>MU134335.1:278882-351152 GCA_015039355.1 Ramaria rubella
ACAGTGTTTTGACTCGGCTTACCACTAGCATTACAGAAGATTCATCCCATCTTCCACATATCACTATTAGAACCTGCGACCCCAAGTCTAATCTGAAACCACAATCCGGACCCTCCACCACCTGTCGAGGTTGAGGATTCCCTCGAATACGAAGTTGGTCGCATTCTGGATTCCCGACAACAACGAAAACGTGTACAATATCTTGTCGAATGGAAGGGCTATGAACACACTAGCAACACAAAAAGTTGGGAATATTCCGACAACCTTCAACATGCACCGAAACCTGTTGAAGCATTTCACAAGGCTTATCCCGATAAGCCCCGATCTTAAAACTCTTCTTTCAATCATACTTGAGCTAAAAACCCTCATTTAATTCAAAACACTACATGATGATAGTCCTAGCGACGGCATCAGAATTCCTTCCAAAGCACCATCGATTGCACAAGACATCTGAGAAGTTGTTTTTCACACTCTTTCTTCCAAAGAAAAACTTTCATTCTCTTTTAATTAAAATTGCTTTTAATTCAGATAATATTTCTTAAGGCGACTATTTTTAATTTCAAAGAGAAACTTTTCTTATTTACACTCTCCTTATTACTCCTTCACAAAAACTTTTCTAACTTCTTATTTGTACCTCTCATCCATGCCTGGACCTCCAACATCACCTTTTGTACCCCCATTACTGCATTATTAGTGACAATCCACTGTTGCGCTAACCGATCCATCCGATCAGCCCCTTCCACCATTGAATCCTGCAGGCTTTGCAAAGCGCTGCTTCCAATGACATCAAGACGAAGTCGCTTATGAGGGCGAATAGGCGATGCCCCTGGCAATGAGTTCAGCACGAGGTCTAGGGGGTGTTTGGCGTCGTGAGAAGGTTGCGAACGTGTCGAAGGAATAAGGGGTAGAGAGGAAGGCCCAGCGATGGCAGGCGATGCGGATTTCAGGTGTCCCATGCTCTTGGACGAAGTAACAACAACCTTGCCCTTGCCTTTGGCGCATTTGGCTACACAAAAAGATATTAGCGATGGCAACCACAAGAGAACCATTGACTTACAATTTAGGCTGCACTGCTTCCCATCACGACAGCATTGTCCACATGCACACCCTGGCAACCTGTAACACCGATAACCATGGCGATCACACATCTCACATTTCTTTTCATTCTCGACCACGACACCCTATCAGACGTCAATAAGGAAATGAACAGTCAATAAAGAAATTACTTACATCGACATATACAACGCCAGCAATATGATACGCCAGCTGATCACCATACTCTGCTGGCATACCTATCAGATGTGTATCAGCAACCCCAACACCACCAAGAAGCTTAGCTTTGCGTCATGGAACAATGGCGATATCGTCGTGAGCCAATTTATCGACCACCTCATCCGTCAGATCTTCTGTCAGCACCCCTTTACCGAAGAGTGGGACTACTGGGACAGACGGAATCGCCTTTGGCGGTGGAGTGTCGATTCGTGGATTCGCTAGATCCACAGCAGCTATCACTAAGGGATTGGGCGAAGCAACTGTGAAACCCCCCTATCGGCAACAGTCAGGAACAATTGATAAGAAAAAGACACGATTACTTACCTTCATTACCGACACCCAAGACTTCACTGCCTCAATATTGCTTCAAATCTTTGTCACTTCGGCTGGAATTGTGAACTTCGGCTGTATGGATAGACGAGCCTCCATTGCATCTGACAGCTCATCCTGTTATCGATATCTATTAGCGACAGAAGTCAACAAGAAGGGGTCCTACTCACATCTATTCCCTCCATTTCCTTCACCCACATCCCGATTTCTTCGAGGAGATTTTCGTGTTGCTCGGGTTCAGTCAACACCTTGGTCTGGAACTGTTTTAATAGAGTGTTGAAGGAAGGCGCCATTGGAGACCAAATGAAGACTCACTCCAGGTTACACCCGCTTTTATGTTAACAACGCATGCTGCGCACGGACCAGGTCACATTATTGCTGGTACGCCACTCAACACCTATCAAGATGTGCACGGACCACAAGGCTATCTGACAAATCAAAGCAATTCTCTATATGCATCACTGGGGCTCCAAACTAGAAAGGGGGCTACTGTCATGATCCGACACCTAACGACACTTATCACGATCACTATCCCCTCCACGTCTTACTGACACTAGCGATACTAGTGATATTCAGCATCCAAGATTGGATCATTCAACCTAACAACTGATCGTTGATATATGCAGCTTCAATAACAGTAGATAGGAACATCAATTATCACGACAGTTATAACTCCATTTAGTATGTAGCCCACATAGTATCTGTCTGACTTCAGTGAATACATCTAGTATAAAAACAGTAGGATAGAACGCATGTATTTCTTTAGTTCTATTATCATAAGTCTTCCCCCTCTCTTTACTTGGTGTCGTCTGCACATCTAAGTCAAATGACGAGTCTAACAACTATTCTGAACTCATTACCCTCTCATCTCTATCTCTCTCCTTTCTTAACGATCAATGTCAATAACATCACCAGGACTCTGTCTGCTAAGTAAATTCTACTTTCTTCTTTCAAATTCCCTCTCTATTCGAGTTTCAACAAGTAGGCACCATCACAGCACCATTCACTCAACTGTCTTAGTCTGTATACTTTGCATATATCGTCGATAACACTTTCGGCTTTGTTGGAAGGGTTCTCTTAACCACATTTGTTGTTACTAACTTTGTTCTACCAAAGATAACAGGTCAAAGGCGGTTTTTGACACATACCCTCTCATTCTGCTCAAAACATGTCTGCCCAATCAAGTACCCCCCCCCCTATACCAATGACACATAAATGATAGACCTTTCCACTGTATTTATTAAATATTACCATTATGATGAGTTCAATAAAAATATTTGAAAAATATCACATAAATACAAGACTGGTAGATTAGGTAGGTATACAACAGGTTTACCTGTGGGTAGAGGTTTCAGAAAGTGAAATACCTGCGGGTCAGATGCAGATTCATCTGCAGATTCACTCGTGTCATGCCTTAGCACAGTAGCAAGATTAACAATCAGTTTGTTTTGTTTTAGTGTCACCTTGGGTGGGTTATATCCAACCTATATATCACCAATCTTCACCCACAGTTATATCCACCTTAATGCAGTTGGTAGGTGGGTTTGTGATTATTATTTTGACCACTAGGTCATGTGTTCGATCCCACTCATGGACACAGTGGTGGCAGGGACTTGTACTTGTGAGTCCATGAAGGTTTGACGATTATACTTGTATCTGTAAGTACTCACAGGTGCACCTGTGTGGCAGGGACTCATACTCAAGAGTTCATGAAGGTGTCGCGGTTGTACTTGAATTGGAAGGTACTCATGGGTTCACAGGCACACCCATACTTGTCTATATCCATAAGTAGTCCATAGGGACATATCAGTAGTACTCACAGATATGGGTGCCATACTCGTAACCGTACTCATATCTGCGGGTCTGCATACTCGAGGGTACGAGTTCAGTGTGTGTAGAAAATCAATGAGTATGGGTATGACCCTGAGGCTGAATAATACTCGCGGTTCAGGTAACCGTGAGTACAGGTACGTACTCGGGCAGTGCCCTAGTAAGCAGAAACGGTCAAAAACAGGATCAAGAGCATACCTGGCGGCAACAGTCAGAAATAGTCAGAAACTACAGTGGAGTAGCAGTTGTCATGGCCACCACAGTGAAGTGCACGCTGAAAGAATTGTCAGCTTTGAGTGAGGCAAAATGACATGAACAGCTGCTGATAAGCTAAAAATGCTGTGCAGGGCTTCCTAGGACCATCAACACACAAGCCAGAAATCAACAAAAAACTTGTCAATGAGTAGGGAGGCAACAGCCTCAAAAGAAAGGAAAAGAGGTGAAAGGGGAGCTTTCCTGCTGATTAGACCAACATAAACAAGTCTAACTGATTAATGTTCCAACTTCATCCACTACGTATCCCTATTTGAGCTCCTCAACCAACGATCCACGCGAGGCACGGTGTAACGCATGTTTGAACCCAAGATCACATGACTAGTCACGTGAATGCGCTCTGAGTTCCGTCGACGTGCGCGCAAGACTGGCCAAAGACTTCTCAGCATGTAGCATCACGGTCAACTGGCTTTAAATCGTCGTAGGGCGGTAGTACAGAGAATGAAATAAGATACCTGTGGAGGCAGGTCTTAGGATGGCTTACACGCCGATATGCCGCCGCTGTGACATAACGTTGTGATTTGGACTTTGGATTCGGGATTTGAGTTCGGAATCTTGATTGACGTGTTGATACAGCTCGCCCACCGTAAGCAGTTAAAAGTGCCGCCATGTTTCTTTGGGAAATGGTTTATTATTTTAATTATGTCTTCAATTATATCCTATGAGTATTTTACGGTACTAGAATTCAACATGAAGTGCTCACGACGTTACTCAAATTTATGAGCATGACTTCGTTGACTCTTTTGACTTTGTGCGTTCAACTTTCGCGACGCGCGGGAGAATTAGCTAAGGCGCCGAAATGTTGAATGGGGGTGACGTAGGGTTGCTGTATCAAAGGTCAACGTAGGATTGCAACTGTCTGAATGGTACCCAGTGTGTAAATATGGTATGGATTAAGTAAAATGAAGCCATTTTGACTACCCTAGATACATACTCCGTGACGCACCTGAGTCATAAGTTTGACCAGTCCCTCTGGACACATTAAAACACCTATTTTCTAATCAATTAGGAGACAGTACCAACCACACCACCAGGCGGAAGAGACAAATCGGTGGACAATAAGATAGGAGCGCGGGTGCCAACCAGTGTAAGACCCATCACTGGTGTTTAACTGTGAACGGAGAACTCCATCAAAACACGCGAAATGAGAAGGTTATTTTGGTTTCAACTTATGGTTATCGTACTTACATTGAAAAAAAAATTATGCTTCGGCCATGAACTGTTGAAGAAATCAGACAAATACCAGGTTCGTCGTAGGGTGGTTGACTTTTTAAGTTCAAGATACCATAGGAAATTCCCTAGTCTCCTGAATTGATCGAAGTGTCCACAGATGTACGTGCAAGCCAATCCTGAACTTGTAAATCTGCCCCACATCATCGCGAGGAGAGAGGCGTGGCTGCTGCATCGGAAGGTTGGATTATAATGAGAAACGACGACAATGCAAAATAGTGTACTAAGGGAAAATAGTACTGTACTTCCATTGAGGATTATGAGTCTTTTAGTGCGCCAATGCGCTAATTTTCCTCTTGACTTCTTTTGCGCTTCCGGCCCCTCTTCCTTTGATCTTTCCAAAAATAACAACCTTGCCTTCATGACCCGCACGCCCAGAGCGACCGGCGCGATGCAAAAAGTCGATCATATTACGCGGCTCATCCACGATGAATACGTGCTTGATTTGAGGTGAGAAATCCAATCCACGAGAGAGTAGTGATGTTGTAATCATGACGTGAGGCTCAGAAGGAGAAGCTGGAGGTGATGACGGGCCCTCTGATGTAGAAGCCTTTATAGGAAGAGTCAACGAGGATTCATCCTTCGTTCTCAAAAAACCATCCAAGTGGCGATTTGATCCATGCTGTCGTGCTCCTCCTGAGCTCGTAAGCGCAACATTGGGAATGCCTTTCTCTTGGAGATAGAGGCTTAGGTCATCTACTTTTGAGGACTTATTGCAAAAAATGAGGATTTTTGACTTCGGGGAGCAAATAGCCGCATCATCCGTCCAAACACGTTTTACGCGTTTTTCAATATCAGAGTTTTTATTGCCGCTAGTCCAGGCGTGATGTTCAGTTTTTAATGTCGATGGTAACTGATGTAGTTTCGGCGAGGCAAGTCGAGTGAGTGTAGGGTGGTAGGCAGAAAGATACGTTGCGAGGGATGATGGTATAGTAGCTGAGGTGAGGAGAAAATGAAAGGGGTATGCGACTTTTGAAAAGGTAGCAGGAGACGAGCTCTCAGAGTCGGTTACGTTTAGAGAAGGAAACGATGGGTGAACATAACCCCGTGCGCAAGAAATATCCGCCAGCAACATTCGCGTGGACTCTTGAAAGTCCTGGTCTGAGTTTCAGGTCAGCAGTGTAATGTTGTATCAAGGCGGTGACATACCGAAAAGTATATCCGCCTCATCCACGACCACCCATTCAACACATGCAAGGCCAGCTTCGGGTGGGCCAGCTACCCAATTCCTAGCTCGCTCCTTTCTTGCATCATCCCACTGTTCTTCAATTCTTCCCTTTCTATTCCACCCCCACCCCCTGGTCATTTCCAGAATCTTTGTAGGTGTTGCAACAAGCACGTCAACCGGCCGGCTTCGTCTGACGATATTTTCACTATCCGTGAAGTCGAGATCGTCCAGTTCACGTTTTAACTGACTTGCAGTGCTGTTTCTACCTCTCGAAGAGCTAGAATTGTTGGCACGTGACCCACAAAGTACCCGTAAGCGAACATTATGCAGGAGGGATTTAGCAAACGAAGAAAGCTGGCGTGAAAGCTCGTGAGTTGGTGCGAGAATGAGGCCGCGGGGATTCAAAGGGAGAGATCTACCA
Source organism: Ramaria rubella (assembly GCA_015039355.1). NCBI lineage: Eukaryota > Fungi > Basidiomycota > Agaricomycetes > Gomphales > Gomphaceae > Ramaria > Ramaria rubella. The sequence goes on from MU134335.1 coordinate 285,407, forward strand.
GAAGGGGGAGGTGCGGAAGGGGATAAAGGAGCCGGTGAATTTTCGGTGAGCTTGAGGTACTGTATCATGGGGAGAAGATATGCGATACTTTTCCCGGAGCCCGTCTCCGATGCCAAAAGATATTGACTCCAGAGTGGAGCTGAGGGTGGGGTATTTGAACTTTTAGCTTGTTCTATCGGCACAATATGTGCCGGAGGGGCGAATAGATGTTTCATTGAGAGGGACTGTATTGGAGACGGCTTCGCATCTGAGCCTAGTACATCATGCACAGACTGAAGAAGTCCCTCTAAGAGGGGGGGTGACGTAAACCGATTGGGCAATGTTTTCAAAGGTTCCACCTCTGTTGACGTATCGAATTCCTCTGGTATAAAATTCTTGGACTGCCATGAGCGTTCGGACCCAGGGCCTTTGGGAAAGACATAGGGCTGCCTAGAAATATTAACTTGGCTATACGAGATATCGTTTTCAAAAGATCTAGAATTGTCAAGCCCATCTGACCATCGGGAATGACTGGACCGCACAGAGCGCACGGGTTTAAGTTCATCCTGAAATGCTCGTTCTTTACCAGGGATAATTTTCGCAGAACTCGTTCTGAAGTTATCTGATCGTGTCGCACCACGAAAAAATTCATTACTCCGTCGTAGATCTTCTCGGCGCCTGGGAGAGTTATTTATCCCATAAGATCCTGAATATGCTGATCTGTTTCTTCCAGACTGGCCTTCCCAAGCAGGACCTCTCCGTGACGGAATCGAGCCTTTCGGCGGATGCCAAGATGTCCTGCCTTCATGGGGCGCCTTATCTCGTGTGAAGCCAGATGAAACAATGGAAGATATCTCTTTACTTCGCGATGGTTCCGGGCCTGTACGCGATATCACACCTTCTACATTTCCGCCTATACGGTTGCGTGACTTCGACTGTCGTGGTGCAACTTCGTAAATTCCAGAGTTTCCGGTTGGTTTCAAGGTAGGCACCAAACGTGTTCGCGCAGGGCCTACATGAGAGGCCACAGATAGAATGTAGCTGTAAGTCGTTTTCCACATGCCCTGAAATTATGCAACATACGGTGCGTATCAGCTTTTGTCCTCCCATATTTATTTCTGCTTCGTAAAGTTCCTTTAAGTACACACGAAGATGTGTGAAATTCATGTTGGAAGCTTCGATTGACTAGTGCATGAAAAGTGTGCAAAAGGTTCGAGGATCCTACTTGCATCTCGCCTAGTAAGCCACTCGGGGGTGATAGTGCCAAGTCTGGAATAATTACTCATTCAACGACATCCAGAAGACAGAGTATAGCACGAACGTCGGAGAAAACGAAAGTTTGTTTGTTTACATAACAGTTATGTAATCGACTCCCACTTCTGCTCTACCATGGATGAAAGCACGCCTCCTCCTCCGGAAGACTCTCCTCCTGCTCCTCCGCCCCCTCCGAGTATAAGCAGTGGGTCGCCGACCGACTTCTTGAAAGGTGTTGTTGGGAAACGAGTCATCGTTCGTCTCACCTCAGGCGTTGACTATCGAGGTTTGTCTTTTGTCACGTCTATTTCTGAGTTTATATTAACATTCACTGTGGAGGTGTCCTGTCTTGCTTGGATGGATATATGAATATCGCATTGGAACAAACAGAGGAGTATGTGAATGGGAATGTAACCAATAGATATGGGGACTGTTTCGTACGAGGGAATAATGGTGAGTCATGACCCGTCGAATGGCTATATTCTAATCTTACCGTCTTAATAGTGCTATATATCACTGCTGCCGAAGTCCTATAAACGCAGAGATGATTAGTGTGCGTCTGTGGAAGTTTAATTCTAGTTGTTCCTATGAGTTGTTCCTATGAGTTGTTCCTATGTAAGTATAGGACTTCATTTCAAACACTGAAACGATGTCACTATTACGTCCTAAATATCGAGCAATTCCCTTGTCACGATTAGATGAACACCAACTCCGATCGATTGCACATGTTGTCATTGTTCATATTATCGGACATGTCCATCATGCTCCAATACTGAGCGACAAAGCCGCCAGTTCAAGCCACGGGAACAGTTGTTTATCGCCCTGTGAAGACCCACACGTGTTTCCTATCTCTCAATTCCAAACCGCTAGGATGTGATTGTTCATTTTGCTCGCGCTTGGACGTCTTCTTCTTTCCTGAGGCAATGCGCACTTTCTCGAAGTATTTATAACTGTGGAGACTGCTTGGATCGTAGCAATGCAGGAGGGATGGTGACGCACGCAGCAGGATAAACACCATTCTCAGCACCTCCCGTGGGTCCAGACGCTTTCACTGCAGGGAAATCAGTGTCTTCCCTGCTATTATTTCCTTTTCAGAATCACTCACTGAAGCGATTGAAAGAGTTGCTGTTGATGCCCCCAATATCTCTGAGCCAATGCGTTATCTGTGTATGCAAACTTCCCATGGGTGAAAGTTCCTAGAGTATATGCGTGAAAACGATACCTTAAAGCCCGGTTCCTTTTGTAAGAGACGGATCTTGCGACGAATTTCGTTACAGTCATCGCTGAACGTCAGTTATTGCTGTTTGCAATGAACATTGCATCTCCGATGCGCGTCGTTTTTCAGGTTCGGCTAATAAGTAAACTTGTTCTGATTTTATTTCGACGAGGAAGTCACAGAACCAAATAGTTACTTAGTGAGAAATATACAGAATTTAGAGGAGAATCTGGGGAGCCCTTAAAAATTGCACTAATCTGCCATTTTGAGTGACCCAGGGTGTGAGGCTCCTGGGGAACGGTTTGGATTGTTCTGATTCACCCAAGGCCCCAGGAGCTTAGCTGTCTTTTGAAAAAAGGAAATATAGTATCTATTGAGATTTTGAAATAGTAAGGTGGGCTGTGGGATGTCGTATTCATTGGCAAAGGCAAAACGGCATGATTCTCATGTTCAATCTCAGCCCTCGTGCGGTTTGCGTTCCCCTTTACCACGGAAGATGGCTCGAGGCAAGCCCGTCTCTGAGGATCTGGCTTGGACTGTCTTACGGATGCTCCCTCTCTATGATATGGATACAATATGTGCTCTTTGCAATCTCAGCCTGCGCACAGTACACTCCATCTCAGCCTTGCACCGTCAGACCGGCAATGTTGTCAAGCCACCAAAGGGAAAGAAGAAGGGTCGTCGTGCCCTGACAGCGGCACAGGTTGATGTGAGTTATACCATCAAACCCATGCTCTATAAGCTTATAATCCCACAGTTTCTTCAGGGGTCTTTGAACCGTAGCTGTGACTTGTACCTAGATGAGTTGCGGGACTCGCTCGAGCAAGTCTGTGGTGTTTCTGTCTCACTACCTACGGTCTGGAGGTCTCTCAGGAGGAGTGGTTGGACAATGAAGAAAGTAAGCACAACCACCAATGTTCACCATGTAACACAAACTAACTGGTAGTACTATTATCGCACAGCTAACCCGTATGGCAATTGAGCGCAGCGCTTTGAAACGTGCAGAGTTTGTGGCTAGGATTGGACTATACACATCAAGGCAGCTAGTCTTTGTTGATGAGAGTGCTTGTGACTGTCGTACCACCTTTCGAGGCCAAGCATGGGCTGTTTCAAAGAGCTGTACGCAAAGCCTTCTTTGTGCGTGGAAAACAGTATGTTTTTCAAACAATGTATTTGATTCATAGTAAGTCGAATTTACAGCTATTCCATTCTTCCTGCGCTCTCTTTGGATGGGATTGAGTATGTAGACATCCTCGAAGGATTTTTCACATACGCAACATTCGCAATTTTCATCTAAGGTCTTCTCAATCAGATGAACCCATTTCCTGGACCTAATTCTGTAATCATCATGGACAATTGTCAAATCCACAAGTCTCGTGATTCAACGGCAGGAGCATGGTTCTTAAATGGCATGTTTGCAGGGGGCAACACCAAATCTGTGTTTGCATGACCCAGTTTCTGCAGCCATGAGTAAGCTAATATTCTGGAAATACATAACTAAATGCCATGACTTACTACCATCATAGCCCAGTAGCTCAGGTCTGCCTTGTCCAACTGCCCATGAGACCCGTCTGACTCCACGAAACAGTGCTTATGCTTTGTCGATTGACAGGCCATCTTGCGCTCTAGACGCAGCACCCACTGTCCCTGGCTCAAAGCACCATTCTCTCCTCCCTCACTCCCGCTCTCTCCTTCATCAGAGTCTTTCTTCCTCTTTGAGCTTGATCGATGATTCCCGGTTGCATCTTTCACAGCTTTTGCATCTTTCACACCCTTCCGACTGTCCTTCCCACCCTTCAAATCTGCAGCGAAGTCCTTCAAAATAACCCCAAATGGGATGGTTTTCTTGGCCTTGCTCTTAGAGTTTGGGATATACGCAATATTGGCCTTCTCAATCAATTCCAGCCAGTGTACAGGTGAGGCAAGTGCATGAAAGGGATCCTTGACCTTATCAGTGCTGAATTTGTACCCAATATCGAGGCTACCAGTGGCGACATTCATTTTCTCAGCAATCTTGAATCGTGCTGACTGCCACAAAGAGTCGGACAGCAGCTTGAGTGTATCAACAGTTCCGTTTGCCAGGGGAGTCAAAAAGTCTATAGTCCAGGGCTCTGAGGTTGTAGCTAGTCTCCATGACTCTCTTTCACGAACATTTGGCACTTAACTGGTTCAGGTGTGTCTGCCTGTGCATCAGATGAAGCTGAATCTTCCTCTTCTCCATAGTCTGAAATCACTGCAGCTTCACTCATCACAAAACCATTCCTGACACCAAGCTCCTGGGCATCCTCTGAAAGCATTTCTATCACACCGCTCATCCTTGCCATACCCATCATTACAAGGGCCGCTTCAGCCTTGCAAGCCTCTTCATAATCACCATCGTCATTGTTAGTAGTGCTGTTTGACAGTATTGTGCTTATGGTCTGTGCTGAAGAGGAAGAGCTGTTGGTGATGTTGTAGATGGGTGTGGGCTTAGGTCTTTCCAAGAATGCGACTGAGGCAGCCTTCGAGGGATCAGAAATCTTAGCAGGTTTAGCAGTAGTCTTTTGTTGTTTACGAGGTCTTCCAACAGATTTCTTGGTTGTTGTGCTGTCCTTAGGTTTAGGCATTGTGTCACGATGTAGTGGAAGACAGAGGAAGAGATTCCGTCCATTATAGCTGAGCTTGTAAATGAAAGTCATGCTGTTTTGCCTTTGTCAATGAATACAACATCCCACAGCCCACCTTACTATTTCAAAATCTCAATAGATACTATATTTCCTTTTTTCAAAAGACAGCTAAGCTCCTGGGGCCTTGGGTGAATCAGAACAATCCAAACCGTTCCCCAAGAGCCTCACACCCGGGGTCACTCAAAATGGCAGATTAGTGCAATTTTTAAGGGCTCCCCAGATTCTCCTCTAAATTCTGTATATTTCTCACTAAGTAACTATATGGTTCTGTGACTTCCTCATTGAAATAAAATCAGAACAAGTTTACTTATTAGCTGAGCCTGAAAAACGACACACATCGGAGATGCAACGTTCATTGCAAACAGCCAAATCTCTTTCCGGTTCTTTGCACGCAACGTAGGAGATGCGAGGAGTACAGGTGAAAACAGCGCCCTCAACAGGGCATCTATCGTGTTTGAGCATGACCAGTGTGTAGCTAATAATAAAGACAATACAAGTAGATAAAACGAAGTGTGCATTAAAAAACCCCAATGGGGAAAAAGCATCACTTCTGCGAGTTATACATATACAAGGAGAGGGCAGGTGGGAGACGAAAAGATCTGCTAGGTCTTATCAGTAGCGTAGCGTTCAAAACTGGCAGGCACAACGAACCTGCTAGGTCTGTGGTAGCGAAGCAGGCAAAAGAGGCGAAAACACCCCTTAGTCTTTATCAACAAGTAGGGGATCCATCTCAGATGACATCATCAACGGCTGCTTGTGCACACCGCTACGTTCATCCGAGACCTGCTTGTCGATATGAGACATGGGGTGGCGGGCAACTGGGTTCGTGCGCGAACCTTAGCAAAGGCAGCACAGGTAAGCACGTGAAACTCAGCTTACCAGGCTAGGCCAGAGATTCGCTGTGTGTAACCTCGTACCTCACCTAAAATGTGACAAATCTCTTTCCAGTTCTTTGCACACAATGTAGGAGATGCGAGGAGTACAGGTGAAAACGGCGCCCTCAACAGGGTGTCTATCGTGTTTGAGCATGACTGTAGAAACCGTGTGAATGGCGAGTGGAGGGGTGGAGGTGGTGAGTAAAGTGGAAGAGTTCAAAGACGATTTTCGAAGAGAGTTCGGCCATGGATGAGGGCGTGAAGTAAAACAGGATGCTTGCAAATGTAGATGCAGAAAGCATCAGAGGTCCATCGACCAGCTGCTTGTATGACATCGTCTGGAACACCAGTGAGTGCAAGAGCAGTAGCTGATCCAGAGCGTATGGAGTGACCACCAACATTGGCACCTAACACACAGCGCATCCGATGGACGAACCATGAGTATGTTGGAACAACACCTAATAATGTTAGCCATAGTTCAGGGTGAAATGGGAACTGTTGATCTCGGTTTTGAAGGTACTGTGTCATGGATACATGTGCACACAATTCAGATTCAATAGGATGTTTTTCAATCAAGACAGTGTTTCCTTCATAAAACCGATCAGCCTTGTGGTAGGGTAGAAGGAACGAGAAGTGTGAAGAAGTGAAGAGAACAGTGTGCCGCATGGTAAGTTTCTTGAAATCTCGTTTATTGATGGCATCTGCCTGAGTAAATTCCGCGGCCCTCATTAATGCATGGAAACCGGTGAGTAACATCGTGATGAAAAGTGTCTCATCATAAGAGTGGGAGTTGTAGTGGGCCCAATATGAGGACATGCAGATCCTCTACAGAGAGGGGTCATTTCCATTTGGGTGGATCGGAACCACGAAGCTTCTTCATCCCATCAAGACAGCAAGTGACTAATAGACCATTGCGAATGGTACGAATATTGGGAAAATGAGGTTCAAGGGTGTTGCAAATACCAGACAAGTAGGAACCAACAGACTGTGGTTTTATGTGGTGCGCCATGAAAACAACAAAGAAACTAAGGGTGTCGACAGTGGGTTCAACAGGAAAATTATGTAGTTTGACAAATGTGAGATAAGATTGCAGGTGAGAATTGTATGTTTGCGCGGTTGAAAGCTCAATGGCGTGGCCAAGAGCGATGGCACGTTCACGAACGAGCTTTTCGCGAGTCCAGGCTTCCCGCGCAGGTTGCCTGGATTTTGATCCAGCTAGGATCATATTTGAGCTGCCCCCAGCGCATCTTGAGGGGGTTGAAATAACTTGATAATCAAGCCAGGGTGAGATCTCAGCGCAACCTCAAAAAGCAAACGTGACAAGGCATCAGCAATAACATTATCACATCCATTAATATGAGTGACACGTAGCGAGATTTTGGATTCAATAAGGATGCGGACTGCATACATAAGTAGAGTATTGTAACCAGCAGCAGCTTTAAGGGTGTGGAACATTTCCATGGAATTGAGAGAATCGGAGTGAATGAGGAGCCGACGGGGTGGAGAGGGTCATTCAGCAGCCCATGCAAGGGCAGAAACAATGGTGAATGCTTCGAAAAAATAGATGGTTGCTTTCGGTGCATACTCCGGTACAGGTGAACAAAAAGCAAGGTTAGCTCGAGGAATGTAAAAGGCCATGTTGGTGGGTGTAGAGTCGCAGAAAATTTCCATGTTCGCATCTTCTAGGGGCCACTCAATAGTGTCAAAAAAATGGATGCCATCAGATGCCTCCATAACATCGGCCAGCCACCCTAGATCCCATATCACATCCTGGTTTAGGAAGATAGGAGCACGGCGGAAGGATTTTCCTGTAATTTTTGCATACGAAGACTGTAATGCAGGTTTTAGAAGTGGAAAAACATTCAGTGCCCAGTTAATCCACCCCAAAAGCCACTGCCATTCAACAAGTGGTTTTCATCATCTGGATGATGTATTGATGAAGGCTCAGATGGCAGCAATTAGCACAGCTTTGCTTTCTGAAGGCATGGTGAAGGACATTGCTTGAGGGTCAACATGGAAACCTATAATTTCTAAAGATTGCCCAAATTCTTGCTTATTCTTGGAGTGTGGCAATCCGATTTCATCCCATAAACGGAGCAGTGAAACCTGTTTTGATGGATTTGAAGAATCATATGGTTTGTAGTACACAAGTTCTGAATTCATGTCGTAGGACCAGGCATCGTCAACATAATGCAAAAGGTCAGTGATCAGAATGATATAAACACAAATCCACATCACGAGACCCATAAAAGTACACCATATTCGACCAGATGTATGGGAACCGAAGACAAGGTTGTGGTCCATGTGACGCTGGCCATCAATGGTAGCAATTTGTTTAATTTGCCATTGGAACGCAGCAGGCATTCGGCGATATGCTGCAGACACATCAGACTTCCATAAATAAGCAGGAGGATGGCCATATTGTTTTCGTGCGTTGCGTAGAATAGTACCAAAGTCTTGCAAATTATCCATGCGGACATAGGCATCCTCTTTTGAAATCCAAGAGTTCAAAGAATATGGTCCGGCACTGTGATCATTAACAAGTCTAAGCTTTGTACTGTGTGGTTTGGGGACTACACCGATAGGTTGGCTATACATGCCAGGCAGCAGGTCAGGTCCAAAAGGCCGTGAGTACCGACCTGCTTCAATCTCTATATCTCGCTGCTCTCGCAAGAAGACCGTCCCAGCGTCATCGAGTTCCCGTGCAGAGTAATCAAAGGTGTCAGGATCACCAGGATTGATATCAGCATAAGGCCAGAAACCATGTCAAAGACCATAGCAAACAGATTGAACAAGAACAGGATTGGGATGAGAAATAAGAAGCTGTTCGAAACGGTCTACATTTATGGGTGTAACGATGCGGAAAAGTTCAGGATGGGAGAGAATAGTATCATTTGTGGGACTAGGCAAAAGTTCAGAGTCTGGGACAAAAGGCAAAGGGGGAGCTGTTTCAGTAGATATTACAGAAGGAGTCGTACTAATGGAGTTCTCTGCCCAGAGAAAACCTCAAGACCATTTTGGTTTGGTCCACCTATTTGCGCAGGATAAGTTTCCCCATTTCACATTCTTTGCCGCAATCTTTTTCAGGGTGTCTGGCTCCACATTTGAGGCAGATATGCCTGTAACGACATCCTTCAGAATCACATTGACCCCGATTCCATCTGATGCATGTAGGTGCATCGGTGTCGAAACGGCGTTGACGCTTTGGAGGGTTGAAAGCAGATCACGAGATATCATTGGCGGCAGGCGGCAGGCGTGAGGATGTGTTCGGTGATGAGATCATTGAACTGGTCAAAGGAGGTGAAGAAAAGTGTGTTAGATCGTGAGACTCTACCACGGATGGCTTGGTCAAGGTGGATGATACGGCTATGGAGGGCGATGTTGTGGATGGCACAAAATTGCCCAATGATGAATCGTTCGTATTGTGCGAGTTCATCAACTCGATGGGGATATGTGTAGAGGACAGCTCTCTTGAGGGCATCGAAAGCGATGGTCCATTCCCCATGGGTTTTGATGGTTTTTGCGTTTTTGTTTGTGCCACTTGAATTGACAACAATTTCGAAGTCCCCAATGGTTTCCGTTTGTTGATATTCGGGTATGAGGGTGGAATATGCGGTGTAGATCTTGTTGAGATCGATGTAGTGGTTGAGCAAGACATCAATCCATAACGTGTCTGGGAAATCGGGGCAATTCGGTTGAACAAGGAGGTCAGCTTTTGCTCCCTTGGAGTCGAATGAGTAATTTTGTTTGAGCAGGAGAGTACAGGTGAGTCTCGGGTCGAGAGGATCGGTGGGGAAGGTGAACAGAATGAAGACATGTTTCCAGGCATAGAGTGCATCATCTGACTGTTTTTTGGTTCTAAACCCATCCTCTTGAGCAATGTCATCTTGGGTTTGCTTTGTTCCCTCTGTGGACGACGGTTGCCATGAATCATTGCGAGCAACATTTCCGGTACTAATGCTTTCAATGGTCTCTTCTCCTTCTGTGATTCCTGATTGTTGTGCTCTCCATCCGCGTTGCTCTGCATCATACCGCTCTCGTTCGATTTCTTGAAGTTGGCCGAGAAATCGGACAAGCGCTCCTTCAGCAGTTTTCCCTTGTAATAGGGAGAAAAGCTTAAGGGAGGCGTTGGCTGAGTCAATTGAACCACGTCGTCTTTCGTCAAGGACGTCCAAGCATTTCTTTGTATTGACTTGTTGCGCTGATATTTCGATTGGTTGCAAATCGGCGGCATCAGATACGTCTGGCATATGATAAATTAGATGTAGTCTTGACTAAGAAAGACGAAAAGATCTGCTAGGTCTTATCAGTAGCATAGCGTTCAAAACTGGCAGGCACCTGCTAGGTCCATGGTAGCGAAGCGGGCAAAAGAGGCGAAAACGCCCCTTAGTCTTTATCAACAAGTAGGGGATCCATCTCAGATGACATCGTCAACGGCTGCTTGTGCACACCGCTACGTTCATCCGAGACCTGCTTGTCGATATGAGACATGGGGTGGCGGGCGACTGGGTTCGTGCGCGAACCTTAGCAAAGGCAGCGCGGGTAAGCACGTGAAACTCAGCTTACCAGGCTAGGCCAGAGATTCGCTGTGTGTAACCTCGTACTTCACCTAAACTGTGAAATAACATGAGTTTGCCAGGGACAAAAATTGTGACATACTAAATAGGTACTTCGCCCTAATAGCATGATTACGACATTCAGTCAAGTTGCTACGCGTCAAACGCGTACGTACCTCTTCTCCATCCAGCTGTACTTCCTCCCAGTCAATATCTTTTTTCTCAGTAGCCTTCGCTTTACCCTTTCCTCTGTTGGTCGACGACACTTCAGAGCTTGAAGCGTCCGAAGCACGAGCTTTTTTAGAAGGTGCTGGCGCGACAAACTCATCATCGTCCAAAGCATGATCGGATTTGCGTTTAGGTGCCATCGTGACGCGTGACGAAAAATGTTTCGACAGTGGTGGGTGCAGGTATCTGGTAAAGGTTAAACTTTTTTAAATGTGATTCCGCCAAGTATTTATTATAATATCATGTAATTTAGACGTAAGCGCTATGCATCACGTAATCGTGAATGTTTACATAAATTTGCTTCAATTTAGATTCCGACTATTCTCTCTTGACCAGAACCAAGACGACGGACGTGATGCATTATTATCCGTCCAGTCTCTTCGCTCCCATTCATGGCGAGGCTGTCCTGGTAGAGAATTGTCTCGCCTTGAGTTCGGATGCCTTATTTTCTCTTGGGTCATTCGAAATTGCGCTGAGGTACAGACTCTTTACGATGTATTTCGTTGATCTGGTGGATGTATTTAGCAACTAACATCTATAGTTTCATTTAGACATAACCTCAGGCTGGACATAGCACTGAGTACTGGGTCTCGGGGACGATGTCGTGAAGAATTGCAAACTTGAAAGGCAAGAGATATATACTTTACTTGTTCCACACTGTGACGGCGCACAATTCAATGGGGTGAAGCCATAACGTTTCTTCCTAATTATTACATTACAGAACTTCACGTACTTCTCGCAGTCGCCACCTATTACCGTCGAGTTAACAAGGGAAAAGTTCATCATACTCTTTAGCTATAGTAAAATCTCCATCATGTTCGTGGAAAGCATACGAGGGGCACAAGGCGGCCAAGCGACAGAATCGTTCACGTATCATGCCCATCTCATCCATTCATACAATACAACGAAGTCAAAATGAGCCAGCCGCCGAACAAAGACACAATTCTCCTTAGTTGGTATTCATGGTATAGTTATTACCACAAGATAAAACACCAAACGGTCAAGCTATGAGACCAGCATCGAGGTAGCAAAGAGAGTTGTTCCCGTGGCTGGACCAGTAGCTTTAGAGTATCTCCAAAACCTCACGTTCGACTATCTCTCTCCATTGATCAGCTCGGGGGGTAACGTTGATCGGGAATAGCTTCGGCCTCCTGAAGATACTACAAGTGAGCACAAAAAGAGGGAATGGTTGCCAAGTCATTGTGTACCTTATAAACCCAGAGGTGAAGTCAAGCGCAGAAACTGCGTCACCAGGCTTCAGAGAAATGTTGAAACAAGCAACTACCGATGCCATTGTTATGAAAAGCGATGCTTCTGCTAGCTGGCGGCCAGGACACGCTCTGCAGCTGAAATTTAGCGCAGTAGAGACATAACACTGCACAGTCACTAACCTGCGACCCATCCCCCAAACGAGGTTCATAGCATCACGGCATATTTTGCCCCGTTCGCCCAAAAACCGCTCTGGATTGAAACGGTCGGGCTCAACAAAAACTATTGGATCTCGGAAGATGAGCCTTTGAACCACCAGCGGCCATCAGACATGGCCAGTTGATATTCTCAGGAAGATCCGTACCACATGTTTCCAACGATAATCGAACCGCCAGGGATAAATTTCCCCTGATAAATATCATCTTTCACAACACTATGAGGCAACCCTAATAGCGGTTCATAAGATATACAGACATAAGGGAAGTTACATGCCACTTGCCTAATAGAGTTACCGTATTGTACCTGAGTGTTTCCCAGAACAGTGCGTCAATATATGGCAGGTTTTCTTGGTCGTCAAAGGTTGGGAGGCGATCGCCTCCGGTCACGCTATCCAACTCCTCTTGTGCGCGCTTCAATATTTCAGGACATAGAGCCATCATCATGAAGAAGGTTCCCATTGTTGCAACAGACTGTCAAGTCGATAAGGAATAAATGCATTAACATGATCGGAAGGAGTGAAACTCTTACTGAGTCGACTCCTGCTCCGTACATGGTGCACGCACAATCCTTAATCAATTCCACTCTTTGCGATTGTTCCTCAGGTGACAGGGATATCTCAGAGGCGAGATCGTCCAAACATGTAGAGACAAATGAGGGCGCGGCAGTACCATTTTCCTACACTTTTTCTTCAATCGTCACGCTACATCTTGGAAAGCTGGTGCATACCGTCTCTTTCATAGCCCGAGTATAGGGATCAGCTCTGATAGTCGCAAATATTAGCGTGACCCGATCGCCATATTCTCTGAAAGAAGAAAAAGGCATCCATCTGGGGTGGTTACGCACTGTAGCAAGATTTAGTCTCCAGTTGCAAAAAATCTGGCACTGAAACTCACAAGAAGGGAATTTTTCAATCAGAAAAGATGCAATCCCGGGAGGTTTATTTGCATACTCGAAGGTTTTATCCATTTTCTGCACTAGTTCATCGGTCACACCGGCAATACGGAAGCCGTATGCGCCCAGTAAGATGGAACTTGCGGCATGACTTGCTTTGTTATCAGCGTACATATCAGGAAGATAAATTATACTTCTTACCCTTTCAGGTGTAGTTCTATCTGCTTTGCCCCAGATCAGATAGAACTAGTGTCTCACTCTGTTGGCACGAACGATGCTTCACTGCTGCAGGTCCTGAAAAATAGCGCTGAACCATAGCGCGGCGAACTCTGCTTTTCACCGTCAGCGTATGTCAGAATCCAATCGAGTCCGCATCTGGAAACGTAAGCGCATTAAACCACAAGGAGCCTCGTATGACACTCACAACACGTCCATCATCGAGTAAGGTCGGTTAGAGTAATTGGCTGACCTCTCGTCCATTAGTTCCCTCACGGCTTTCAAAGAATTCAGTATAATCATGGGATTTCCCAGCAAGGTGAGGTAAGTGATATCGCCTATCAGTAAGCACATCAGTACAAATGTAAATTGTGGGGAACCAAGACACTAGCCGTATTTTTCGGCCCAACCCTTGAATGTATTCCACTCCTCAGAACGTGGCATCTGAAAGATATTGCCAACTATTGGCAACGGACGAAGACCGGGCGGTAAAGGGTCTTTTGAACGGCTCCGCTGCAGCATAAGAACACCAGAGACTCCAACGGTGAAGAGAACTACATAGATGTCTCTGACCGAAAGAGATTCAAGGAATTGCATGTTCCATGCCCGGGTGCCGTTCGGAGATGCAGAGACTTCGATTCACGGGAGTTTGCCTGTCAGTTTATTGACAGACTTGAAAACGTGAATGTTTGCACACTTTCAGTCGGTGAGTGCAGTAGGGACCGACACGGGTCGGTGTTGACCGGGTACACCTGCAGTTCACCACCTGCGGGTTTATGGCGGGTCGGGTGCTACGGGTCGCAGGTGCACCTGGAGCTCTAAACCCGTGCGGGTCCGGTCAGCCTTGGTCTTTTTGAGCTTGAACCCGGGTGCACCTGCCCATAATGGGCTCTACAGACCGGCATTTTGTACATATAAATGTAAAATATTTTCAAGATATTTCAGAGTATTTTCTCTCTCTTAAAGTTGCCCCATGGATTCTCCAGCTAGGGCAACACGTTCTCAGGCTCTCTTTCGAGAAGAACTTCTGGCCTCACCGGCTAAATCTACTTGCTCTGGCATACTTGTCAGCTCCTGGTGCGTATTATTTTGCTTACATGCATGCCAAGTACTTATATTGTCGCAGCCTCCTCTGTTGATGCGGAACGGGCCTTCTCGAAGGGGCGTTTAGCTGTGAACCACCTTCAACACAATACTTCGTCCCAAACGTTTCGTGCCAAGGTCGCGTTGGGCTCCTGGATCGACACACCTCTTTGGCCTGGTTTGAGTGATGCCACAAAGATTCTGGAGCCCTGGAGGGTTGTCTAGGGTACCAGTAAGGTGCAGAATAATGTCATTGAGGTAGATTAAACATATATATATATATTATTTGTACTTTTCACTATTTTGCGGGGACCCGCAGGTGCACCTGTGGATACACCCGCCAGACCTGCGACCCGCACCTGGCACCCGTCAGCAGGTCACGGGTCGGGTTCGGTCACCCCTCCTCTAGCTCCAACCACCTGCTGGTTTGACCCGGGTCGCACCCGGGTTAACCCGTGTCGGTCCCTAGAGTGCAGTGGTCGTAGTTCCGTACCTTCGAAACATTTTGCGGTCGCCGATGACCGCGGGGTAAGGGGTATTTACTGGTATTTACAGGTATTTATGTAAGGTGATCCGGGGATTCCAAACGGGGAGACTCCGGAGAGGCGGTCTCAGAGAGGGGAGATTCAGTTTGTATACCGCATACAGACTACAAATGGGGTCAAGGGCGGTCCAGCTGAGCTGGGGCGACTACTTAGGTAACTAAGTTATCAACGCTATCGGGTGGTGCTTATGTAAAGGTCAGCAGGGGGGTATGGGAGGTGTTGATGGCCAGGGGAAACAAGTAAGTTACGTGGTGTGTCCAGGGGCATAACAGGGCATGGATGATAGAAAGAAAGCAATAGGGAGAAAGAGAAAAGAAGAAGAGGAAAGATAGAATGGAATACATGATGCCCCAGTCAAATACTAGGATGCTAGTCTCCGGACGCCTCCTCTCCTGCGTCCAAGTTCTCGAGTGCTTCGTCAAGTGTCTGCTCAATCAATGGGGTTTGAGGTGGTGGTTCACCTGTCTTGGTGAATGCACCAGATGCCTTGATAAAGTTGGCAAGGGCAAAGATGCCCTCGGGGGTTCCAAGGATGTCAGCAATGTGACCATTAGGTATTGCGGATTCCAGGTGGTGTCTGTGCCTGTCATGTCTAGGGCAGTCACGGATGATGTGTGTCCGTGTCTGTAGGGCCTGACCGGCTTCACCACAGGGGCATCTCACATCATTCGATGGTACACTTGTGGCGTAGTATTCGCCTGTGAAGGCGTGTCCTGTTCGTGCCTGAGTGACCAGGCCATATATTCGACAGTCTAGTGACAGGAAGTGGGGTGGCGGTTTCAATGACGGGGGTCTGTGGTCTGCAATTGCATAGTGACCTGAGGGGGGGGTGCATTTCCACTCTCTTCGCCAGTTGTCGATAACCTTTGTTTTCGCCAGGTGCAGGGCATGCGTTCCTGTTGTCTGGTTCGACCCTCTCAACTGCGTGGCTGCCTTAGCCAGTTTGTCGGCCCTCTCATTGCCTCTTATGCCCTCATGTCCTGGTGACCATGCGATCTCGACAGTGTGTGTTGGGTCTGCGTCTAGAAATGCAATGATGGATTCTCGGAACCTTGTGGAGTAGTCTTGACCTGCTATAGGTGCAGCCTCAAATATGTTCTGTATTGCAGACATGTTATCAGTGAAGAAGTGCAGGTGTTTGATGGATACTCGATGATTCATTGCAAATGCAACCGTGCCCTTTGCTGCTTGAGCAAGGCCCTCCATTTCTGCATCATAGATTTCAGCCTTGTTGCCTAAGCCGAAGGTGTGTTCGTGGACAGCGACTGTTTGGTGGTAGATCACAAAGGCGGTTC
Source organism: Ramaria rubella (assembly GCA_015039355.1). Classification (NCBI taxonomy): domain Eukaryota; kingdom Fungi; phylum Basidiomycota; class Agaricomycetes; order Gomphales; family Gomphaceae; genus Ramaria; species Ramaria rubella. Next base: position 301,639 of record MU134335.1, read on the forward strand.
CGACATGCGGAGTCTCATTGGAGGTGAGTTTTGAGCCGTCAGAGTATGCAAAGGCATGTTTACTGTTGTGTTCTAATGCGTGAATATGTGCAGTGTGTGCCTTTGCTGCTTCCTTCTTATCCATGCCTTCCTTGGCTCCATTAATGGTTAGGCGACCTTCGAACTCATTGGCACTGCGCCACCATGGTGGGGTGAGGTGTGGGTCTATCCTCTCAATGGTTGGGGAGGAATATAGTGCAAGTGTGTGCAAGCATGTGCATGGTGGGATGCGGGTCCTGCCTGGCTGGTGTGGTGGTAGAGGTGGAGGGGGGTTGGGGGTGCCATTCCGCCATGTTTGGGGTAGACGTTGTAGGACTTGGCTGTGTTTGCTGAGGTGGTTGAGTCGTAGTGCTACCTGTGCACTGAGGAGGTCCAACTTGTGCTTCAATGGTGGGCAGGCTGACTCAATCTGAAGGGCACGGATAGGTGTAGTTCTGAAGGCGGCACAGATGCGGCAAAGTGTCTTGTTCTGCGTAGTGTCAGCAAGAGCAAGGCATGACTTTTTGCCTGTCCACCAAACCAGGCTGCCATAGGTCAATTGTGGCAGTATGCAGGTTATGTGCAAAGTTTGGACATGGTGCTGTGCTAGACCACGGACAGTGTTTGCGAGCATTGACAGGCCATTGATTGTTTTTTCTGCACGCCCTGCCATTCGTTTGACATGTTCGTTAAATGTCAGCTTTCTATCAAAATAAATGCCAAGCCACTTAATAACACGCTCAGCTTTTACTTCAACAGGCAGGTCATCTTTTCCTGGTAGCCAGAGGGATGGCTCATTAGAGAACACATCTCTCCGGCACGAGTAGTGGGCTAGCTCCCACTTGTTGAAGTCTGGGCTCAGTCCGGCTGAAGATAGCCATTCATGTGCGATATCCCAGGTGCATGTTAGTTCCATGATGTTTGCTTCTAGGGTGCGTGATGAAGTGTAGATCTTGCCATCACCCACGTAGAGGATGATGTTGGATGGTGTTCCGCCTTTGGCAAGACTTCCTTTACGCTGTTGTGTGCGTTCTTCAAAGATTTCCATGAGCTCACTGGAGTACAGGGTTGCCAGGATACATGAGACTGGCGATCCCTGGGGGATGCTGTTTACAACTGGTAATAGGTCATCTCGGATGCCGTCTAGGCATACAGCGACTTGTCTTTCATCAAGGAAGGATGCTGTCCATTTGACAATTGTCAAGGGAATGCCTTTCTTCCGCATGATGTGTAGGAGCCTTGGGTGGTTCACTAAATCAAAGTAGCCCTTGATGTCGAAGCAAAGGGCGGATGTAACCAGTTTGTGGTCCTTTGCGGCTTCTACATCATGTACAAAAGTCAGAGCTGCATCTATTGTTGAGCTGCCAGGATGACCGTCAAACTGGGTTGTAGGGACAAGGTTGTGTTTTGCAACCAGGAAGCCAAGACGTTGGGCCATGCATTGCTCCAGTACCTTTGCAATGTCCTCCAGTAGTTGAATAAGTCGGTATGCTCGGGGGTTTGAGTAGTCCAGCTTGTTTGGCTTTCGTAAGGCTGCTGCTATTGCGCACCGCCATAGTCGTGGATGGTATCCAGCTTCAGCACACTTTGACACTAAATAGGCGGTCTCAGAGAGTCGTGCCTAGGAAAAACAGCATGGCGTTTGCGTCCGTCCCTCCTATAGTACATATGGTCATGTGCGTTTCGGGCGTGCACAACATCATGACTAATGCATCATGGCCTAGACTGATGGCCGGTGGCTGGTGAGCCATGTCTTTCCCAGCAAACTGGTTTTTCACCGTTGGGGGATATGGCTGGATATGGTCGTGTGGTCAGTCACTGAGTGACCTGCTCCACAACCCGTCCACAATGCCACGTACATCCCCACAACCTGTCCACAGGATCTTCATCATCATATACAGTCACGTCTACAATCATCCTCAGTCACTCACGTCTACAGCTTATGATTGGGGATGTACACCCCGGTTCAAGTCCTGACTTGCTGTAAGCCAGGGTAGATAAGATTTCTGTGAGATGGGTGTTCTACCTATAATTGAGGTTGACTCACATAACTTAGACCTTGTTCGTAATACATGGCCCTAGCTGTTGGAGATATGCGTGGGAGCTTCATCGTGTCTCCGCCCCCTACCTTGATGCAAAGTATTCACGGCCTCCTGGAGCTCTGCCCATAACCATCATCCTATCTCAAAGTCATATCCATCCCCGAGCTTGCACTGGACCTCCCAGTATGGAGTCCTGGAATGACCAGCTCATTTAGCAAGAGTTGATGCCCTGGCTGCTGCCTGGCATGATGTCATTTCATTCCCACCCCTCCCATAGACCCCTGCCACATTGCCCATTATTCATGATAAATCCAATCATATCTATTTGTAGTGCACTGTCAGATATTGCGTGACTAAACATGTAAGACCGGCGATGAGACACCCAAAGGAACCATTTCCATTGTTATTGTAAATCACTTTATGAGCAGTGTAATGAGCTTTCGCATGATGGACAATGTTCATCGCGTCCAAACTCTCCCGCACAGGTTCACGGCATAGGCTACGTCTCCAAATCGGCCAGGCATGTCAAATGAGCTGGATAATATCCTCTCGCTCATCATGAACAGGACATTGTGCCTGGCGGGGACCAATAGCCTGGCTCGACATTTATTGACCCTACGAGGCGGACCCAAAGTGTAAGATGCTCGTGCTGCTCGGTGAGGTGGGCGGGATCAAGGAGTACCGCGTCATTTGAGGCTGTGCGGAATGGCAATGATCAAGAGCCATATAGGTACTCTGCAGCTAATCACACTCTGCTTACAGGATGGAAAATAAAAGTATATTGCTATTTTGACAAGTATATATGCTCTTGTTGATAATAGGAATACATACAAGTGGAAAGCTGTGAGTCTGCAATCCCAGGGGTGGTTAGGCTTTGGCCGCTGCAGCCCTGTTGGCAGCTTCTTTGAGTTCTTTGTATGTGCCACTGTGGATGCACATGTCGTGGAATGCTATGTACGTGCATTATCGTGAGTCACGCACGTTGGAACGACGAAACAAAGGTCGCTTACCACCACCTTCTTTATGGATAAGGTTGTGGGGTGTAGGGCATATGCGCAGCTCTAGATGTTAACACAGGCAAACATACCGGAGTGATTTCATGCCTGGCAGTGATTTGTTCGTAAGTTTCGACATGGTTGGCCGCAAGTCAGTACTTGTGTCATCCACCCTGCCATGAACCACACGTGAGAAGTCACGTGCACCACAGCCACACTCACCTTCTAAGAGTGTCATGGTCCTGATGAACTCAGCGCTCACCGGGCACGCATGCATGTAACTACACCATGCATGAGCCCCTGAAGAAACCAAGAGAGGTACTGCAAGACCATATCTCCGCGCTCGTCAACTGGGGGTGGTAAAGTTCATGAGTGGGGGTGGCACCATTATGAGCGCAGGTACACATCTTCACGTGAAAACCAGCGGCAGAGGGATTCCAGGAGGAGTGAAAGAGAGACCCACTGATCTGTAACTCATAGCCAAGTGTCCCCTGCTCGTGATTGCCGCACGAAATGGGAAGGCAAGTCCATGGGTGTGACACCTGTTCATGAGCAGCAGCGGCAGCTTTCAACTTCCGCCCAGTCGCATGGTAGGCTCAGCGCAAGCCTTGAAGCTCCGCTTCATCTCCAGGGGAGAGGCTTGGAGCAATCAGCACCTCTAGGGGGATTAGGTTATTGGGATGTTTGGGGGCGGTCAAATCATTTCCTTACAATTTTTTTATATATTACCATGCTATATATGTATAGTAATGTAACTGACAACTCAGAATTATGAAAAATGCTCCAGAAAACCTATATCAGAGCATTCACTGGAGATGAGAGTCTCCAGGCTTGTTTGGGATCAAACTGTTGTTCCTAGAACATTAAAAAAATTCTGATTACAATACATGTTACAAAGGTATCTTATGTCAATTCTAAGCAATTTTACCTGGTATAAAATGCTTTGTGGACGTCAGGACATATTTTTCAATTAGGGAGCGTGGTCACGTGACCACATACACAAACGGTTCGTGAACACAATACCGACAAGAGATGTTTGTTCCAGATGATTTCAAGCCTTAATTTAAGGAAAGTAGAATACTGGATCATGTATTATATTTTTATATTCATAAAAACCTCACTTGCACTATTCTCCAAATGGGTCTAGTGCCAGCTTGAGGCATCCAGCACCTAGTGTAGTGAAGAGGTGATAGTACTACTATGTGTTCATAGATATTCAGCAGATGCTTTAGGTGCAGAAAACACTCAGATATCTTCATAGAAGGTGTACCTAGAATTGTAGGGTGTTACGTGAATGTTTGCAGCCGCAGTATGGTCATCCATTCGGTAGAGCAACTTGCAGTCCCACACATCATGAGCTATATTATATTTCAAGCAGATGCTTGTGGTCAATTCTGAGTAGGGGAACCACTTACCATACATATCAGGTATAACTTTTATGTGTGTCACTGAGCTGTGGACCAAGCGTGGCCGCGAGAGGAAGGCCTGGACCTAACCCTCAAAACGATGTATATTGCTCCAAGCCTCTTCTCAGATGGCCCACCGGAGTTTACGGAGTTGAGAGGACTTCGAACCGGGAAGACGGCTTGTACCGAACGAAGTCGCATGGCCACAATACCTATCCACCATGACTGTCGGGGTCTGTGCAAGGAGTGGGAACCGGACTTGACCGTTCCGAACGCCGTTCAGAACTCGAAAGGAGCTGGTCATTCCAGGACTCCATATCCCAGGGGCAATTCTTCCTAGCCCCCATTTGACTTCATAATATGAGGCTTTCAGCATCTCCTCGCGTCGGCTGCGCGGGACTGTCTCCTGGAGACTCCGGCGAGACTCCTGTGGCCAAACAACCACCCGCAGCCCATGACTACCCACAAGGCGTCCACAAACGATCGCCGCATGAGTAAATTTCCGTAGGGATAAAAAAACATTCAGAATTTGCTGGTCATGGCGATAATAGGTAGCTAATTTACTAAGGGCCCATCATGTTTACATACACCTGAAATTCGACTTTGCCTGCCTGTAGGTCAAGCGTGAAACTTCCTTTTGAAGTTTTTGAAGTTTCGGTCAGCCTGCCGGCATGTAGCGAGGTTAGGTACTCATGGAGGTGAGTGACACATGTCTCCTTCGTGGTCTCACCCATTTCCGTCACGGCTTGGTCCGTTACTGTATGTCATACTCACTGTGGCTGCTAGGTACAAACGGTTTGTACCACCCATATTTTTGCTAGTAACTATCGTAAAAAAATTTGTTTCCTACATAACAATGTGGACCATGCAAGTAATCACCATCATATTGAGCTTCGAAGGCCTGGACGGACTATAGGCACTGCCGATCGCGAGACAATTTTTCGCTTTGTAAGTTACCCTTTCTCCTAACTGTACACTTTGCCCTCAAAGTTTTCCTTCGCGACTAAGATTTGGTGTCTATGTCGTGTTTACTTCGTGTTCTTGGTATAGATCGCTATATTTATCTTGACGTTCACGCCTTTGCTTTCGACACCGTCAGTGTTTGCTTTGCCTACTCCCTGTCTGGGATTACCCATCGCGAAGCTGCCATTTTTATCATTTTATCGACCCTCAGAGCCCTCTCCAAACCCTCCAAGTCCTGGCTTCCTCAGTCCTCTCTCCATTCTTCTATCCCTCTGGACGATGGACTCCAGAACGTATCGGTATGGCCTTTCCTTTCATAGAGATACAGAATTTCCACTGATCGGATGACAGTTCCGTGGATTTCGCCTCCAGTTATACCAATTCGCGCAGTGGTATGTTTTATCCCTCAACTTGAAGATGCGGTCTGTCAAATCCGGTTGCATCCAACAAGCTATGTACAGCGCGAGCCATCAGCACAAAAAACGGCGTGTTCGACCACCCGTGAATATGTCGCGTTCGTTACGGTGACAAATTTATGTCCAACGTGTCTCGGGAAACTTCGGCATGATGCCCTCACACGATATGAGGTGTTCATGTAGGCAACCTCCCCACCGCATCGTGGCCATGCGTTTGATGATACTCTTGAGATATCATCCCAAGAATCTTTATCTAGCCTACGTCTCTGAACGTTGAAGTCAAAAGCCCTAAGTCCAACATTATCGGAACGCCATTGGTAGCCTCAAATCTTTCGCGACATCATGATGTAGATAACGCTTCAGTTGTTGATTCACAAACTGTTTTGCGCACCTCAATCCATGGGTCTAACAACTTGAAGCGCTGGAGATTTCGACTGTTCTCTAGTGACAACTCTTGATTGAAGTACACCTGATTCGCAGACATCGACACATGGTTTCCTGCACCAGAGGTTACCCGTTACCCCTAGAGGATGGGGCTCAGTCAGAAAGCTGGCGAGATGTGTGGTTAAGTGACAAGTATAAGTTTTATCCCAGCCCCTCATGCTCATACGACTTGCCTCCCATCGCAAAGCACCGACCCACGCCTACTCGGGCCAAGGCCTCGGTCGGCCTCAGTTGTTCCCCCGCCGTCGCCCAATTCATCGACCCTCCCTGCCTGGTCAAACCCATTTCCACACATCCCGTGAAAACCCACGATGCGTGGACACTTCGCACTCTCGACGACCTCCATTGCATGGAACGCATCCTAATCCAGCACGGTCTCCCGCCCTGGCGCATCCATCTACGCCATGTGTCCTCTCTCAACCGCAAAACATCCCCTTGCCTCCTACACACTACTCCCACTCGCAAACCGTTCTCTTACATCCTTCTCTTCCTCCCGCCTCGGACAGCCTGGTAGGAAGTTATGTAAGTATGTACAGGCTGGTAGTACAGCACATAGTTTTCCTACTATCATAAAAAATACAGATCTATTTCCCTCCTAGTGCCTATTATAATACATATGGCAAGGGCCCATAATAACATCATTTGTCCCAGCTGACACGCGTCTCTGGCATCTGTGGGGTGTCGTAGAGCTCAGAGACAGTCTCCCGCGACAGACGCGATGCCCATGACCGTGACGCCGCCTCCTCTTTTTAATTTTCTAAATCTTACCTATCTTTGTCTGAACTACAATTCACATTTTCACTGTCTAATCGGCATAGGGAAAGTTCTCGCTACGCGACCAGGCGGCACCCCCCGGTTCATGAGATCGTAGGAGTCTATCTGGTGTATTCCCTATTTCTCCAACGCTTGGGTGATTTGGGTGATTTGGGTGATTTGAGTTTACAGGCTGTGGGTTTTCCCAAGGAATCGAGGTGTATTACGACCAAAACTAGATTTACTACATGGCAGAAAGTATGCTACACTGAGAGACGATGCATTTGAGGACGACAGCTAGACAAGATAAAGCGACTTATACGTGATGTGCAGGGTAGGGGGGAATGCATAAGGGTGAAAATTTAGCGATAGAACGTCCATAGCAATGGCTTGTAAAATAATATGACACGGGATCGGGTCTATAAGTGAGCTATATCAGAGACCGTGATTGTGCAGATGCAAAGACATACTATGAACGGCACTGTCTGCAAAAGCCTGGTCTGGTATTGTCATAACTTTCACGCGTTTCAGGGCCACTGCACGTATGGTGGTGACTACAAGCGTGTGTAGACGAGCAGCCTGGACAACCCCGAATTGCACCACGGTGGCAAAGCCACGGGTGATTCTGACTGTGTTTGCATTGTGTTGAGCCACAATCATATGTTTCTGCCTGTGCCCCAGAAATGTGGCCGCAATTGAGGTATTTCGTACTTCCGGAGATGACAACCAAACACATCTAGATGTGAAGAGCGAGGGTGTTATGTGCGGAAGTTGCTCAGCATAACAGAGACGTACTTCAAATAGGGATGGAAGATAGAACCAATACTTCAGCGAAGAGCTTGTGGAACCCCCGCAAAGTCGAATACGTTATAGAGGGAAAGATGAGAGACACGGCGGACATCACCCCGCACCTTTTTGAAGGGCTTCGTGGCGTTTGCAGCTGTACCAATCAAGAGTTTCTTGCATTGCCAGATGGCAATCCGCAGGGCCACGAGCCTAGCATTGGATATCGTTAGCATAACAGTCATGCAAGTGCCAATGACTTGGCCATAAGAGGTAGCGGTGAAATTCGTTCCCATGGATGTTCGACTGAAACTGTGCCGCGGGCTTCTATGGTATTGTAAGATGGCAATATCCTGGGGGAATTGTGGCAGAATACTGTGCAAGCACGGACGAATGCATGAAATCCGAACGCGCAACACTGTGAGCCTTCTTCGTATGATACAAGCGATACGACGCAGATGCACGAGTCATCCTGAAGGATGCTGTTTGGGTGGGGTGGGTAAATGCATACATCACAGGGGCGTCGTAACTTACTGTACTGACGTTATTTGGACAAGCAGGATTCCGAATATCAGGAGTTGAGTGAATCCGTCCAGATCCACCGGGCCGAATATAGTGAGTGGCGATCGGACGGATAGCGTGTGTTTGAGCTCCCGAAAAAGGTTGATTTGCATAATAGCACAGCCTTCGAATTGGACGACGTCGCGTAGAGGCGGTATCGTAAAATTTTCGTAAGGCACCTCTGGAGAAATATGTTTCATCAGGAGATACAAGGTTATTCGCCAATGTGAAGAATATGGCACAGCGCAGCCTCCATTAAGTTGACTCACACCTGACTCATGGGCGTTTCAATTTGTCTAGACTATCCCCATGGAGGCTCAGACCCTTCAAGTTGGATGTCGAAAGAAGAAAGCAAAAGCTATGTGCACAGCTGGTTATGATATTCTCTGGCATTAATGAGATGGCCAAAGGCGCAGCCGCACCTACACGAGCACCAAAACATGAGGCAAGTGTAAGCGCTCTTTTTGTTTCTTTCATTTTGGTCCGTTCGGAGTAACAATAGACAATCTTGCATTCTTGAAGCGAGGATTCCGGTGCAGCTCGGTAGCGAGTGTCGAATGAGGACTTGGCGTGCCAGTGGTGGTGTTGAATCAAGATAAGATCAGAGCCATGCCGAGCACGGCTTCCAACTTGAGGCGGAGATTTTATGTGCATTCCCGCAAACCTACTCTGTGCTCTCGAACTGTGATTAACTCAGGTCGTTTCTAAAGTCTATTATGAGCTATAAGAGTGCAGGATTTATCTTAAAGAGCTTTCCTAGCCCTGGAATTGTTGTGGTGAGCCTGAATCGGTACGTCGTCATGTAACAACGGACTCCCGGAACCTTCCTTTCTGATGCTGTTGATCTATTTCTAGGGGCCCTGTCAATGCCTTTCACCAACCGTATGTCACACCTATCCTCCATAAGTCTCGAGCGCAATGAAAGTTTTTATTTCAGGTTTTGGGAAGAACTCGGAGAGACGTTCCGGGATATTGGCAAAGATGGCGAGATCAGAGTTATTGTGCTCAATTCAAGTTTCCCGAAATACTTCACCGCTGGCTTAGACCGTGCTATTTATTTCTATTGTCATTGGACATGATCTCTTATTCTGCTTTCAGTGGTAGCCACTGCTCCCAGTGCGGATGTTGGCTCCTTGGACCCGGCTAGAATGGCGAGAATATATCGTGATCACATATTGGCATGCATAGAGACATTCTGCATCCATTTTCCTATTTATAACTGACCCATATAGCATTTCCAAAGTTGTATCTCTGCTATCGAAGAAACCCCACAGCCTGTCATCGGTGCCGTGCATGGAATTGCGTTTGGTCTAGCGATAGATATTCTTTCAGCTTGCGATATCCGATACGCCGCGACTTCTAGTTTGTTTTCAATCAAAGTAAGTTTCCATTCTGCTCCCTCCTTTACCCAACTCCCAACACTGCTTGACAGGAAATTGATGTAGGCTTAGCGGCCGACATTGGTACACTTTCTAGAATTCCTAAAATTACGGGCAATCAGAGTGCTATAAAGGAGTTAGCATATACAGCTCGCAATTTTGGTGCCGATGAGGCCGAGAAAGTGGGCTTCGTCAGTAAAGTAATCCCCGGCGGCCGAGAAGAGGTTCTCAAGGCCGCGCTCGATACCGCCGCTTTGATTTCTTCAAAGTCGCCTATTGCCGTAGTTGGAACCAAGCACTTACTACTTCATGCTAGGGATCACAGGTGGGGCTTTCCAATAAGGAAGTTGATGAGTTTACCAAACTCCCATTACCTAGCGTCCGACAGAACCTGGAATATACAGCCACATGGAATGGTGTTAATTTACAAACACAAGTGAGTCGCTGTCTGGCACGATTCACGCCCAAAATCCTGACTCATTAATTGCATAACCCGAGGATCTTACTGACGCCTTCAAGACCTTCAAGACGAAACGGCCTCCTACTTTTCAAGCTCTTCCGAAATTGTAGCACATGTGCTATTAGATGTATCAGCTGAACTTGATGCTTCATCCTCCCATTAATATTGTGACCAAATTCAGGCACCCTTGAGCTGCGAAACACTCTTTAATTATCTTTTTGTGAAGATACGACAACTCCGCCAGCTGAAGGAACATGAGTGGTAAGGAACATCTACCACATCAAGCCTGTTTTGGAGAACGAAGCTTAGTAGATATGACTTCCAAGATATTTCCAGGTGAACTTGCGTGAGACAACGAGTTTCAGGGGCCACTCCGAATCTGCTAGGCCGTGGTAACTGCGAAGCCGATGAGAGATGGGCGAACCGGCTCGAGGCTCTGTCTCATGGATTTGTGACGTCATCAACAGTTGTATACTCATATCGCCACGTACCAAGACAGTACTCAGAGCTGATGCAGAACACGGGTAGCTTGCGGCTGGGTTGTGCGTCGCGAACCTATAAGAAAGACTAGCCCGAGTAAGCCCTTGAAACTCAGCTTACTAGGGAAGGGAAGATATTTTCTATGTATAACCCCGTACCCCACCCAAACTACCGATTTACATGGGTTGAGGCTTCGCTTCTTATGTAAAGACATGACCTAGACTCTTCGCCCAGGTTGGGAGACAACATGCAAATTATATATACCCTTACCTAATTTCTATTATCATTCGAACCGATGCAAATACTATTCTAGTGTCGATGTTTGCGGCTGGGTGTGACGCAACGTGGAAACTCCGACGTGTGCGCCCGTGACCGGTTCATAACGCTGTCCGGTGCCGCCACTCAGGCTCAAACATCTAGCCATCATCCAATGCCTCTCTTTGAGAAAGTCTTTTATTATATCTCACAGTCTCTTGGGGAAACCACGCGTCGTGAACTTTCGCGTATTCTTGACAGTAATGGCGCCACCGAGGACCATATCCATCGCGCCACACACATTCTCAGCGACACCATTGAGCTTGAAGACTGCGAAAATCTCCCGGAGGGCGTTGCCTGCGTCACCGTGAGCGAATAATGGCAATGAAAGGCTTCTTACTGACGTGTTGACAGCCTTATTGGGTGGAACGCAGCATGGAGTTGGGACAGTTACAAGAGTGCGTCATCTTGTGTCGGAACCGATCGTTAATCAACGTTAATGTTTCAGCACAAAATATTTCTCGGCAGACAAGGAAATGTTCTTTTCAGGCGTTGTAGCGACTTCGGCGGACGTAAGTCACTTGTTCATCTCAATAGACGTACGCTGACCCCCTATACTAGTTGCCATCTGGTGATAAAGAAGTTATTGCATCTGGCATCCTTGCGCAAGGTGGTGCATGGCGTGAAGGTCTGACACGCGACGTCACACATCTTTTTGTCACAAACACACGCTCAGAAAAGTACCAAACCGCTATGCATTTCCGCGAAAGCGCCCATATCACTATTTTGTTACCTCAATGGTTTGACCAATGTTGGTCTACACAAATGCGTCTCCCCCCCGAAGTGTTTCAGTTTCCCGACCCGCTATATCTGCGGAAAGACCACGATAGCGACTCTTACAAGGTGCAAATGATGATCAACTCGCACTCAGACAATAAACGTCTGAATCACGGAATCGACAAGCTAGCCTTGTTCTCTACCCTTCATATAACGGGTAAATCGTCACCTTCTGTCCCGCGACCTCGCGACGTCTGGCAAGGTCGCAGCATTTTGCTGTCGTCGGCGCTCGAACTAGATGCGCAACGACGAGAGTCAGTAGAAGCCCGCATTCGGCGGACAGGAGGCATCATTGTGATTCCAGATGAAGAAAACGACGAGACCTCGGCCATTGAGCGAACTGACGTGTTCATTACGCGTTTTCGTGCTGGCCCAGCCTATGCTAAGGCACTTGCCGATGGAAAAACCATAGGGACTTTGGCTTGGTTGTTCTATGTAGAGCGGAGCGGTATTGTCAGCAGGCCTCGGGACCAGTTGTTACACTATCCCTTCCGGTCGAAGCCTATCCGAGGGTTTTCTGATCACGTTAGTCTCCAATGAGAGAGTTCTCAGTTTTACTCATCATGTGAGACAGGAAATTACAGTGACCAACTACCAAGGAGATGCACGCGAGTATCTCAAGAAGCTCATTGAAATCATGGGTGCGAAATTTACCCCCACTATGTCCGGTAACAACACAATCGTTATTGCAGCACAGTATGTCTTCATAGATCCCGAGCTGACCTTGTCTCTTACCATATAAACAGCAAGGGCGGCAACAAGACTGCCAAAGCTGAGGAATGGTCTATTCCAGTTGTGAACCACAAATGGCTCGAAGATTGCTTTGTAGAGTGGCGCAATCTTACACCTGCACAGAAGAGATATCTCGACTATGCACCGGGTGTCAACTATGGTGCCTTAATTGGTGATCGCGGCGTCGCTCGTATTGGTTTAGAAGAAGACCCCGAGCTATCATCTGACATCGCACCAAAGACGGTAAGCCAGAAAGAACAAAGGACGACGATTACAAATGGGGAAGGTCCCAGCGGTACAGCACCGAGTATACGGGAGGCACTCGAGGTGGACGAGGTGGACGATGCTTTGCATGTGAGGAGAGAGGATACAAATGACGTTCCGCGAGATCAGTTGAGCAGCAAAGCTCGACCGGATAATGAAACGGAGGCAGTGAAGGAGAATGTCCCTGTGAAAATAGGTCCGCCGACGAAGCCAAAGCCGAAATCGAAATCGAAACAAAAACTCGTGACAAAGGTTGTGTCTGAGCCTGGCAGCGATGACGATTCCGCGATGATGACCGTGCTGGAAGCGCGGTCTCCTGGAAAGTCACCGCAGGATAAAAGTCAAATCGATTCTCACTCCGGAACGATTAAAGTCACCAAACCTGTCCAGGAGTTAACGTTCTCAATGACCGATAAGGACAAAGGCAAGGACAAGAGCAAGAGTAAAGGCAAGGGAGGTGCGAAACATATACCGCAACCATCACCGAACCGCATCGTATCGGTTGAATTGCCATCACCACGTTTACTTCTTATGCCAAGACCTTCATTCCTTACATCAAGTCATCGTCCAAGCTCTCCTGAGTTTACGGCTTCAACATCCAAACGACTGGCATTACCAGGCAAACAGCCAGCAAGGCCTCTTGCCCGAACAGCCTCTATTCGAACCTCGGCCCAAGAGGGCCCGGTCTCGTCGCCACAACGTGGCCGTCCCTCTTCACGACACGATACACCTTCCCGGTCATCCACATCTTCACCGCATCAGTCATCACGTCGACTGGCTGACGCACGTCCAATAGTGAAGAGCAAGGCAAGGGCTTCAAAAGCTTTTTCAGTTTCGTCTGGAACATCAACACCGCCTCCGCAAAACCAACGTATACCATCGCGTCGGTCGGCTGCTGCTGCTGCCACCCAAAAGCTCCATGATGAGGTTATGCCGGATGTGGTAAGCTATGAGAACGAGAAGAAGCGAGGGTCGAAGAACGGCTATGGACGCAGACGGAAAAGCTCACACGGCAACGCGAGAGAGGATGAGGAGGAGGAGAATGATGATGAAGAAGAGAGTGATGTGCAAGCTAGAGCAACGAAGAAGCGGAAGGTCGTAACTGAAGCTCAGCCCAGTACAAAGGGTAAAGGCCCTGCATCCAGGAGGGCAAGTACGAAGGAGTCGGATATGCCCACCAATAAGTTTGTCACCCACAACAAAAATGCGAAAAGACCTAACGATGCGTACGACCTCGAGGATACAAATCATTCAGCCCAAGGAGGGTCGCGCAAGAAGGTTCGTATATCGAGCCCCGACTTTGATGCTACGTAAGCCCTGAAATTCTATTGGTTTATCATCCATTTATCCGTACGTTTACGTTTCGTTCAGGCTCAACGAGACGGATGGAACTCCCAGGCAATCATCATGGGACCCAAGGAAGATTCGTATTCTTAAAACGAAACTTGAAGTCCCCAGCCACGTAGAAGAAGTATGTCGATCTCAACTTTGTCCACAAGATCCACCTTTATGCATGCACCACAGGGTCTGTTCAAATTAGGTCTTAGGTATACGCAGAAGCCCCACGAGTGTACCCATCTGGTAACGGGCAGCTTAACTCGGACGGAGAAGCTCCTCTGCGCGCTCGCCAATGCTCCATTTGTATTAAACATGGACTGGCTCATTGCCTGCGTAAAATCTCAAAGGGTTGTAGGTGAGTTTTATCCTGGCAGGCTCTGCTTATTGGAGCCTTATAGGATAACCTTGGTAGCGGAGGATGACTACATGCTACGAGATCCGGATATGGAGCGTAAATTCAAGTTCAAACTAGTAGACGCACTTGCGCGCGCTAGAGAGCTGAAAAAGAAGAAGGAGAAGGTACTCCAGGGACACTTTTTCTTCTACACCCCGAGTATTCAAGTTCAGCCTGACATGCTGAAGAATGTGCTAAAAGCTCACGGCGCCGAGGTGAAAACTTTGGATCCAATCTGCTTGTGCGCATACTAAAACCAATATCAGTGTAAACAAGTTGTGCCTACGATGCGGAATCTATCGGAAACAAGGCATATCATCTCTTGTTTGAATGATGAGCACCTCTGGCGTCCCTTGGCGAGACTCGGAGCCACAATATACTCGTTCGAACTGGTTCTTTCGGCTGCGTGCTCCCTATGTGTCGATTGGGACAACGAGGATATGATCTTGGCGCGGGGTTCCACTTCGGTTTAGAAATAGCGAGGGAGCGTAGTATGTTCTATATTTACTGCTTCGATTACTGTATTACCGTACCCAGGATCTTTAAGTATTCATGAAAGTTAGTATACATAGAGCCTCGGGTTGGTTTTGCAAAACCTATCATGAAGGCAGATCATCGAATTGAATAAGTTGTACGTCTAGATACAACTTGAAGCTTGAAGCCTCTACCACTGCGGTGATCCGAAGTCCTTGTACAACTCAAATGATCGAAGTTCGCGTTTCGAAACTGTTTTCAAAACTTCAAGTCTCCATGGTGTACTCCCTGCGTGCTTGAATTCCGGAAGCTCTGCCCAGTCAGATCTGTTGAACTCGTGAACAGCCAGATAGGTCATGGCTGGGACTGTCTTGGTCTTGTCCGCCTTTCCACCTAGTTCTGTCTGGTTCAGGAATTTGTATCTCCTCCCGCGCAACCATCCGGGCACCTTCTCGAGTAATCCCATATGCTCCTCCTCATACCACTTGTTAAAATCTAAATCTGCCTCTGCGGATGTTTCCATTTGAACGACTAGGAGGTATTTGCCTGGGAGAGCAAATGGGGGCGTCTCTGGATGGGTACGAGCTGAGATCTGAGTGTAAAGACGGCGGTCGAGCATCAACAGTCTCGAAACCACATCGAATTCTCGAGGAGAAGCCTTCCCGCGGAGAGCCTTGTAATCCTCCGTTGCCATGACTTCGGTTGAGGAGAGATCGTAAAGCGCAAGCCAGGTTGGCTGGGCTCCGTCAATAGCTTTGTACCTCAGGGCATTATTAAAGCCCTTGACAGTGAGACGTAATGGAGCGTGCTCGTTGTTATACCAATCTAATGTCTCTACCTTCAAAAGCGTGGAAGGAAAAGTCAACTCCATACTCACCATGGAACTCATCCTCCGTGACATCGGGGCCACACTCTCCAAAAACGAAAAGAAGGGCTTCTTGAGGTCCAAGCTGTGACATTTCGCAGTTGAAGATGGAGGTGAGAAAGGAGGAGAGAAAGATTCCTGAACAAGGATCCTGTGGATTATAAGGCTGTTTCTGGTCGGTTTGTCACCTGATCATGTGTGAGTTTTTGTTACGAATAAGCAAAGTTCAAGCCGCTCACGGCAGAACTTCAAAGGAGTCATATATTTCAATCTTGCTTTAACAGTGAGTGGCGCCTGGACAGTGGAGAGCAAGTGCTCTAGGTACGTATGGTAACCGTGTTGGATATAGACCTCCCACCTGGAATTCCCATGTAACGATATCACACTGTAGGAAGATAACAAGATAAATACCAGCTTATAAGAGGGCATCCCGTCCGCTGCAGGAGACTGTCTCTGAGACACCCTGCAGAAACTCGTGCCTGGGACAAACAGCGTGGGCTTGAAGTCCGTCCAGGCCCGGATCCACATTAAAGCCCCAGATTACTCACTTGCCCCTCCCTTATGTAGTTGAAGGGTAATAGATATAGGTGTATTTACGAGAAAACTATGTACTGTACATGCTGAATAAATAGACGATGAAGCCAATAAGTACCGGTAGATCTCTAATTAAAACTTGTTTGCGTTCAAACGTTACGTTCAAGACGTAGGTCCCTTTTGACCGTGAACTGTGTATTTGATACTTCTTACAGGCCTAGGAAAATGTTTTATGGGAATATGCAGGAAATATGGAACATATGATTTTGAGGAGAAACATCTTTGTTTGTAGTACATCCAAAATTGAAGACTCCAGTCAGTTCTGCAAGAAGAAAATACTAAGGAGAGAAAAGAAGATGTCCATGAATTACATCAAATAGAAAAGTTTTATGTAGTTGTCTTACCTATATCTGAAAGATGTAGTGGCATTGTCTTGTGTTCTGACCAGGATACTCGAGGTCCCATTTGCACTTGCAATATTTTGTCCGATCGTTTGTGGGTGCCTTGTGGATAACAATGGGCTGCAGGTGGTTATTTGGCCATCGGAGTCTCGCCGGAGTCTCCGGGAGACAGTCCCGCGCAGCCGACGCGATGTTCACGAGAGCGATTAATTACTACATTATTGGCACTGGCAGGGGTACTGGTCTGAGGCACCCTTGGCTCGTCAGTCTGGCGAGAGCTGAGTCAGTGCCGGTGCGCCGTGTGATACCAATCGACTATAAACTCGACCACATACTGTACGTGTCTCTCCGGCAGAAAACCTCTACTCAGTAACAATGACTGAGAGAATTTCTTGGCGCGTAATATACCCTGACAGATTGTTTACCGGCACAGTTTCGCCAATTATATCATTTGACTTTGACTGCCCCATGTCGTCAAGTTGAACTTCCTAGGATAGCATCCCGACTGCGGAAAGCAATACTATTAGTCGAATCAGAAGACGTCTCACTGTTTTACGCGAGCACAGTTATAAAGAGAAGCTTAGACAGTCGTTCACTCATCTACATTCTACCTCCGAGTCCCAAGCCTGCCCCAAGACTCGATTAGTATGCCACAGACACTCGCTGTCGCCGTTTGCATCTGTGACGAAGTCACTCTCTCCGACTTCATACCTCCCATGGAAATTTTGAGTTTTTTCAATCTCGCAGATTATCCTGTGTTGCCAGTTCAACTGGGAGATGTGCCCTACCGCGTCAAAATCGATTACCTAGCACCCACCATGAATCCTGTGGTCGGTGCAGGCTCGGTTTCACCCACGGTGAACCCCACGCAGACATATGCTGCGGCCCTCCAGAGTGGTGTGCAGTATGACATCATCTGGGTTCCTGCCGGTAATTATTAGTATGCAATACTGAAAAGTCCCGCTTTTAACATCGACTCCCCAGGACCCTTCCCGGATCTTGTTACAGGGAAGGATCGCACTCCTCTGGAGGAGATCGAATTCGTCAAGCAACAGGCTCCTGGAGCTAAATACATCATGTCCGTTTGTGGTGGATCCCTCATACTCGCGGCTGCTGGTTTATTGGATGGCAAACGCGCCACAACAAACAAGATGTTTTACCGGAACATTGTGGTTCGCTCATTTTTCTTTGTGGAATGGGATTATGACTGACCACGAAGTTCAGGCCGCTGCGAGCAAAAGCGTAAAGTGGGTCCCCAAGGCCAGGTGGGTTATTGACGGGAATATCTGGACCAGCTCCGGTGTAACAGCGGGTGAGTCGAGCGATGTCATAAGCAACAAATTTACCTACAAATAATAAGGCTCGGACATGGCTATTGCATTCGTGGAACATTTGACTGGGCCCAAATTAGCTCGTCAAGTGCGAGGTATGGTAGAAATTAACGAATGTGGAGGTAGTGAAGACGATCCGTTTGCTGCATTCCACGGGCTAGTCTAAGGGGAATTTGATCCATTTTCTGACGCGGAGATGTCCACAGTAGGGTGTCCTGAATATCTGAGTGTTGAGTTTAAAAGTTTGTAATTAATTAAACCAAATCCTAGTTCTTTCTTCGACGAGATACTCCCGAAAATCAACCAAGCAGCCTGGAGCGTGACATTTCAATGGGCAAGTCCGAGTCCTTAAGTTTGCACGATGCGGACAGCGACCTAAAGTCTTTGATCCACAGGCGCCACTCCTGCGCAACCGGAGAGTCGACCGTCAGTAAATTCGAATGTGGTACTAGCACAATTACTCTGTAACACCGGGGATTCCAGTATTTAAACCGAGTTTAAACTTAGATTTAAATGTGTATTTTTAATATTAATTTTGGGTTGACATTTAGATAGGAATTGAACATGAAGCCCAGTGGAAAGTGGACATGCCGAGATCAGGTGCTGGCGGAGATATCTGTAAAGGATTGTCCATTTCTGCTCTTATCTGCTCTGGATGCGGACTCAACCTTAATTTGATAAACACGTTGCGTCAACAAAGTTCTGATTCCCTGAGTTTACGAAGGAAAGAATTGGCTGTTATAGTTGGCCATTTTGACCTTCGCTAAGATCATCCCCCTTTTCCCACGATAATCCAGGATTATGACATTTTGTCCACAGTTTATGTAAGAAAACCATACAACTGGACTACGAAACCCATCTCTTTTTGGATTTCAGGATGGTTTTGGGGTCCCAATGGGGTTCCACTGGGAATGACCATTTTTTTGGCACTTTTATTCTGCTCATTTCATAGGGCCCTCTGATACAAAACATCCAATTTTATCTGGGTGTTATCTCAGACCACCCCTCTGACTTCCTAGGTCCTTTTTTATTTTTTTTATCTCATTTGCTTTATTTGTCATATTAGTATCTCAAGGAATCCTGTTGGGATTATTGTCATGTGACTTCATTGCTGTCCACAAGAACATGCGCATGCTGAAATATAATATCATTTACTCTTCTATGTACATACAAGAAGTACTCTGAGCTGCTACTTTCACAGCAGAATGTTGCCTGGCTCCCAGGACATCCACCCCTTCCCTCCAGCCCACCCTCAACCTTCAGACCTCAAAAAGACACAAGATGGTGTGGGTGCAGGTACATAGAGGTGGCACCGGGTTGATGTGCAGGTGGCGAGAGGCAACAGGGATGGCAGGTGGGTGTTGAGGGGTGACATGAATGGGGTGGGGGCGTTGAGGGGCGAAGTGGAGGGCATGCGTGTGTGGTGGTGACAAAGATGGGGTGGTGGGGCATTGAGGGGCACCACAGAGGATGTGCAGGTGTGAGGGTGATGTGAAAAGGGTGGTGGGGGTGGTGAGAGGGGGTGGTGAGGGCAGCAAGAGGGCACTGGGGGTGGTGAGAGGGTGATTGGGCTGGTGAGAGGGTGGTGGGGCCAGCAAGAGGGGGGGTGGGGGCAGCAAGAGGGTGGTGGGGCAGGCCAGAGGGCAGTGGGGGTGGCAAGAGGGTGGTGGGGCCAGCAAGAGGGTGATGGGGCCAGCAAGAGGGCAGTGGGGGTGGCAAGAGGGTGGTGGGGGTGGTGAGAGGGTGGTTGGGCTGGCAAGAGGGTGGTGGGGTGGCAAGAGGGTGGTGGGGCCAGCAAGAGAGCAGTGGGGGCGGTGAGAGGGTGGTGGGGCCAGTGAAAGGGGTGTGGGGGTGGCAAGAGGGTGGCGGGGCAGTCCAGAGGGCGGTGGGGGCAGCAAGAAGGTGGTGAGGGTGGTGAGAGTGTGGTTGGGCTGGTGAGAGGGCGATGGGGCCAGCGAGAGGGCAGTGAGGGTGGCGAGAGTGTGGGGGGGCATGGTGTAAGAATGTAGATTCCTACAGTAGCATATATGCTACTAATTAGGGTATATAAGTCACCAGAGTGGCTTATGGGTTGTATTATATAAGCCGCCCACTAGGGGCACCTGTTGGTAGTGGACAACTATACAGTTGTCCACAAGTAATTAGATAAGCAATCATCACTTTACTTGTAACCACACTAGTTGCAGACACCAATAAATATTGGCACAGTCTGTTTTTGTGTCATGCAATAAGTTTCTTACACATTTTTGATTGCCAAAACCATTGGCAGCACTGCAATAAAAAAAAGATCAAACTGATCTTTTTACCCAAACTGATGAGTTTAACACCCGCTGGAATTCTTGGAAACAGTAAACAGACATTTACTGTTTATTCTTGTAAATCAATAGAAGAATGCCACAGTGTGGCTGATAGATCATAAATCTATGACTTCGATAAGAACTCTAAGCCGAACGTCTAGATCCGGAGAGGATCAAGATATGTCTGGAGCCACAGCCAAGGGCCCAGACAGGAGAATTGAGCCTGCCCACGACATGGACAGGCGAACGGGAATGCCAATGAGGGTAGCTAGTCCTTGTATCACTACAACACCCGTAGCTTCCGACTCTAGGAGTTGAAAGTGAGTATCGGTGGATCTAAGAAGATCCGCACTGGAGGAATCAGAAACGGACAATGTATCGTCTATTAAGAGAACTAAAAGAACTTCAACTAGGTCAAAGTTATGATTGTCTCTTGATGAGTCGAGAGAGCTGCCAACTAGTGACACAGACAATTTGCTGGGGGTGCAAATGTTGCAGCTCCCACATGTCCAAGAACATTGCAGATTGCGAAGTTCACCATCCCAAACAGGGACGATAGAGCAAGGGTTGGTGTGCCAGGATGAAGAAACCCGGCGATACAAACATACAACTGGAAACATTGCCCGGATGATTACGGCTCTCTTTGAGAGCCGTAAACATGTAGACACTACGTGTGAAGTGAGCCAGCGAGTGGCTGAGGCAGCTCATGCAGCGGACGACACCACGAACCAACTCCAAACACTAGGAGATGGTATGGAACTGTTAATACAGTCCCTGGAGGAGGAAATACAAGGACATTTGTGAGGAAAGGCCCCCGAGCGTGGCAACAATCCCAATAGGGATAGTGAAGTAGACCGTGAGGCAGAAAAGGCTTGCAGGAAGCGAGACAGACAGAGGATGCCAGCTCTGTCTGGGCCGAGCACCAGGATTGGTCCTTGAGAACCTAGTGTCACGATAGAGCAAGACAGCGTCAGTACACGCCAGCGTATTGAGGAAGAGACAGATCGTGAGCTAGAGGCTCACAATAGAGAAAATATCTGCGAAGGAATTCACAGATCAAAAAAAACTTATAATGAGCAAGAAGTGCTCAAAGCAGTGACCCAACAGTCACTGCGGGAGATGATGAAGTCTGACGCCGATAGTGTCAGTACCACAACTAGCACTCACGTTAGTCTTGAACGTGAGTTCAATCACTGGGATAGGATCAAACATAAGGCAGCATGATGGAAGCACTGTGCACTAGAACTCCGTGCTAAACACACGGATAAACTAGTCAAAGAGGCATATACTACCGGGATCAAAGGCAAGGCCTTCGATAAACTGATTGAGTCAGCAAGAGTGGCTCGATCTGTCCTCAGTAACAGTTGTAGACTGAGGGATGCATTTTTAATGGCTGACAAACATTGACCATTGTATCAGATTGATGAAGACATCGTCAATCCACCAGTGCAGCAGGACATGAATACTCACATTCCCCGACCACACAAGCAGATACAAGCGATACCGTGTGTGGTATCACTAGCAGTCATGGATCCTGAACAGAGAATCCAGGAGGTAGGAGGAAATCCGCCTATGTATGTAGATGGAGTCACAAAGATGGTGCAAGCTGCCCTTGAAAAACACAAGGGCAGCGAGCCAGACAAATCTGTGCTTGCCAAAGCTGGAGTAAAACTACCTCACCCAGCAGAATATGCTGGGAAAGCAGATCTCAAAGAATTTGAGAACTTTATCTCAGGGATCCTGAGATGGCTAGGCATGAATAGTCTATTAGGACCGTTCAGCATGGAACTCCAATTAAACTATTTGGGCACTCGCCTCAAGGGTGAGGCATTGGAGTGGTACACTCGAAATATTGAGCATCATGATCAAGTCGTAATTGACTGGACCCTGGAAAGTGCAATCACTGGGTTACAACAGTGGTTCCTTCATGCACTCACACACAGGCATGCATTAAATAAGTTCAACACAATTGTGCAAGGGACCAAAACCGTTCAGGAATTACTGAATGATATTACGAAGTATGCAGTGCGGATGATACATCCGTCAGATGAGTATATGATCCGCAAATGGGTCGTAGCAGTGCTTTGAGAAGTGCTGCATCATGAAGTCTTAAAATTAGGCTACACAACAGAATTCAGTTCAATAACTGAGTTATATGAAGCCGCAAAGGCTGTAGAGGATGCATTTTGATATGACATCGGGTCGCGTAAGACAGAGCCTAGTGGCACTCATGCGCCGCAGGCAAAGCCAACTTCGACAACTAGTCGAAATCAGGCTGTGCCAAGCTCGTCTCGAGCTCCCAATACAGGAAGCCATTCTACCGCAAAGCAGACAATATATCGTCTGCCAAACGCTCAACCTCAAGCGGAAACGAGGCCAAGCGTACCCCAAACAGGGGTACAGGCTACGCAGAGAGCTAGAGCTGGAGCTCCTGTCACTTATCGTCCTTCACAAAAACCTTCTGGAGGTTCAGGGGGTCAAGGATGTAGCACAGAGATGACGTGCTACAAGTGTGGACAGGTCAGGCATATCAAGCTGAATTGCCTACAGTGGAAGAATAAACCACACATAGCAGGTGCATGGCTGGAAGAAGTGGTTGAACACTCAGGGAGTGCTCAGGAAGGGGAGGAGGAGCCACAAAGTGGTGAACTAGATGAGCAAATGGACGTCCAGGACAACCATGAGAACGAAATCAGCGAACTAGTTGCTGATTACCAGTCAGAGCTCATACCTTATCAATGGGATGATGACGACGATACAAGAACGCAAAGCTCGTATCAAGTGGACGGAGTATGTCTGCCAGGAGGATCATATGAAGAAAGGTGGCACATATATGTGGCGCAGACACCAACTACCACAATCAGTGGTGGTTTAAGTCGAAACAAGGACTTCTGCATCCACATGGGAGTCATAGACAGGACCATTGAGCCTGTCTATGATCATCGGTTCAGACAACGGGATAAGACGCGCCCCAAATGGGCACGTATAGACAACCAAACAATCTCTGGGTATTGGGAGATTGGTGGTGTCAGACCCCACTCACTGTCTACTAGACAGCGGGTGTGAGGGAGTTATGCTCTCTCCAGATTTCATATGTGCTGTAGGCATTAAGACATTCAAACTTGAACGTCCAATTGGTCTACAGCTAGCATGTGTTGGCAGTAAGTTGACCATCAACTACGTAACACACACCAACATCCACTTTGGTGAGCATAATATCGAGGAATACTTTGATATAGCGAACATAGACTATTACGACACAATACTAGGAACACCATTCCTATGTAAATTAGGGATATCCCTCGACTTTGGAGATGAGGGATGCATCCGTATGGAAAAGGAAGTAATTCCGAACCACGCGAATGCTTGGGAAGAGCAGCTGGACTACAAAAACCCAGCTGAATGCAAGACTTGAATTGTGAGTCTTAAGCCCAAACTGATGAGCCACAAACCGTGACTTGCAAATGGCTCTTCGTTGCACATAGAGCCTTCGACGAGCTTGCCAGATGGGAGGTGAGACAAGGGAAAATGGAAAGAAAACCAAAGAAACATTGACATTGGTCTACTCGACCAATGTACCAATGGGATTACCAAAGGATGTACTGGCACCAAGCAACCGTTATTGATGGCAGACGACTTTCCCAAACTAAGGGAAAAATGGGAGCTAGAGTATGCAGACCTCTTTGGAGGTGTGCCGTTAGAACTTCCTCCTTGGAGGGAGATCAACCACAAAATTAAGTTCATAGATGAAACCAGACAGTTTCATTATTGGTTACCGAAGTGCCTGGAAGCACTTGGAAATGAACTGATCAACAAAGTCGACCGGTATACCACCGCTGGTTGGTGGGTATCAGCATCTGTATGTTCTGCAGTGCCAGCACTATGCATTCTGAAGAAAAACAGAAAGCTCAGAACAGCGATAGACCTATGTCTATGCAATGACAACACGGTGAAGGACATTACGCCCTTCCCAGACCAGGATACAATCCAGCATGATGTAGCTCATGCCGCATATCGATCCAAGCTTGACATGTCCGATGCTATGAACAAATACGTGTAGTTGAGGAGGATGTTGACAAGACAGCTTTTGCGACCATATTTGGTACATTCAAAAGCCAGGTTATGCAGATTGGCAACTGTAACGCACTGTCTACATTTCAACATCTCATGATGTTGATCTTTCGTAACCAAATTGGTCAATCAGTCCATGTATACTTGGACGATATATTCATTTATTCAAGCTCTATAGAAGAGCACGAAAAACACCTTCAAAAGGTGTTTGATATTTTACGCAAGGCACATTTGTTCCTCAGCAGAAATCGATCCAAGATCGATTTGTATTCGCCTTGCATGGAATGCCTTGGTCACATAATAGATGACAAGGGCATACATGCCAATGTGGATAAAATGGAGAAGGTTGGAGGTTGGAGTGAGGCACATTTGTTTCTCAGTGCAAATTGATCCAAGATCGATTTGTATTCGCCTCACATGGAATGTCTTGGTCACATAATAGATGACAAGGGCATACATGCCAATGTGGATAAAATGGAGAAGGTTTGAGGTTGGAGAAGACCTTGAACATTTAACGATGTCTAACAATTTCTGGGACTCATGCAGTATCTGGCACCATATATGCCAGATTTGATGGCGTATACAACTCCCTTATCAGGAAGTGCGTGCAACAATAGGACATTTCAATGGAAGCCCTTGATGGATAAGTGTTTTGAATCCATCAAAGCACTAGCATGTAAGGCTCCAATTTTGAAGCCTATAAATCACGCTAGTACAGAACCCATTTGGGTTGTGACTGACGGTTCCAAGTCTGGAGTCAGAGCAGTTTACGGACAAGGTCTGGACTGGATGACTTGTCGTCCAGCAGGATTTCTCTCAAATAAATTCAGTCCTGTGCAACAGCGTTACAAAATGCATGAGCATGAGACGATTGCTATTCTTGAAGCACTTATGAAGTGGGAGGATAAGCTGCTAGGTCACCAGTTCACACTGGTGACGGATAACAAAGGTCTCAAATACTTTGAGACACAACAGCATCTGTCAGACAGACAGGTGCACTGGTGGGAATTTCTCTCCAGATTCAACTATACCACAGTACATGTACCAGGGGTGGAGAACAAGGTAACTGACTGTCTGTCGCGCTACTATGAGAATGCCAAGCAGGGTGAAAGTCACCCAGCAGAAGAATACATCAACGTGGATGCGTGGCTAGACCCAGAAGGAGAATTTCTCCCAATGGATAGATTTGTAGAAATACGAATGGCCACAGTGCGACAGTCGCAACGATTACAAGATGTGACAGAGCAGCGTGTCATAGATGCACAGCAGATGAAACAAGCAGGGGAAGAAGCTTCCACACAGGTGGAAGGTAATGAGGAGGATGATGTACTAGTTACAGTGTCGGGTGCAGACTCAGAGAGTCTACTTTCACATGTAGAACATGAGTTTGACCTAAAACGAGCTGTAGCCAATGGCTATGGAACAGATCCAATACTCAAGAAAGTATTGGCAAATCCTGAGGATCACCCTGGATTTGGGGTGAGAAACAGACTGGTTTGGACAAAGAACCAGTTCAATAAAGACGTAGTGTGTCTCTCCCAGGAAGTTTTTTCCAAGGGGAGGAGAATGGTTGAAATAATTATCGATCATGCACACAGAGTAGTTGGCCACTTTGGTCAATTCAAAACTGACAAGTACATCAGACGATCGTACTAGTGGTCAGGAATGGCAGCCGACATAGAGTCATTCTGTGGATCCTGTGCAGCCTGTCAGGCTGCAAAGAAGGACAATAGAGGACCAGCAGGGTTATTGCATACCCTGCCGATACCTGATAGGCCATGGCAGTCTATCAGAATGGACTTTGTTGGTCCATTGCCAGAATCGAAGGGTCACGACTATTTACTAGTTGTGATTGACAGACTCACGTCTATGGTGCATTTAGTGCCAACTACGACAAGAGTGACTGCGTGACAAGTCGTGTGGTTATACCTCAAAGAGATAGTATGCTTGCATGGAGTACCTGAGTTGATCATATCAGATCGCGACTCCAAATTCACCTCCATATTCTGGAGGGAATTGCAGTGTATAATGGGCATGAAGCTGCTCATGTCCACAGCATTCCACCCACAGACGGATGGGGCGACAGAACAAGCAAATCGTTCTGTAGGGAAAATACTCCACACGGTAGTGCAGAGTGATCAGAAGGATTGGGCCAAGAAATGCCCAATGGTAGAGTTTGCACTGAACAGCTCAGTCAGTGCGACCACAGGATATGCACCATTCGAATTGAACAGTGGATACTACATTCAGAGGAGTACGGCAGTTTGCACAACAAGCGTTGTGGAACCTGATTGATGCTCACAATCAATCATTGCGAGCTGGGTACAACAGACAGATACTGCTAATATCAGATACCATCAAGGAACGACATACGAAGTTGGACAGCTAGTATATCTGTCTACAAAGAACCTGTCCTTACCTAAAGGATGGGCAAAGAAGTTAGTGCCCAATTATATTGGGCCATATCCAGTTATAGAAGTGGACAATTCCATTTCTACTGTGAAACTTGAGTTACCTCCAGAGCTCACGGCTAGGAGGATACTACCAAGGTTTCATGCGAGTCTAATCAGACCACATATACCCAATGAAGATGAACGATTCCCTTGTCGTGATGTAAATTATATGTATGACTTTGGGAAAGAGGACGAACCAGAATGGTTCGTAGATGAGATTCTGGCTCATCGCTGGACTAGTAACTCCAATCTGGAGTTACAAGTAAGGTGGACATTAGGAGATGTCACCTGGGAACCACTCTCTGCATGCAGAGAGTTAGAAGCGCTAGATGCTTATCTAGAGCTAAGGTGAGTTAGGAAGCTGCAAGAGCTTCCTAATTGTGCCTCATAGGCATGAGAATGATGATGGTTGAGTCCTTAATACAAGGACTCGACATGAACACAGTTCATGTCGGCGATTTGTGCAACATGACATTTTCACATGAGGTTATCACATGATGTTATGGGTGCACGTGCTTTGAATTTAAGCAATGATTTTGTCACCACTTAAAGGCTCTTTGCCATCCACTCCCACACTCACACCAGTGCGAGTGTATCAGCGAGACTACCCATGAATGCTGAAGTGTCCCATATACTTCACTCAGCAGAGGCACTCCCTAGTGCCTCTGAGCAATTTGCTATGCTCCAAAAGGAGCAAAGCTGGACAGTGCATGGTGTCAAGGACACCATCGCAATCGTCCATTGCGACTCCTGCCAGGAGTGCAATGCGTACATGCAGCACTTGCTGCAAGCTGCAAAACTGCGGCTTATTGACCCTTGAATGCGCGACATTGAACACGCATTAAAAGTGGCCTGGCCACCATTACTCGCCGAAATGGTGCATCCTTCTATCAAGGACGTGGTAGCCTCCTACAAGGAGGACGTACGTGAGCTCAATTCAGAGCTTGACATGTTTTGCGCTGCCCTCAATAAGGAGAGGCAGATTAATTGCGAAATGGCGGATAAAATATCCGCCATGAAGTTAACACCATCAGCGCCGACTATAATTGATCTGACATTGCTGCCAGATTCGATGACGGACTCAGTGAGTCCGTCTACGCCAACTACTGGTGCTTCACCGGTAGGACCCACTCAATCTGGTCGCAAGACCACATTTAAACAGAGAATGCTGGCAGCGCCCTACCCAGTGTCGCTGCATGCTTGTATTGCTCCCACCATCAGTGACCTGCCTGCAATGCAGATGGGATTCTTACCCTGCCCTTTGGGCAAAGCACTGCATCCTATGGTGGTGCAAGCAAGTCGTTGACCCACAGAGTGGTTTGACACCTGCCAGCTCAACAATCCAAAATTTGTTGAGCAGCTTACACTTGCGTGCGCGACATTTGCATTGTTGCGCAGCACCGTGCAGCACGCCATTATCAAGCATGCTGACTGCGAGCAGTGATTAGCGACTTGAATGCCAGTGTTTGAGATTGCACATGACATGCCTCCCAATCTCAGGGATGCGTTGCGCATGATAGAGTACTCCCCTGAGGGAGTATCGCCCGCTATCCATGGGAATGGCGACAACACCCTCAGTCTAGAGGATGTTGATGTATGGGTATGGCTTAAATTAATTAAGCCAAAGAAAGACAGTCTGGTCTTTCTACAAAAGTTAACAGACCTGTTTACAGTCCGTGGCCAGTGGGCCAATCTTGCCAGTTCAATCTGGTGGCAAGATCTCCCGATGCTGTTGTCTACCAGTGTCGAGAAGGCGTTTGAAGGAAATGCCCTCATGAGAGTACGTCTCTCGACAAGCTAGCCCAATGGCTAGGCACATACGCGGGTGTAGATCCTGGTAGGGCTCTCATCAATATTGAGCCCTACTTCGTGCATAAGCAGAGCAAAATCTTCTATAATGAGACCGCACAGAGGGTCCTCGACGCTCGTGAAGGCCAGGCATTTACCGGCCTTCACATACCCATGCCCCCTTGTCCCCCAGGCTTTTGGGGACAACCATTGACATCGGATGAAAATTCGTCACTCGACGGATGTGGTGGAGGGCCTCCCCGCTCGAAGGCATGTATGGACGTGCTGACGATGGAACCTTCTGCCTTGTCTGCTCCCCTGCCTGCACCCGCTATTACAGCGGATGACACCAACATGGAAGTCAATCCATCCAACTCCATTTACTACGACAACACTGTTGAAGTAGCCACGCAGTCGTCATTGACTGCACCTGCACCCATATATGCTGATCCCCATCAGCATAAAATCTCCCAAACCTTCCTGAGGTTTGGTCTGTGGGGAGGATGTAAGAATGTAGATTCTTACAGTAGCATATATGCTACTAATTAGGGTATATAAGTCACCAGAGTGGCTTATGGGTTGTATTATATAAGCCACCCACTAGGGGCACCTGTTGGTAGTGGACAACTATACAGTTGTCCACAAGTAATTAGATAAGCAATCATAACTTTACTTATAACCACACTAGTCGCAGACACCAATAAATATTGGCACAGTCTGTTTTTGTGTGATGCAATAAGTTTCTTACACATGGGGTGTTATCCAGGCCTGCCATTTGGTCATGCACTACCACCAGGGTGCACGGATGTCGCAGCATGGCTTACGTGCAGTCCCAGGTGGATGGGGGACCTGTTGAAGGTCCCCTGGTGTGGATGCAGCCCGTCTGAGGCCTTCAGGTGCTTGTGGTCTGCATTGGCGGCGCGGATTCGGTCTCAGTCTTGGGTGGGTGCTGGCATGACAGAGAACGTCACGCACAGCAACGCCGTCATCAATGATGGCATCCTGGCTGCCTGGCGGTCACATGCATGCGTGCATGGTGTGTCGGGTCCAGCATTTGCTGACATATGCAAGAGCGTACACTCTTGCGTAAGATAGATGTCACTTAGTCTCAGCTAACCATAAGCACCTGCTCCAGCCACTGCAGCAGCCCGACTTCTGTCCTCGACACACAACATTTTAAGACAAAATGTCACCATAGAATTGATTAGAATACAACGAAGTACAATGCTATGGAATCAGTTTTGATAATTATAATCTCAACCAAAAGTTATGGGGCCAAACTTTTTTTATTGCACCAAAATCTTCCAAACAGCTTCCCCAGTAGCTAGAGCACATCATGTATTTTCGGAGTGGCCGAATTGGCCGCTTACATAAGCAATCCGGCAATTCCCAAGAGGCTTCCACCATCCACAAAAGAACTCATAGAGCCTACCCAGTGCATCTAAAAGCCTTAATTTTGTCTTATATGGCACCTAGGAAGGCTGGAGTAAAGAGAAGGCTGAAGCATTTGGGTCTCCATGCTGTCAAGGTGCCATCTAATGCTTGTAGTCAACTGAGTTACAAGTGACTGTGACTGCTGTATAGTTTCAGACTCAAAACGGGAAGTGCCCTCAGTGTCTGTGGATTCATTTGCAGATTCATTGGAGCTCAATTACTCACATTTATTTCCAAAATGAATGACAGTATGAATCAATTCATGAAGTCGGCCACTCGCTCCTGGCAGTACAAGTGACTCATGCCTTGCACTAAGACCACTCATGCCAAAAATACGAAGCAAAATAAAACCCCTCTGGTAGTAGGACCACAGATATACCAAATGGGGTTTTGACCTCCACCATATTGCCCGTTTAAGCGCCTGTTAACCCTAACCCAATGCTGATATAATGAGCGCTTATGGTTAGCTGGGACTAAGTGACGCCTATCTTACGTCAGCAAACATGCTCCTCACTCACGTGACATGGTCTCAGTACTGCAGTTTTGATCCTGCTGCACAACTGGCCACACACGCACCAAACATGGCTATCTGGTGTGTTTTCCTTTTCTATTATTGCTTTTTGCAAGCTTACTGTGTGGCATTCTTTCAGCAGACCAAGTTCTGACATGTTCACACCACAGTGGCACAGTGAAGCTCATTTATCTTTCTCTGATGCAGATTCATTCTATTCATGATTGGCAACTCAAATAGCAGTAAGTGTTCTTAATATTGTTCCTGTTCTTCTTACAAACTATGAAGTAACCATTGTAGTTCCTCTGTGGCTTTTACTTGCTGCTCCCTGCCTATCCCCTTGACTTCTGTGCCTTCTCTATTGCTCTCTCCCCTATATATATTAATTGAAATACTTTGCAGTTACATGATCAGTCTTCAGGTCTATTTACACTGTGGGGCTCACTGATGGGCACTATTATTGTCATTTTTATGTGGGTCATACTTACATCTCATTGATTGAGTTCTAGGTTTGCTTTTCTAGCCTTATTGCCATCTGTTACCCTTTACTGCTTCACTGCAATATGAGTCAAAGGTAGGGTACAGACTCATGTTTTCACAGTACCTTGGTGGAATGAAACAGCTCACTATGAGCATCACTGTGTGTATGAGGTCATCGCTGGTGGTGTGCCAGAGCATGTCATTTCACCAAGGTACTCAGGCCTCTATCACCAATGTGTGCGTGCAACGTCGCCACCTATTATAAGGGCAACCTCTGGGGCTAGTGGAATATCACACTAGAGCCTGGCAGATGGGAATCCAAAGTATATAAGTTCAAGGAAGGCTACAGGCAAGGATACATACCTGGCAGATGGGAATCCAAAGAGAAACGCCTAAGGACTCCCACTGCCGAGGTGACTACTAATTAAGGAAAGTCTCCGAACTGACTGAATGTTTTGGGCACTTAAAACGGAAGTCACGTGACCTATGACATAGCCCAGGTAGGTTCCAACTTGCACACATCACCGGGCGCTTAAATCACGAATAGAAGCGCCAGCTGTAGAAGTGAGTAGGAAGGAGGAGGGGGGGAAGGAAATGGGAATATTAGATAGAAACAACAGGGAGAAAAGAGAGATAAAAGGGAGATGGGGACAGAAGAGGTGAACATAAATAAGAGAGGGGAATAGGAGAAGGAGAATAAAAGGAAGAATATGAGGGGTTCCCCTTACATCACCCCCCTTTTAGAGTGTGACGTCCTGACACACTGAGACCTACTGGAGGGATAGGTGTTTTTTGACAGAAGGTGTCGAAATCTGCAGCATGAATGTGACGAGGGGCACCAGGATGGAGGAGGTGGAAGTCAGCAATGAGGTCTGGGGCTGCTAAATCTGTCTCAGGAATCCACTCATCATGCTCATACCCATAACCCTTCCACCTGACCTTGTATTGGAGTTTCCCACGGTGGAATTGACTGTCCAAAACCTGTTCAACCTCATAATGCTCATCTTCCCCTACAAGGACTGGGGGAGGTGGGGGTTGAGCTTTCTGACCAGGGATGGGGTCAGGGGGGCAGGGGAGGCGCTTCACCACCAGGAAGACAGGGTGGAGGTGACTCATAGACTTGGGGAGTCGGAGGCGGTAAGCATTAGATCCAACCTTGTGTTCCACTAGGAAGGGGCCTAGGTTCCGATGTGACAATTTCTTAGAAGGGCGAGTAGTGCTAATGTCACTTGCATCTAGGAAGACTTTGTCACCAGGAACAAAGGTAGGGGCTGGCTCATGATGACAATTGTAGTATTGAGCCATATCCTCTGTTGCCTTTACAAGGGTGGCTTGGGCTTCGGATAGGGAATCAGCCATTTGTTGTTTGAACTCATTCACAGCTTCTCTCCTAGATGGCTGTTGGTGAGGTTCAAAGCCCATCCGTGGGTGGTGACCAGAGTCGAGCATGAAAGGAGTCTCTTTTGTGGACGAATGGATGTGGTTGTTGTACTGGAACTCTGCAAGGGGCAGGAGGTCATCCCAGTCGTCCTGTCGCTTGTTCACCAAAATGAAGTGAGAATGTTTGGATAAGGAATCCACGATGACCATCACTGCATCATACCCATGCGAGTCGGGGAGTTCTACAATGAAGTTGATGCTGACCGTCTCCCAGCGCTGCTCAGGAATCTCCATATGGTGCAGTTCTCCAACAGGCAACCGACATTGAGCCTTGGTGCGTAGGCATAGGTCACATGCCTTTGAGTAGCTACCAATGTAGCGAGACATGTGAGGCCACCAATAGTTCCGAGAGACAAGTTCCAAGGTCTTCCAACATCCAGCATGGCCAGCAATACGAGTGTCGTGATGTTGGGAGACAATTCTATGTCGTAAGTCATGCTGATCGGGGACATATACCTTTCCACAGAACAGAAGTGTACCATCCCTCTCACCCCATTCTGATGACTTCACAGACTTCCCAGTAGTCTTGTGAAGTTCCTTGGCAGCACGTGCAACCGAGTCCTCCAGCTCTCCCTCCTTGGTGCCCTTACGAATGTCCCTTAGGATGTCATGTTCTTCTCCTGTAAACTCTAGTCCTTCCAGTGCACAGATGACAAAGAGTTCTGGTTGGAGAAGTACCAAATTATCATTGTCATTTGAGCCAGTGCCATGATCGGGTCGGCGTGAGAGTGCATCTGACTTGCCCATTGTCTTGCCAGGACAATGGTACAGGTTGAAGTCAAACCGAGACAGATAAAGAGACCAGCGTGCTTGGCGATGGTTGAGCTTTTTGGCTGTGCAGAAATATTCGAGATTTTTGTGGTCTGTCCAGATCTCGATATGATGCCTTGCCCCCTCAAGGAAGTGTCGCCATTCTTCGAGGGCACGCATGATGGCAAGCATTTCCTTGTCATGGATCTCATAGTTGCGCTCAACCGGACTGAGACTCTTGGAGAAGAAGGCTATGGGGTGCCACTTGTTATCAACCTTGGACTGTTGGGAAAGAACAGCACCAGTTGCAAAATCAGAGCTATCTGCTTCGACATGATATGGGAGGTCGTCATCTGGGAATGCAAGGATGGGTGCAGATGTTACCAATTTCTTTATAGTGTCAAAGGCAGCCTGCTGTGAAGGTTCCCACGTCCAAGGAGTGTCTTTGCAAAGCAGGTTGAACATTGGACATGCATGGTGTGAGAATTTCTCAATAAATCGATGGTAGAAGTTGGCGAAACCAAGGAACAATTGTACCTCCTTCTTGTTGTTAGGTGTTGGCCACTCAGCAACACCAGCGACCTTGACAGGATCCATTTCAGCCTTCCCATGAGAGATGATGAGACCTAGGTATTCAATCTTGGTCTTGTCAAAGTCGCACTTGTCAGGACGCAAATAAAGCTTGTGTTCTCTGAGACGCTGTACCACTTTCTGTATGACTTCATGGTGACTCTCTAGATCTTCTGAAAAGATCAGAATGTCATCCAGATAAATGCACACGACACCTTCAGCAATGAGGTCGTGGAAGATGTCGTCCACCATAGTCTGGAAAGTGGCAGGGCTGTTAGTGAGGCCAAAGAACATCACTAAAGGTTCAAACAGTCCCCGATTCATTCTGAATGCTGCTTTCCACTCATCACCCTCTTTGATTCTGACATTGTTAGCCCCAACAAATGTCAAGCTTAGTAAAGTAGTGGGCCCCTCGTAGGCTGTTGACAAGGTCAGAAATCAAGGGAAGAGGGTAGCGATTCTTGATTGTCATTGCATTCAGCACCCAATAGTCCTGGACAAACCATAGGGCACCATCTTTCTTTTTAACAAAGAACACTGGTGAGGCCATTGGTGACTTTGACGGTCAGATGCGTCCTGTGCTCAA
Organism: Ramaria rubella; assembly: GCA_015039355.1. Lineage (NCBI taxonomy): Eukaryota > Fungi > Basidiomycota > Agaricomycetes > Gomphales > Gomphaceae > Ramaria > Ramaria rubella. Next base: position 336,144 of record MU134335.1, read on the forward strand.
ATTCTCCTCAAGGAATTTGTCCAATTCAGCCTGTTCTCCTGGAGAGAGGGGGTACACCTTGGGTGAGGCTCTGGGGTTAGCTCTGGGTTCAAACTCAATGGCATGATCCCATGGTTTGCGTCCTGGAAGCTTGTCAAACGACTCTTTTGCAAAGACATCTTTGTAGTCGGACAGGTAGTCTGGAAGAGTGTCTGAAGGTTGGGAATTGTGCCAGGCAGCTTCTGCAAGGCGTTGGGATGTTGTTGATGAAGCATGAATGAACTCAGCTTGGGGAGGGAGCATAGTGACTAGTATGCGGTCACCCTCTTCTATAGCTTCATCAGATGTGCCTTCAGCCGTTTCAGAATCACCCCCATACTGTTGACTCAGGAGGAGTTCTTCTTCAGCTGTTGATCCATCTGAATCATGCATGAGAATGGGGCAAGGACCAATACGGCAGGTGTGCAGTCGTAGGGCTCTCTGATGTTCTTCCATGATGATGTTGCGACATGTATGGCACTGGGGAGGACAGCATGTCATTTGTACTTTTTGAGACTTCCAGTCAACTTCTGTGTTGTCGTCCCAGAGCCAGGTGTAGCCAAGGATCATATGTTGACACCCTAGGTGGGTAATGGCGAATGCAGCTCTCTCAGAATGGTCTTTGTACCGCAGATTTAGATCAATGACTTCAGTGATGGATCCAGATTCATTGGGTGAGCCATCAACATTGTACACCAGAATAGGATGAGAGAGTGGTCGTGCAGTGAGGCGGTTTTCCTGAACAAATCCCGAGTCGATAAACAAACCAGTGGCACCAGAGTCAAGTAGAGCGCGAACTGACTTGATCTCTGCTGTATCTGTGGTTTGAACCTCGACTTGGAGAGAAAGGGAGTTTGGGCTTGGGGTGGAAGCAACAACATACTGTGCAGGAAGGTTTTGTGCCCATTTTTTATGACGGAAGTGAGTATGAGACTGGGGAGGAGTTAAGGGTTGTGTGTCTAGCATTTCAGTCTCCGTAGCTGAAGAATCAGGTTCTGAATCTGTGTATTCATTGTTTACCTGATTATACAGCAGTGGAGCGATGTCAGTTTACTTTCAGAAATGGATCCAAAAGACAGTGGGTAGCGGTGTCATCGTTGCACAGCTACTTACACTGGTGTTCAGCTCAGTGCGCTTCGCTATCAGCAGCAACAAAGGCAGAACGAAGATGAAGATGAAGATGTAGCAGTGATGATGATGATGACGTAATACGCTGACGTAAGCGTGGACGAGATACAACAGCAAATGTCACGTGATTGACAAAGCTGGCCTTGATGTAGACGTAGAAGTAGTAGTAGACTTAGAAGACTTAGACTTGAGACTTAGACGAGTGAATCCAAATGAAAGAGGTGAATTGGGGTACACTAAGGCGAAACAGGCCTTATATACATGAGCAGAACAACAAACAATGCGAGTATGCCATAAAACGATGTCATCGACAGCAGACAGGAGAAATGACTAACGGTGAGAGCAGAAAACCAAAATAGGAAGATGGTTTGTAAGGAAATGGAAAAATGAGTCAGGTGGTCAAAGAAATGAATAGAAATGTGGCAGCGAATTTGAAATAGAAGCCAGAAATAGAATAGAAGTGAGTCACAGACAATATACCATGTGGAACAATTGGAAATAGAAGTACAAGAAAGAAGCGAGTGAGTCAGGTGATGAAAATGAGTCATAGCCGTCCAATAGGATTCCAGTTGCTTGTCAAATATCTCCGAAGATGAGTAAGTGAGTCATGTGACTTGATGACGACTCAGAAACATTTGAACCAATCACGACACTTGGATACAAATTTCCTCCAGAGAGGGAACGAAGACGAGCCCTGCTTGACGAAGCCCTTAGGCAAATAACCATAGCAAATCTCTGTTCCTAGTCCATGCTCTTTGATGTACCAGTTATTCCTGAGGACGATACAATGCCAACCATTCACTGGTTCAAAGTTTGGGTCAAAACTGATGATGTAGAAGGGAGCATGGAAGGTTTGATCGAATACCCATATGCAGTCGTGAATGCGATAAGGAGGATATGAGGGGAATACTTGGAATGGACCTTCAGGAGATTTGATATAGAGACGATAGTACCGACGATGTGCAACATGTGGAGGAGGATTGGATAAATGAACATCAAGAGGAGAATGTCGACTAGGAAGTTTGATGCGTGGCCCAACATGTATGTCTGGCTTGGTGGTCATCTGAAACAAATCATGGGATGTGGTGGCGGCAATGCTGGATGGCATATTGAAAATAGAATCGATGAAAAATAGAATGAGTGTGGAGATGATGTGTCTGGAAAACTGGAGGTAGCACAGCAGATGATGGTCTGGCAAAAGCTGATGAAGATAGGCGCATGTGCAATGAGTGTCTTTTGTAGTGTAGTACATGCTGTCGAGTATCATGCTTGTCAGCGAAACGATTGGGAATTGGCAGCAGGGGCACACTATTCACCTGCTGCATGACACAAAATCCTCTTCTCCTTCCTGAGGCTCTGGATTGTCTTCCTTGATAGGGCTTGCAACTCTAGGATCAGTGGATGACAGCAAGTGGGCAATCCATTCGTCCTTCTCTTCAGCAGTCATGGTCCGAACATCAAAGGCCTGAGGACATTCTCGAACAAAGTGGCCTGGTTTTCCAGACCTATGACAAACAAGGGAACTGGGTTGATGACGGCGAGCAGCATCTACCTCCATTGCCACTGGTTGGGCACCCATGGTAGCAATAGGTGGGACTGCTTGAAGCTGTGGTGCTGATTCCGATTGGTGAGGTGGGTGTGGGTTTCGGTGGTTGACACCAACAGAGGCAGGAGAGGGACAGGTAGAAGTATTCAGTGTAGGGCGTGAGGCGCTTTGAAAGGCTTCATTAGCAGCACATGCTTGTGAGATTGTCCTAGCCACTGAAAACCATTCGGAAAGGTCATTGTCTGATGGGCGTCCTTCAACCATATTAGCAATCTGGCTCTGGATGGAAGGGTCGAGACCATGGCAGAATTTCATGACGAGGGAGGCCTGTTCTCTGTATCCAGACTTCTCGACCAGCTCTTCAAACTCATCGATATAGTCATCAACAGTACGATGATTCTGACAGTATTGACGCGACTCGAGTTTGGTCTGGGCAGTAGTTTCTTCATGGGGAAGGAAGAATGTTGACCTGAATGCCTTCTCAAAAGAGACCCAGGTAGAATGGGTAGGGCGACCAGTTCTAGTTTCCATTTCGAAGATGCGTGTGGCAAAGGATGAAGCACGACCTGATTTCATGAATGACAGGGCCCAGAGGACCTTTGCAGGATCATTGGCAAAGTGAGTTGGGCACAGGGCAAGATAGAGTTTACAAGAGTTCAAGAAGGCTCGTCCTTTTTCTCTGTTGCCATTAAAGTCAGCAGGAGTGGCAGGAGTGGCACATTTTTGAGTAGTAGGGGGGGAAAGGGATGCAGTCATAAGGCTAGTGACATCAGGGTTCAAGGTGTGCACCTGGACATCTGTCTGTTGAACCTGTTGTGCCAGTAATTCCTTCTGTTCTCTCTCAGCACGCAAAGCAACCTCTAAAACCACAACACGCTGATGCAGCGCATTGTAAGCCGCTTGAAAATCAAAGGGATTTGGGTCTTCTGGTATGGGTGTAGACATGGTAGAAGTGGATGGAGTATTAAGGAATGTACCAGAGGGGTCCTGAGCTGCTATGCACCTGAAGATATCAATTCAGAGATGAAGGTGACAGTGACTGGTCCAGTAAGTTGGCAGGCTTTTCTACTATAAGGGCAACCTCTGGGGCTAGTGGAATATCACACTAGAGCCTGGCAGATGGGAATCCAAAGTATATAAGTTCAAGGAAGGCGACAGGCAAGGATACATACCTGGAAGATGGGAATCCAAAGAGAAAAGCCTAAGGACTCCCACTGCCGAGGCGACTACTAATTAAGGAAAGTCTCCGAACTGACTGAACATTTTGGGCGCTTAAAACGGAAGTCACGTGACCTATGACATAGCCCAGGTAGGTTCCAACTTGCACACGTCACCAGGCGCTTAAATCGCGAATAGAAGTGCCAGTTGTAGAAGTGAGTAGGAAGGAGGAGGGGGGGGAAGGAAATGGGAATATTAGATAGAAACAACAGGGAGAAAAGAGAGATAAAAGGGAGATGGGGACAGAAGAGGTGAACATAAATAAGAGAAGGGAATAGGAGAAGGAGAATAAAAGGAAAAATATGAGGGGTTCCCCTTACACCTATGGTGGTAGAGGCCTTCATTGTCAAATGTGATGATCAGGTTTTGAGTTGCAGGCACAGTCATACCTATTACATGTGTGCTTCAATGGCCTTAACACATTGATGAGAAGAAACACAAATGGGAGTTGGAAGAGAACAATGGGGGAAAATGAAGGAGCTAGATAGACATATGGAAATCATGAGAAATTCCTGGAAAATAACTTGTATTTTTCAAATCTGTGATTGTTGGTTGGCAGTATCTATAAGTCAAATCTGTTTGCATTGGGACTCTGAGTTTTGCACATCAATGATTATTGTCATGTGACTGTGTTGCTGTCCACAACAGTACTTTGATCCACTGTAACATACAAGAAGTCCTAGTGTCCTCATTTACAGCTCAATTTGTATCCCTGCTCTTCATACATGTATATTTAATGGGACATTCAATGTGGTACATTTGGGACACTTAGGTTTGCACTTGGTGTACAGGACAGGTATGGGACAGTCTTATTGGGAGGATCACCTGATAGAAAACTCAACTACAAATTGGTTACCTGGTAGCAAGGGGGTGTCAGGGTGACAAACATAGGGGAATCGGCCTCTGTCATGTGGAGCAATGACCTATTTCACAAGTTAAATATGGACTGCTAAATCTATGAATGTAAATGTACTCACCAAACTTGGTCACAACTTCATGTAAGTTTATCTGGGGCCTTCGTGAGCGCATGCATATGTATATATAATCAAATATTTTCTCAACTAGATAAGAATTTGGTCTGCAAGACTCAGTCTAAGTGTCCCTTCAAAGTTAGCATGGCTGGCCAAAAGGTGTGTGTGCACTTGCCAGGTGTGTTGCCATGGTGGAAAGGAAGTTGGTCATTCCACTTGGTACAGGCATTGGTTTTACCACAGAGATGACTTGCAGACAGAGGCCGTGTCTAGAGCATTGTCTGGATCAGAGGGATCCAGTGCAAACTCCAACTCCAGTTCAAGTTCAGATGAACATTATTCCTACAAAAGTACCTCTGATGGGGGTAAAGAGCAAGTGAAAGACATGAACATACCTGGTTGCAAGGTTTTCATGGTGGTGGCTCAGAACATCAAGATGAGGGTCAGCTTCAAGTTGAACAGGCAGATATCCACAACAATGTATGTGATCTCACTCACAGTATATAGTTCAAAACCTGACTCTATATCTGCATGCAGGGAGAAACAGAACAATTTAGGGAACTAGAACAGTTTCCACACCTTGATGAGTCTGGGAGGGAAGTCAATGACTTGGAGTGCAGCAACAATCCTCAGGCAACATATTTTTTCTTTTGAACTAATCACTACACTCACCATATTATCATGCTTATAGACATTCCAAAACCAGGGAGTAGACGACTTGGATGGCAGTAGCCCTGGACTGTCATTGGAAGACATGAATTCAGACACAGACAGTGAGAAATTCCGATTCCCTGAGTTTATGAAGGAAAGAATCAGTTTTTACCAGTTGGTGTTTTTGGGTCTCAAATAATCATGCACTGTTTTCTCACAATAATCTGGGATTTTGCATTTTTGTCCACAGATTACATAAGAAAACTGTGCAAGTGGACTACAAAACACATCTCCTTTTGGGTTTTCCAAAAGTTTTGGGGTCCTGGTGGGGTCACTGGGGGAATGACCCAATATCTGGGCCTCCGTTCTGGTCAGTTCTCAATGAGCCCCAGTGGGCCAGCTTCGGTTAACTCATTGGCACACATTCAGATCCCTTCTTCAACTTGCTAGGTCATTAATTTTGATTTTAGGCCTTCTTTTTTTTTTTTTTGTCTCCAGATTCTCAGGTATCTGGCCCAGGATTATAATCATGTGACTTAATTGCTGTCCACAAGACAACAGTCTTGCATATATACATACCACATTGTATTCCTGCCCCTTGTTCTTATTATTTTTTGTGATTGACAAGTAATTCCATTTCAGAGTGATGTAAATGCATTGATATATGCATTAATTGATCCACTAGACATTGAACTAATGCATACATCCTCCACATGTTTTTTCTAAACTGTTGGAGGTTGGATGAAGACCTGGATGTATGTTGACACATACTTACACATGCACTGGGAGTAATTTCATGTCTCCCAGAATGCCCTGCAGTCTGAACCCTACTTCCATCCCTATTTCTTGGCTGTATTGCTGGATAAGCATCATTATCGGTGGTTTCTCATACTATTGAAGCAGCCATCTATGTTTCAGAAAGTCCAAGGTATCCTGGGGTTCATCAGTACTATGGAATAAAAAACCACAATTACATTCTCGATTACAAGTGATTTTAGCCATATATCTTAATAATTTGTATTAGTCTGTGCCTCATAATCTAAGATTCTAGGTTTTTTCTGATTATCATATCTCAGGAAAGTTGAACCTTGGGAACAAGTAAGCTTATGATAAATTTCACTCTTTATTACTTGTGCCACATCACTATCCATGGTTATCCTGGCAAGGATGATGGACTGCTGAGTTCACAATGTCCATTTATATGTCGAACATAATAATTTTATTGTTTCATTACAGAGTGGGCTCGCCTAGTTAGTGCACATTCATATTGCCATTTTATGTCATATCATAGTGGTATATATATATATGTGCATGTAAAATATTCATACACAACTCATATCATACAAACATTTTGAGTGCAGTAGTGCAACACTCACATTTATCCAAAACACATTTTGCAAGTCTCTAGAGCACTATAAACTTATTTCATATGAAGGTAGGTATCAACCACATAACCAAACACCAGCATAAATATTTAAAGTACCACTGCCCAGGTTTCAAGCCAATCCATCAATAAACTGTGGAGAAATTATGTTTCAAGTATTGGATTTTATTTCGGGACACCAGCATTAGGTAATGAAAATAAGCGCCCATATATATGTCCTCTAACTGGATGGGCGCTTATTTTATATGACACACAAATCAAGGTCTAACAGCCACAAAAAGACCAGAGACCTATTTATTTTACTATATTTAGTGTATTCTCATCTCATATACTCTATTTAAACACATGCTAGCACCAATAATAAGGTGCACTGGGCATCATTTTATTTGCCAAAACAAACTATAACCTGCCTAGAAATTACTCAAAAAAAAATTCTCAAGGTAGAACAGTGTATGAAGAGATATGGCCATATTAGACTGGGGCATTTACAGCATTCATACAAGAGTATTTCACATAGGACCTATATCATCACAACACTAACCCCCTAGTTTTGGATCATATAAACAGCATAATTGTCAACTCTCATACATAATCATTCATTTCCCCCATACAAAACAGGTGTAATAAGCTGTTCTGGCCTGTATTTCACTTTTGACACCTGGAAGACCATGGGCGCCAATCAAGGCAGTGCCACGATAGGCACCCATGAAAAAAACAGTGGTTTAATCTTTGGCTACACCCCTTAAATATGGTGTTGATGATCTATGGTCTCAGATTCATTTTTAACTTATGGAAATTGATCATTCTGCTGCACTATAAAAGCACCCTGTGTTAGATCCTAGATCTGACTTCCATTGTTCTGACATTTTCCGCATCCCGATAAGCCCTTTCTGCTTATTTCCGATATGCCCCATTTATCATTCTCAGTCACGATCCTATTTTTATTATCCTTGTATGTCTTATCTTGATTTCTGTATTCACTCTGATCCTGGAACTCCGTATCACACCCTTATCTTTCCATTTCCGATTTCTGAATTCCGCATGTTCCTTTAGATATGCTCTCCTTGCTCAAGCCTTCTTTAGCTTGTATATTTTCATTACATTTTCATTACACTTCGTTATATCTCCTTAAAACTTGTTATCTCGCTACAACCCACGATATCCTGTTGTACCCGATATACCTTATCATTCTTATATCACTATATCCCTTATTACACCTTCATTACTCCAAGTCTCATCGATAACAAGCCTTTAAGTCTTTCAATCCTTATTCCAATTAACGGATTGTGGGCCAATGCATGTGCATGGCAGTGGACGATTCCCTTGATTTAACTTTTTACTGTTCCTCTTTTCACCGAATCTTTCAGTAGTATTTGAAAACTCTGTCTTACAGTAGTTTTTTTTTGAATATCAGAAAGAGAAAAGTATCATACTTCATAATAACATCCTTGAACATATGACAATCGAAGCTTAGAAACAATCTGTGTGACAAAGTTAGGGCTTGTCAGTGTTGTCACAAGTATATACCCATATCAGTGAGCATGGTATCTGCAGGTATTTTTTACAAGTACACCTGTCCTTATAAGTATTTACACTTAAATCTCTGACCACAACCCATACCTGTACTCTTAAATTTATGAAAAACAGGAGTGCAGGAATATCTGCAGATATGGTGGTACTCATGATATGTCTCAAAAAAAGTAAGCATCTGGTATCTCATTTATCCTTAAGTCCTTCAGATGCAACCTGGCTAGAGGTTCTTTCAGAATTTAGATCTGATGTAAGTGTGTTACTCATTCTATGGCTTAATGTTTCTAACTTTGTCAAGTTCTTGCAAGAGGTTTAGAAGTGAGCTGGGAAAATAGAAGGGAGGAAAGTTAATCTATTTATGATAACTTCTAGAGGGTATTTATGCAAATAGAATGAAAACTTTATTCAGACAAAGGGAAAGTGGAATGAGTTCAAGCAAGTAATGAGACAAAGAGAAGTTAACTGGTCCAGAACGGACAGGGCAGGGATTACACTGGTATAAGTGAGTGAAAGAGAATAAGATGATCTTACAAATTGAAGTAGAAGAATTCCAGAATGTTGTGGTTGGCAACCACCACTGTTGATGCCTCAAATACTCACCTCAGGCCGATCTTGAGGCCACACACCTGAAATATGTCTTAAATTTCAGTCAGTACCTTTATTTTCCTTGATTTTTATTTCCTTATGCACCTTGGTCAGCCAACGATGAGACATTTACCCGACACTCGAGTTCAGCACTTTTCGGCAAACATGCGTTCTGGACGTGTTTAAACACGTAAGTACATGTTTATTAAAGTGGAAGACACTGTAAGAACTTACATGTCTGTAGATTGTCGGTCTAGCCGACAATCCAAATTTGTAGTCGACACATGGAAGCACCCGGGCATCTCGGGCAGCCGTTACGGTGCTCCGAAGTTCAGACGACAAAGGAAACATCTGTAGGGACGATGGGTTCCTTAAGTTTTTGATGAGAAAACATTGATTTTACTTACGGTTTTCCAAAAATTTGGGCCGCGGGCAGGCTAACCCCACTTCCAAGGTGAAATCTTCGAGTTTGGGTGCAGGAACATCTCGACGGCGGCGTAGCGGCCGTGTACTTCGCTTCTGACAAGAATTGAAAGTTGGACCTCTGTCATAAGTCGGTAAATTTTTTTTCGCACTCAAAACTTGAAAAAAACTTACCTTTGACACAAATCTTGAAGCCGCCGTCAGGCTTTCCCACCCTCAAGCTCAAAAACTGCGTGTATGGTTTTTGGATGTGAGCGAACGGCCTTGCAGGATTCTTCCGACTTGGTTTACAAACGAAACCTCTAAATGTTGCCGTAAATCACAATTTTTGACCAAAATTATCACCTGACACGGACCTTTTTCCAAAGTTTCAGGTCGCCGGTAGGCTAGCCCCACCTCAAACGTGATATTTGCGTTTTTGAGGCTCTGGGGGCGTCTTGATGACCGCGTACCCGTCCCTGATGAAAAACCCAAGCTGAAACCCTAGAACAACCCCGTAAGTTTGATTCTCCATTCAAAATCTCAACGAGTACGCACGAATGCCTATTTTTCATGCAGCCGACATGGTATTCATACGCCTGATATCAAAACGGCGCGTTCGGCTTGGGCGAACGATCCCCAAGGCTGTGCCCTCCTGACTTTGAATAAAACTTAACATCCACTATAATTTACTTGAAACCTTGATGAAAATCACCAGATGTCCAGAATTTTGTGCCGCTGGCAGGCTAGACCCACGCATAAGGTAAGATTTTCGTACATGATTGCTGGAACGAAGCGATGGCCGATGTGCGGCTTCGGAAGGGAAAGAAACTAGATATACACCTGAGCCGTAAGCAGGGCCATTTTGAACTAGAAATGTCCACTCACCTCCAGCTAGACATCCGGTGACCCTTGCCCTCCAATTGCATTCGCTAGCGGAATAGAACATTGGCAGTGGGTTTGTTGGTGAACGGATACGTGCCGGGGCAGTAGTTTCAGGCACCTGTTCTTTACCGGACCGTACTTCGTAGGATGTTGTGTGGCGTGGCAGAGGGGTTATGCTGCTGTTCAGGTAAGCCTAAGTGCGTGACATTACGATGACAAAGAACACACCTAAAAGTGGCCGCAATGTAAATTGTACCGGCATTGTAGTCTTCCCCGCAGAGAGACCACCGAATGGCAGTGCCGAAATCAACTATACAAACCGGGATTCTAAGTCAAAATTTTGCTGCGGCTGTGAATACATACTGAAACATACCTATGGTCAAGAAGGACGCCTCACGAGCTAGCGCCATGCTGGAAGGACCAGTTGGTCTGGGATTGTACTGCACCAGATGGCGATGGCGTGGAAACGGGCTTGAATGGAAGGCAGAGGCGAGAGCAGACGTTTTGGGACGCCTGAACGGCGTATTTCGCCACGCACTTGAGATTGCTGATAGAGGTGAGGACTCGGGGTGTTTTGTGGGTCGGGAATGGGCTTTGCATCTCGGGTGGCGGTTCTGTGTATAGATTAGCAGGTTGTACATATCATGCAACTTCGAATACACCTATACACGATCCATAGAACGACCGCTTCAAGCTTGCAAGTTTTTTAACGTTCGGGTTGATTTGGCTTAGTACGGCTAGCTCTTGATCAGGGAAACACTTCGGCTTTGATCACGCAAGCCAGGAGTGAAAGAAGTGCGGGGAGTTGGGGGAAGGTGGATGTAGTCGAAAAGACTCGTTCAACGGGATGTTGCAGGAGGCCAGGGGACGGTGTGTGTATTATCTATAGATGTTTTTGGTGGTTACTAGAACATCTTCAAGCACAAGGGACTTACCTACATGCATAACAAAGCACGCCGGGATTCTTATATTATTTGCAAACGTAGGCACCTTGTCGCCTTGCACCGCAAATGAATTCCTGAAATTACAGCCTTTCCCGAAAACCTTGACGCGCGTCGCTTTTTTTTACTTTTTTTTTGGTGCGCCGCCTGTAGGGCAGGCGCCCAGTGAGCAAAACACGGTCACTTTTTATCAAGTTGCTACAAGATATACTAAACATCCACAGGCGACTATGAATGGAGCTGAACCTCCTCCTCCTTATGAAGCTGTCCAGCCAGTGTCAGAGCCGGCAGACGTAGGACACAGTAGCGAAGATTCGCTGGAGGCTGCGGGGCGTTCAATGTTGCGTGAGATTCAAGGATTCACTCATTTGGTGATCTCATATACTCACTGAGGCCACTGCAGAACCAATTCATCTTCATTTGCGCATCCCCACTCGCCCGAAGCCATCAGCGGTGTTGAGCATCAGCAGCTCAGAGACAGAAGCAGAGCCTGCGCTGCAGGTCCTCAGGGCAGAACCTGGTAACGTTCTCCCCTCACAAACGGGGCTTTGATGACAGATCGTTTGCCTCGCACCGAACGGCCCTAGTGACGGTAGATAGTCCGCTTGTCCTTGCTTGACTCATCTACGCAGACCAACATACCAGCAATGAAATTGGCCTGCATGTCGGCTTTCCATGCCGCTCTAGCCCCTTCATCCCTCTTCCCTGCTGCCCGTCGCAGTAACTTGTAGGTCAGGCCTGCTTCCCAAATGTTGCGATCCGGCGTAGTTATTGCGACCAGAATGTCATGTTCTAGTGCAAGCCAGTCTTGCAGCTCATCTAAATACATTTCCTGAGACCATTCAATGAGTTCTACCAATGTGTGAAGTCTCTCCCCATCGAGCAGGTGCAGCCTCCCTTGATTCGGATTCGATGGTGGCACGACATGGCCGTACTCTTCGTAGTTGTCACCCCACTGGCGCACACTACTCCGAGACACAACAAGGATTTGGCACATATCCTCAAGAGTGTAGCCATGGGCCAGGAGCCACAGTGATCGTTGTTTTAGGTCGCTACTTATGTGACGGAATGGCATTGTTACAATTTGCAGCACGGTGACTGCCCTACAGGCGCACCAAAAAAAAGTAAAAAAAAGCGATGCGCGTCAAGGTTTTCGGGAAAGGCTGTAAAATGATGTGATTAATAAATATAAAGAAAAGTTGAAATCCACTACATACGCACTAGAATTGTTTCCTTGTCCCTACACACGCTCCTTCGTCTTCACATTCGTTTCTTGGTGCACTATTTTAATCGCGCGCCCTGTGCCTAGGTAAACTCTTTCCTTTTTCGTCCCATTGAACGTGTTTGCGTTTGTTGCGGAAGCAAAAAGGTTGCAGCTGCGCAGCTGGCAGATGCGTTAGTAGGACAATAGGTATTCACTCTCAAAAGTAAGTGTCGTATGAATGACTGTGCTACGTGGTAAATTCCTTGTAGTTTGATTCCACAGGTACTCACCGCTATGTTCTTTTCCTACAGGTTCATTCTCCCAAGTCGATGTGCATATCTATTTTCACCGTCGGAGGTGGCTTATATTCACGTAGTGGGGATAAACACACGACCTTGTAAGTGGTACGTTTGGCGCTTCCATGTACGTTCTTGGTCATCGAGACAGCATTGCAGTCTCGGATTCGATCGTGAGCAGAAGTGTCACCTTGTGCATTGCTGCTGTTTCTCTGCGGCCTCTGCATGGTACGTCAATACGCTTTATAGCTCAAGTTAGAATCGGTGCTGACTTCCTGTATTTGTGTGCTGGCCATGCCATTTCTACCCAACGTGTCTCTTCCCTTCGCTGGCAATGCAGGGACCTCCAATGGACGGTACATCTTCTCAAGATATAGATCGAGCGCATTCTGACTTGATAATTTTCAAGGAGCATGCCGAATGAGCAATACAAGACCTACCGGGGACTTTGTGAGTTTGATGGAATCATTGCTCTCAAGCTCCGTGATGCTTACGTCTGGTGAGGAGATAGCATCAAGACGAGGCCGTCTTTGGGGTCTTTCAGAGGATGCTCGTAGTGGGAATCTGGCAGGGGCATTGGGCGATGGGACGAAAGAGGGGTGGTGAAGTCCGTAAAAGAGATTATACTATCGCCGACCCACGCCTCGCTTTGCCTGCATCGTGGCCCGCAAGCGTGAGCCCACCGGCAACTCTGCTGAAACCCACGTGCAGCCGCCTTTGCAGCCAGCCATCCCCACACACGCCCCGTGCTCGTCCCACCCCGCTTCCGTGCACCGAGCCATCGCTGCTCCGCTCGCCCATGCTGTCCATCCAGATCCAGTACGCCTTGCATCCGGCGATCGTCTTCGCACACTTGCCACTGCACAGACATATTTCGACTTCAATGCTGTCTTTATGCTCATACAGTACGTCATTTCCTCCTTCTAATTCCCTCCACTGACAGCTCTCTATTGAATGATTAGTAAGTTAAGAATCCACACTTAAAGAGTATCAGGGGACTCAATTGGCTCCACTGCCTTCAAGCTGCTTCCACGTTGATAAGGCTCGGATTAAGCAACTTAACCGAGTCGTAACAATCCACTGTGAACTCTTCCCGACCTACTTGCCTAGAACCTGGTATTCAAACTTCAGATGATGTCGGGTAATGCTAGATATCATCCATTATATTACAACCTGGACGTTCTAGAGCGTAAGTAAGTAAATATATCGGACCTTACATGTATAAGTCACTCCTGATAGTATCTAAGCTTGGAATTAGTTTCCGCCCATACCTCCAAAATAACCAGCCAAAAAGCTTCTAATAGACAACTGTCAATTGACAAGTTGAAAATGCACAAGGTATGTATATGAATCTATGGTAATTTGAGTTCTCCATTGACGGTATCAAGACTTCCGGTTCGCTGACATAGTTCGTGTAGGTAGAATTAGGGTCGCTCGACCATGATGCGTATCCGCTTCATCAAATACAAGTGAGAGTACTAAAGGGCTGTGAAAGAGCTCATTCCGTGTTTCGGGACTTTGCCTCAAAGACCCCTTTACTGTACAATGTCTATCACAGCAGCAGTTTGTCTCTAACCTGTTTGTTGCTGTGAATAATCTAACTCTCCACGTATCCATAGTTTACTCTCAAAGACAACGGTCTTATCAAAACTCAAGCATTCATCGACGGAAAGTGGGTCGATGCTAACAATGGGGAAGTTTTCAAAGTCACCAGTCCCGCTCACTTCTTATCACATTGTTTTCACTCCTCACAATTCTTCAGATACTTCTACTGGAGAAGCTTTGGGGACGGCACCGGACTTGGGTCGTGCCGAGACCGTCAATGCCATCGATGCCGCTGAAAGGGCCTTTGGTACTTGGAGCAAGACGACTGCAAAAAAGTATGCGAATTTCTATCGCTTCTCTTTCCTGACTTGAAAGTATCTCCAATTATTGTCACGACATCCTCCTTAAGTTGGCCCAGCTCATATATGTGAACACTGAAGATCTAGGTCGTATAATTGTCCATAATTTACTCAGGCCTATTTTTCTTCTACTTATCTCATCTCATTAAATGTTTTCCCCAGACCCTCGAGCATGGCAAAACCCTCTCTGATGGAAGGTAACGTTTCCTGCACTCACTTCGAAAGTGTTGTTAACATTTCTGTCTGCAGAGAGAGGCCAGCTACTTGGCCTCGTTCATCCAGGTGATCAATTTCTGACTTCTTACACTCGCATTTCTGACTTTCTGGTGCGGTATAGTGATTCGGT
>MU134335.1:353253-374275 GCA_015039355.1 Ramaria rubella
TAAACGTAAATAAGTGGAAACCAAATTAGTAACCGTATCAACCCGATAACTGAAGTCAGTTCATCAGTAGGAAATACGGGGGAAAAGAACATATCGCGATTGTCACAACAGTTTCGGAAGAAGCAAGAGGTCGGACGGACTTAATATGAATAAAGAAACTATCAAAACTTACACCAAAAACTTATATATATATATATAATGTATCTAATGACGTAAAGGTTATAGGAGGATTCGGAAAAGTAGTACTTAATGAAATAATAATAACTCTCGTAGGTAGTATACTTACCACCATAAATCGGAGTATAAAGTGAACCTCCCCTGTTTTCTGTCACACCTTGACGTGGGACTTTGAGTTCTCTATCAGGAAGGACTACTACTACCGACTTAGATGACATACATCATACCTACCCCAGTCACGACTGAACCGTCCTATATATACATTCAAGGAATGTGTAGAAGCGGTCCTTTTCTTTTGGTTGTTCTGTTGTATGGATAAATGGACTGAGCTCAAACTCTGAAAAACCTGATTGTGTGTAGGACCCTTACAAATGTACGGATTCATGTTAAAATTCTGTAATCTTCACAAGACTGATTACACAGACTGTAACTCTCACACAGTTCATACTACCCCACAAATTCTCCGATTCCACCTCGCTACAGTACTCGTTTACACAGTACACTTACTTCCAGTTTGTATGAAGTCCCAAGTTTACCGTAGACGGTGTTGTTCTCACGACAAGGTATGTTTACTTTGACAAACCAACGTGGGTTACACGTTACTATACCGGAACCAGTCCCCTCCCTTTTGTCGACACCACCTATATGTGTTATTTCACCAATGTCTTAAACGTAAGAGGGATAACGAGACAACTGTATCAGTTTGTCTTGTAGATTAGATGACTGTTAACTGCGTCAGTTTGTCAGTCTACACCGTTCACTATTCCCTCGACTCAGTCGGTTCAGTGTACCGAAAACCGTGACCGTCCACGGAATCTTCAACCTGACAACATCCACTACCCACGGAATACTGCATCACTCCACGTTGTAAAGGCACCCTTCAGCGTGAACTGATGCAGTGTCCGTGCACCGTGGTGAGCTGCAGTACGCATCCCCCCAGACCCTCCTGTCGCCCCCCACGCGTCTTTAAGGCCTCTCCCTGTCCTCCCACCGCCCCAACGTGTCTCCGCACCTACCACGTCTCGCCCCGGTCTTCCCGCAGTCCTCGTGACTCTTTCGCCGCCCCCAGTATCAAATAGGTAAAGCTACTTTGTTTTACTGCCTCCTACACAATCATAAAAAACAAACCATCGACTGAAAAGTGTATATTATGGGTGCATATGCAAAATTTGGTGCCACGTGGACTAGCTGAAGGTCAATTTTAAAATCAAAAAGACCACCACAGTATCCCATATAAAAATACTACAAAAAATAACTGTAACTAATAACTGCTATTGGAATACAATCTGGAACTAAAAGTAACTTTAAGTACCCAACTGACCTCTAAAAAGACCATGGAAATTTGGCGCCAGAAAGGTAAGAAATTTTGGAAACGTTCAAAAATTTGCGGTAAAGTCATGCACAAACGATTCTAACTCCGCTAACGCTACATAGGGAATCGTAATTATTCCAATTACTCCGATTCCGACATTCTTGACATTTCAAAGCCCATTCATTGATTACACTCACTTTTCCATAAAGCCAAAATCCTTACTCAATATTCATTTATCGTCAGCCTTATCCCTTCCCGCATTGGTTATCCCGATCCAAATATCCGAGACTTCCACTCATCCCTGATAAGTCTCAATGAACTATTTGTCGCTGACCCTTTCCGAATAGACCCGATCATCAGAACTCCAACACCTCCGTCCGGTCTCAATCCAAAATACCAGGGCACTAGAAATCCAAGAGGGCGCAACCCATAAGTTGAAGCCAACACCCATATAGATCAGTCTCTGGATCTCTGATTTCCAACTCATCCGATATTCCACGCATTTCCAAATATCGCGACCCTGATTTTGGTCAAGGAGAGTTCCGACCAAATCCGATCTCACGTCTGATCTGGTCCTTCACAGTATATACAAGCTGAAACTCTTGATTTCTACAATGTTTTCCGACACCTGAATCTGAACACCCAATCTTGAAGACACTGACAGCTACTTTGACAAATGTCTCATAGATGAAGACTTCAAACCTGAGCAATCCTGAGTGATATCAACAATGCGACCTCCAACCTCCCTTGTGATGACTCACAACAGATGGCAACCATTTCTGACCAAAATCCTGATTTTGCCAACACCAAAACCTTCCGACATCCTCAGACAAGACGGCAAACTAATACCACAAAGGAAACATCGACACATTGACCAAAAGTTATGCCCCTACTGTGGAAAACCTGGTCATAAGGTGAAAATATGCCCAAAGTCATCACCCTTCGCCAGGAAAGCAAAAACCTGAACTACAACTGTCATGCTAATTGATCCTGACATCAAGGACCTTCTCAGAGGACCTTCTGAATTCCCAAAACTGACAGCTGAAGGACTCTCGAGCACCATCACACACTTCATATCTTCTTCGTGCCTTATCGAGACTGCCACAAAACACTTTTCAAAAACATCCTTTCCCACTTTCCGACGATACTGCCAAACCCTTACAATCATCTCCAACCTTACCTCAGGTCCCAAAATCTCCGAACATCTTTCCGGAACATTTCGACAAATCATCATGACTAAACACCATCCCTCGGATTCCCGCCTTCTTCAGTCTCTGTTTTCTGTCACCAATGACATATTATGTTGCATCATCCAGTAGGCTATTCACACCAATCACATTCTCCCGTCAAGCAAAAATCCCGGTCATTATTACATTACATATAACACCACTTGTTTCTAATTGTTCCGATGCGCTGGAACACCACTAACCCACCCACTACAATCCGTTGATTGACAGGGCATTGGGTAGTACCTAGCTCCGCACTCCTCAACAAGAAGATTCAATTCTATGACATGTCCCCTGGAAACCTGCAAATATTGCATTTTTCCAAATCTCTGAAAATCCCGCTTTGCTGCGACATCCTCCAACTTGCCATAACATCCAACATCGATGCCTGAATCCTCAGCTCGCAATACGACAATATGGAAACCTTGGCGCTTTCCAATAGGAAAATTCGTTACTTCAATTCTTCCAATTTTCCAACAAGCGATCATCAATTCCGCTACGTACTCCGACAAGATTATGTCTTATCGGAGGGAGAGAATCTCACTATGGAAAAAATCATTTTCTGTACATCTAATTAAGCCAGACCTACCTCGAGAACATGTTAATGAGGGTCTAGCCATGGAATCTCACCCGACACCTCCCGCAGAGTACTTTTGTACTTCTCTGAGAACACTCCAGGACAACTTTCAAAAAAAAATCCAAACCCCAAATCTCCTTCAAGACATCCTCCCATTTTCAAGATTTTGCCTTCCGACCTCTGACTTCCAGACTTTCCTGAATATGACCATTCAAGATGCAACACAGTTACTCCAATCCAAAGTCTAGCCACCAATATCGAATTCCACATCATGGGACAATAACTGGCAAACCACCTTCGGAACCCATAACAAATTTTCTCAAATGGCATTGTTAAACCCCTTCTTTCCATGAATGCAGCATCCTTACATCTTCCGACCTACGTTTTCCAATTGATTTGGACCTCTTCAAACCATTAGGACAATACCCATTCCTTCTTCAACAATGTTCTAGACCGAATATCAAGTACCTTCACCAGCTCTCCCGACACCTTTTCCTCTTCCATACACTTCTTCCTTTCACCCCGAACAAAGTTTTTCATTCCCAAAACCTCATTATTCCCAAACTTCGACTCTCTTCTTCCTTTAACATCTTTTCCGAAACATTCCGATAAATCCCAATACATTTCCTTTTCAAGTTTCAAACCTCCCGACATTCTCCAAATTTCTCGGTAATCTGTGATTACAACAATTTCAATGGGACAACAACAAGGCCACGTTATCTAGGAATTTCCAAGAAACACCCCTTACTTCGTGGAAAACTCAAAAATCCTGCGGATCTCCAATACTCCAACACTTTGTCTACTCCTTCCCGATGTTCGATGTAGACGATGGGATGTCTACCTTGAAAGGGGAGTAGCCACTATATTGATAACAATCTTCCCAATCATCCCTCCCCTATTCCGACTTCCTCCAACAACTTCCAAACACAACTCTTCCACCCACATCTCATCCTTACAACGCTTCTGATCACATTCCACAAACTCTTCAACATCTATGCCTTTTCACATCCCGATATTTCCGGTTCTTCTGAACATCTTCATGATTTCTTACAAGTCCAATCCTGATCCCAAGTCAGATCCCCAATTTTCCTCCAATTCCACATTACTCCGACTTCCAATATTCTTTAACTTAACTAAAAAATCCTTGATTCACCGCTTTCCATTGTTCCAATCTTTCCGTTTTTTCCAATCACTTCATTCCTTCCGATTTTAAAATGACTTCATTGCTTAACTAACTATATTACTTTGCTGAAACTTTGCTGAATTATTCTATGATACTTTTCGCCTTTCTGATTCAATTTTCGACCCCTATCTACTGCATCATTTCATCTTCTGACCCATTGGCCTCTGGCTCAGCCCCTGCCGTCTTTCCCGCTTCCTCCTTGGCTTGCCTGTCCAAAGCCGCATTTTCTGAATTGGCTGTTTTCTCGCTGACGTCCGCCTCCAGCTCCTGGACAAATTCCTCCCCTACCGGTAACAAGCATGATACTCGACAGCACCTACTACACTACAAAAGACGCTCACTACACACGTGCCTATCATCATCAGCTTTCGCCAGACCATCATCTGCTGTGCTACCTCCAGTCCACCAGACACATCATCTCCACACTCATTCCATCTTCATCAATTCTATTTTCGATACGCCGTCCAGCATTGCCACCACCACATCCCATGATTCATTTCAGATGACTGCCAAGCCAGACATACACGTTGGACCACACATCGAACTTCCTAGTTGACGTTCTCCCCTTGATGTTCATTTGTCCAGTCCTCCTCCACAAGTCGCACATCGTCGGTACTATCCTCTATATGTTGAATCTCCTGAAGGCCCATACCGAACATTCCCCTCCTATCCTCCTTATTGCATTCACAATTGCATTTGGGTATTCGACCCTGTCTTCCATGCTCCCTTCCACGTCATCGGCTTCAACCCAAACTATGAACCAGTGAATGGTTGGCATCGTATCGTCCTCAGGAACTACTGGGATATCAAAGAGTTTGGTCCAGGAACAGAGATTTGCTACGGTTGTGTGCCTAAGGACTTCATCAAGCAGGACTCGTCTTCGTTCCCTCTCTGGAGGAAATTCGTATCCAAGTGTCATGATTGGTTCACATGTTTCTGAGTCGTCATCAAGTCACATGACTCACTTACTCATCTTCGGAGATATTTGACAAGCAACTGGAATCCTATTGGACGGCTATGATTCATTTTCATCACCTGACTCACTTGCTTCTTTCTTGTACTTCTATTTCCAATTGTTCCACATGGTCTATTGTCTGTGACTCACTTCTATTCTATTTCTGGCTTCTATTTCAAATTCGCTGCCACATTTCCCTTCATTTCTTCGACCACCTTCCTATTTTGGTTTTCTGCCTCTTGCCATTAGTCATTTCTCCTGTCTGCTGTCAACGACATTGTTGTATGGCATACTCGCATCATTTGTTGTTCTGCTCATGTATATAAGGCCTGTTTTGCCTTAGTGTACCCCAATTCACCTCTTTCAGTTGGATTCACTCATCTAAGTCTAAGTCTAAGTCTACTGCTACGTACTACTTCTACGTCTACGTCAAGGCCAGCTTTGTCAATCACATGACATTTGCTTTTGTATCTCGTCCACGCTTACGTCAGTGTATTACATCATCATCATCATCACTGCTACGTCTTCATCTTCATTCTACCTTTGTTGCTGCTGATAGCAAAGCACACTGAGCTGAACACCAGCGTAAGTAGCCGTGCAACGACGACACTGCTACCCACTGTCTTTTGGATCCATTTCAGAAAGTAAACCGACACCGGAATCTCCTTCTCCGGTACCTCTGGAACGACATTGACGTCCATTCTGTTGCTGTCCACCTCCTTCGCTTTCCCCTTCCCCTTTGCTGACTCCTTCTCCGGTTCAGTTTGCGGCCTGACATTTTCCACCTCATTCCCCGACCCGGCTTCTGACTCCAAGTCTGGTCGTGGTGCAGACACCCTGTGGTATGTCTCCCACCACTTTCTCCAGAACTTGTACTCTATCTCTGTGATCCTGTGTGACATCTTCAACTCCGGTCCTTAACATCAAATGGGGATATACCCTGGAGACTCACTCCTTAGAGGAGTTATCACATGAGGCATAAGTAATTGAGTCTGCATCCCATTATGACTACAGTATGCGAGTGAGTACTACCACTAATAGCAGTAGTACAACAACAAAAAAGAGTCAGGTAACAAAGCCTGAGCAGACTACAAAAGCACAGCCTAGTACCAGTAGAGTGCAGCCGAATAAGTTGGCACACAGGCCACGGGCTGCACCCTCACTACCAGTAGCCACTGCTGGATATCGAGCAGTGGTGAATAATGCCCCTAGACAGGGTGCAGCTGTGACAGGGAATGCGCGTACATCAGACATACACTGCTATGGATGTGGCCAGACAGGCCACATAAAACCTAATTGTCCCAAGTTACAGGACAAGCTGCGCACTGCAGGTGCACGTATCGAAGAATAATTGGAGCCATGAGATGGCCCAAGTCACTTAGAGGAGGAAGACATACCTCCTGATGAAGAGTATCCTGATCAAATGGTCAGGGACTGGCAAATGGAACCTACAGAGAAGTTCTGGTGGTCAGATGACGAGTTCAATGAAAATTGAACTGAGTATCGTGCAAGCACAATACATGCCGCAGGATACTATGACAGACACAGCATATATGCTGCGTCAACAAAATGAGAGTGTAAACTCCCATAACCAACCTGTCCGACTAGCCATGGGTGGTATAATAGACAAGACTGTTGAGCCAGTCTATGACCATAGGGCTCGGCACAAGGATCAGACATGGACTAAATGCCTGTGTGAAGAAAACCAGACTATCTCTGGTTATTTTGAGATTGAAGGCACAAGAGCCCACTGTATGTTAGACAGTGGGTGTGAAGGTGTGATGATATCACCCATAACCATATCACAAGTCTTAAACCAAACATAGTGAGCCACACTCCGTGACTCACGAATGGCTCATCAATGCAAGTGGAGCCATCAATGAGCTTGTCAGTAGGGAGGCGAGACAAGGAAAAAAGACCCATAAAACCACAAAACACTGACATTGGTCTAGTCGACCCACATACAGACAGAACGAGAGCTCCCTACCATGAGATAGGTATTCATTCTTTCATTGTTGATCTAATTGAGATCCTAATTAAGATCTATTAATAAATACCTCAAAATCCAGATAAATAAAGGCTGGGAATTAAAAATTACCAAATGTGGATATTTTTGAATTTAAAATTCTCACACTTGGGAAAGTTTAAGTACTGTAGAAGTTTAAGTACTCCAAGGCAGGGAATTTAAATTACTCAATTATGTGTTTGAGTTCTTGCACTCGGGAAAGTTTAGGTATGCTCAAGATAACTAAAGGTGAAGAATTTTAAATTACCGAATGGGGATATCTTGAGTTCTCTGAACTAGCAAACGTTAGCAATTTGATATCACAAAAGTTTAAGCACTCTTGGAAAACATAAACTTCTCTCTAGGAAACACCATGTTTATGGTTAATTTTCATGAGTTTAAAACTTTCCCATTATTTAAAATTAAAAAGGAGGTTTCAAAGGGTCTAGAACACAAAGATCTCCAATGGATTCACCAACTCAGAAAACAAATGGAGTATATTAAGTTTTCTAGTTGTGGAGATTGGCTGACATTCAATGTTCCCTTGTAGTTTTCTGCAAGTGAGAACTTAAACCTTACCTGATCTGAGAATGCTCAACATATACTATATTCTCGGGAGTGTGTCTCCGACGGCAGGAAACTTAAAGTTTCGGCGGGGTTTTCTGCCGTCGAAGACACATCGGAGATCATTGTATCACGCTTTCGATTCTCTGGGGATTCTTGACGTTTGACAATTCAGGTCGAATTCCCGTGAAGGCACGGTGTAGTGTTTAGATCTTGGTTTAGCCTAACCTCAGCAATAAGACGGAGCCCCGTCATTCCAATAGACGGCAACAAAAGTATTATGTAATTTTGACACAGTTCTTCGAAGCGTGAGTCAAGGCCTCATGGCTTGAGCCCGTATGCGCTATCTGAGGCTTCGCCACGATGTCATGCGTCACTCCGACACGCTCTTGTCTGCAGGCAGGCGAGGTTATAAATTCCTTACCGCTACATACGAAGTTACCCAGACACTATGTCGCTTCTACCTTTCTCTCTTAGAATCTACCTCTTTCGTCAATGGCTCTATGTAGCACTGGTAAGCCTGGCTGGCTGGTTGTTCGATGATATCCTTGGGCTGAAAGCATGTCAAGTTACTCTTCTCCGGCACGCTCGTTGGGCTAACAGCCGCCCGACTGCGTTATACACTCCATCTTCCACCCAATGACCCATTGAATAACGGTCGCCCTTTTTATGGTCTGTGTAAACTTCTAATATGTGGGAAAGCTCTAGGCTGATATCGAAACTCCAGATCGAATAGTCGCTGAGCTCTTTGCAACCTCAGTCTTCACATTCTTTTGGTCGGTCCATATGTGGGTCACTCGTGAATCTGCAGTGGGTGTCAGCCCTTAGAGCTCGTTTAATCCACTAGGGTGCACACCATCTCACGATCAGTGGAGCGTGGGGGCTTTTTTGTGCGAATTATATTCGAATTCTTGTTCCTTGACTGCATCTGGGTGCTCTATCTCGTAGGTGCCGCTATCGCCTCGGTATGTGTCATTCATTGAAAACATTTCTTATAACTAATGGGACGTTCCATTCTTTTAGTCCTTTTGGGGTGACCTGTCATTTTGCTGGCAGTTCGAAGCATGCAGATTACTCACTGCCTTGGTCGCTTTTGCCTGGATCGGGTGGATAACTATCTCTGTCCTCTTGCTGACGACGTTCGTGTTTGCCTTCACACGCAACGGGTGGATGAAACATTCACACGGACGATGGGGGGATACATTGGGGGCCGATAAGGAGGGTTACCGTACAAGGGGTGTTTGAACGCATAGATTTGTTTTCGGTGATGTGAAGATGTTTCCTAGAGAACATCGCAAGTGAAACTCGCGTCTCGACAATTCATACTACCCTCACTTGATATAGTGCCAGTGTAAATATCGGAATAATCTCTAATAACTCCAGATTAAAAAAAAACATTTACACAGAGTTTCACGTCCAATTGCTACGCTCCCATCATTCGTCATGCATCATCGATGGGCGGCTAAGTTGCGGAGTTACAATATAACCTCGACTATTGTTCCCTGGTCAATTGTCTGCCACCGGGACAATGGGATTTAGCACTAAACTTGTGGATAGGATTTATCCTCAATCAATGCATAGCGACTTATAAAACCAAGTGTCTACCCACTTGTGATTACTATAACGACTCGGACCCTCATTGCAGTTTTCAGCGATTTATTCTTCCTCTCATTAACGTCATGAAGTACACTGCCCCTTTTACTCTCGCTCTGGTAGCCTACCTCGGTCCTTCTGCGCTAGCGCACGGGTTTCTAAGAAGCATCAATATTGATGGTCAACTATATAAGGGCAACACGCCGAACACCTCGAATTTCAGCAGCCCAATCAGGCTCATAAATGATATCACCCCGGTCAAAGGCGCTAACAATCGTGCTGTGAACTGTGGCAAAGATGCTAAGATCGCTGCACAAGTTGTCCCCGCTATGCCTGGTAGTACTGTAGCTTTCGACTGGGCAAGTGGAACTGGGGGAACGGTGAGCTCGCTTTTCATTGCTTGTACTATTCATTTAATATGTTGATCTGAACTTCAAGTGGCCCCATAACATCGGTCCTATGCTTACTTACATGTCTACATGTGGCAATACAACTTGCGATCAATTCGATGCTATTAATGCCAAATGGTTCAAGATCAGTGAAGTAGGCCAGATCCCTAACAACCTCTCGCAATGGGCTCAGCAAGATCTTTGTATGTCTCTGCATAAGATATCATTTTGTTCCTTTAACATATGTTATTATCAGTCGATGGGAATACTACCAGCGTTACTCTCCCGCAGAACCTTGCTTCCGGGGACTATCTTCTCCGTCATGAAATTATTGCCTTACATCTCGGAAATGAAGAGGGCGGAGCAGAATTCTATCCTAGCTGTTCACAGCTTCGCGTCTCGCAGGGAAACGACACATTAAGTCTCGCTGTTCAACCATCCTTGACAGTATCGCTTCCTGGCGCCTACAGCGACAACGATCCAGGCATTTTCGTACCCACCGTATGCTATTTTAGCCTCACTAGTCACCAATCCTTATACTCAACGTATTGGATTAGATCTTCGATCCTGTGCAGAACTATGTATTCCCTGGTCCACCAATCTCAAATGTCGTCACTTACTCGAGTATTGCCACTACGTCTGACTCAGCAGGTCCTACATCTGGCAACGCAGCCTGCTTATCCCCCCTCCGTCCTCGCCAGATCAGCCGCATCATGACAAAGTTCAGGCGCGTTGGCCTCACGGAGGCTATCTCCACCTGACCATACATTTGCTCAGAAATTACTTGTCCCGTTCATGAGCTTCATGAGGCTCACACCTCTCATTGTTCCTCGTTTTTCATAAATTTACGTATTGACGACCCTCTTTGTATCGTTTAGCGTGTATGGGTGTTTAGCATAGTACATTAGCGTATAGAAGTGCTGCCAACGTTTCGTTTTAGCATCGTCACCGATACTCTCGTAAATCTAATCTTTGCGTGTTGAACTATATTGTTCAGCAATAACCAAGCAACAATCTATTAAGCCCAGCGAGAAGTGCCTCAAATGAGGGCTCGGCTGGTCGGATCACAGCGGACCCGCAAGGAGGATCCGCTGAGGACCGACCAGCTGAGGAAATCCGGACTATGTATAAGGGATGAGGAATCTGAGCTCGTCGGTTCTCATCCCTTGCGAGAGTCATAGCGGATCTAGTCTGCTGTGAACCACTGTGTTGCAAATTCCCTTTATATTTAGTTAAGCCGCCTGAAAGAGACTGATACACGCAGATGAAGAACAACTGTTTTATTGGAACCACTAGGTAACCTCCTCAAGCAGATATATGCAGGTGAGATGGTATACGCAGATAAGTAGATAGACAATAATAATATTATAACATTATATATATACATTTTCTGTGATCAATAGATATTTACATATACTGTAGCTACTGATGGCTATTGGCCACCCCACCAAGAATTTCAGGTTAACCCCAACAATTCAGAATGGCAGTTTTGAGCTTGTAAATTTACAGGAGGGCAGAATTAGAACTGGGTAGTGACTAGAGTGTAAATGGCCTACTTTTGTCTTTAGGCTCTCACCAACCTTCACCATATTCTGAAGGGGGTTGGAGAGCACGAGAGGGGTGAAATGGAATGCTTGAAAGTGCAAGCTCAGCCTCTATATATGCACAATGGGGTGTCACATGATGGAATGCCGTCTTGGTGAACCAAAAACACACAGCCTCTGAAGTTGGAGAAATATGAAAAAAAAAATGAAAATTGGCATTTGTGTACAAATGGTAAAGAAATTATGGGATGTGAGATTCCATCAGACCTGTCAACCACCATGATCTCTGATCCTACCAGCTGAGCTCCAGAGTGTGGCACTTCTCATTGGTTATCAAGATTGGTAGGATTTGCATGTTATGGTAATACTAATATGGCTTCAGTCCTTCAGAATATGTTGTGACATAGACAGTGTTTTTGGAAAACTTCACCAAAACCAAATTAATTTTTGTTTTGAAATTCTGAAAATTGAAAAATCATAGGGCTTGACACTGTACTGTAAACAGATAACAGCTGTATATCTTATGGGGACAAGCCACACTGGTAGCTTGTGGGCTGTTGTACATAAGCTGCCCATTAGGGGCACTTGTAGATACAGTGTGGACAACTACTGTAATAAATTGACCAACTCTTCACAGGCTTCAGATGTAAGGGGAACAGCCAGCCCTACCCCCAAGTTTCCACCTACCAACCAACATCGAACATCGATTCGATGTTCGATGTTTGGTACCGAGCTCCCAAGGTGTCAAGGTACCAAACTCCTGAGGCCTTATTGCTTGGCCCTGTAGTCTCTGTCTTCATTTCCATTCCTCTTTCCTTCTCTTATCTTCGTATTCTCTTTCTCACTTAAACCCTCACCCAACTTCGGTCAGAGGTCTGCAGACACTGAGCCTCGGCCAAGACCTCGGTACCTTTGATACCGAGACACCAAGCTAACGAGAAGTCCCGATGACTCCCATACCCCCGAGGGTGTTCTTTCCCAGTGATTGTAAGGAGGACTCCTTACATCTCCTTCTATCGTTCCCATTCCATTTCCTCTCCCACTTCCCTTATTCTTCTCATGCTAATCTCTTCATTGTGTCAAAGGCAGCTTGCTGAGCTGATCCCCATGTCCAAGCAATGTCCTTGCAAAGCAGGTAAAACATTGGGCAAGCATGGTGTGAGAATGTCCCCATGAACTGATGGTAGAAGTTCACAAAACCAAGGAATGACTGTACCTCCTTTTTGTTGTTAGATATTGGCCATTCAGTGACACCAGAGACCTTGACAGGATCCATTTTGGCCTTCCCATGTGAGATGATGAGACCCAGGTATTCAATCTTGTTCTTGTCAAAGTCGCACTTGTCAGGACATAAGTAGAGCTTGTGTTCCCTGAGACAGTGTACCACCTTCCATATGACTTCATGAGGGCAAAGGTGATATACATAAAACACCAAAAGCCAGACCAAGACACTTATTTTAGTAACACTACATATGCAAGTATGACCAATCCAAGACTTTAATGGAATCGTACCTGCCGAGTGGAGCTGTGGCCTGCTTCCTGCTAGTTTCTAAAGACTCTTGGGTTCTATTGTGCTCTCTGTGAGCATGGGTGCCCTTTTGAGGCTGAGGGAAGCTCTGGTCAAGCTGAAGAGTCTGAACCACCAACTGGACTCCAGGAATATTTTGGAGAGTATTTTGAGGTCAACAACCAAGCTGGTGAGAATTTATATGAGGCCCTACGAGACTGCCACGTGCCAGAGGGAATCCAGAATCCATGCCAGGGATGCCTCCAGTTCTGTCAAAATTTATATCACCAGCCATTTATTCAGTGTGTAAGCTCATTCCCATGGGCTGTGTCAACATTTTCACTAAGACAATGACTAACCATTGTAGATTCTCAAAGTGCTGCAAAGGCCACTGACCACATTTAATATTGCAGAACCTAAATGAATATGAAATTTCCTACCTGCAGGCATTGTTGCAAAATGATGTCACAGTGATATGGCATTATGAAGAAGCCACATTCTATGAAGGTTATGGTCCTTTGGCTCCTTGTGATGCCCTGGGAGCTCTGCGAGAGCAGAAAGAACTCTGTTGAAAGTGAAGAAATAAATAAAACCCCATGAAGATGTACTGACATTAGAGTAGCGACATGGCATAGAGATTCAAATGGCATGCTCACAAGGGGGATAATGGACCGCACTGAAAAGTGCCCTGCGGTTTTTGAGTTCTATTATGATTACAACTTGAACACCTGCCCATACATTCTCCTCGTGTGTTGGAATCAGCACTCACATGTGAATTCCAAACCTTCTAAGACTCCCCAAGCCATACTCGATGTGTTCAACTCGCTTCTCAAACAATTGGACTGGAAACTTGCAGATGCCACCCTGTGACAAATTATTTTGGATTCAGCATTTATTAATGGGTTGTGCAGTGCTCTAGGCTGGGTGGATCTTCATGATCCAACTTTGGGAGACTTACACCCTTCCCTCAGTAATGCAGATCATGCTACACAGATGATAAATAAATTGAGACAGAGCCATTATCCTCATGATACCGGACTCAAAGGTAAGAACATTGGCTCACTGATGATTTGAACCTCATGGGCTCATGGTCATGTAGGAGCATACCACATCTTGGCTAAACACAGAAAAATTCCTCTTGAGCAGTGGTATTTGCGCTGTGTTGAAGAACACAGCATTCCAGGAGAAGGCAAGATCAGCATTGTAATCTGCATGTTTAAGGCAATGAGTGAACTTCTCCTTCAAATGAAACACCCTTTAATTGATATGTCTTTCAAATGGCTGCACAGGCGGCGGGAGTTTGAAATCGAAGCCTGGTTTCCTGAATATCTTTGTTATAACTCCCATCACCAAAAATCAAATCCATGACTGACTGAATTACAAGCTATTGTTGTGGCTCATGCTGAACTGTAAAACTGTTTACTTATCACACAAAACAGACTGAGCTAATATTTTTATTGGTGTCTGCGATGCATGTGGATACAAGTAAGATTAGCTTGCTTATCTAACTACTTGTGGACAACTGTATAGTTGTATCTACAAGCATCCCTAGTGGGCGGCTTATATAATACAGCCGACAAGTCACTATAGTGACTTGTATATTATAGATAGTAGCATATATGCTACTATTATATATACTTTCTTACATCCTCCCCACAGACCGAACCTCAGGAGGTTTGGGCAACTCTATGCTGATGGAGGATCAGCATATACAGGTGCCAGTGCAGTCAAAGACAACTGCGCGGCTACTTTGATGGTGTTGTTGTAGTAATGGGAGTTGGCTGGATCAACTTCCATGGTGTTATCATCCGCTGCGACAGCAGGTGCAGGCGGGGGAGTGGTAGGTGCAGAGGATTCCGTCAATGGCACGTCCATATATGCCTTCGAGCAGGGAGGTCCTCTGCCTAGTCCATCAAGTGACAAGTTGTTGTCAGACGTGGTGGGTGCTCCCCAGAAACCTGGGGGGTGAGCAGGCATTGGTATATGAAGGCCAGTAAATGTCCGGCCTTTGTGGGCGTCAAATACCCTCTGCACGACTTTGTTGTAGCAGATTTTGCTCTGCTTACACACGAAGTAGGGCTCTATATTCACAAGAGCCCTAGCAGGGTCTACACCCATGTGTATACCTAGCCAGTGGGCTAGTTCCTCAAGGGATGTGTCCTCAGGAGGATATTTCCACTCGAAAACCATTTCAATGCTGGTGGAGAGCAGCATTGGTAAGTCTTGCTGCCAGTAGGTGCTGGCAAGCTCGGCCCATTTGCCACGGACTGTGAACAAGTCTGTCAGCTTTTGAAGAAAGACGAGACTGTCTTTCTTAGGCTTGATGAGTTTAAGCCACACCCAGACATCAACATCCTACAGACAGAGGGTGTTATCTCTATTTCCGAGGATAGCAGGTGATACTCCCTCTGGGGAGTATTTGATGGTGTGCAACGCATCCTGAAGATTGGGAGGCATATCATGTGCGATCTTGAATGCTGGCATTCGAGTGGCCAAGTGTTGCTTGCAGTCAGCACACTTGATGATGGTGTGCTGCACAACATGGCAAATGTTGCACACGCTAGTGTGAGTTGCTCAACGAACCTAGGTACATTGAGAGGGAACTTGTTGAACCACTCTGTGGGTCGATGACTTGTTTGTACCGCTGAGGGGTGTGGTGCTTTTCCCAATGGGTGGGGCAACAAGCCTGTCTGTGTTGCAGGTGGGTTGCCTATGGCAGGGACAATGCGGGCATTCAGCGATGTGGGGTACAGCGCCACTAATGCTTGCTGCTTGGATGTGGTCTTACGACTGGATTGCGTCGGTCCTACCAGTGAAGCACTGGTAGTTGGAGTAGACAGACTCACTGACTCTGTCATCAAATCTGGCAGTGAAGTCAGATCAATGATAGTCAGTGCTGGTGGCATTGACTTCATGACGGATAGTTTATCTGCCATCTTGTGATTTCACTGTCTCTCCTTATTGAGAGCAGCATGCAAGTTATCAAGCTCTGCATTGAGCTCACATGTCTCCTCTTTATAAGAGGATACAGTGTCCTTTATGAAAGGATGTGCCATTTCAGCTAACAAAGGTGGCCAGGCCGCTTTTAGTGTGCATTCAATGTCACTCATTTGGGGGTCAATAAGCTGCAATTTGGTGGCTTGCAGCAAGTGCTACATGTACGTGTTGCACTCCATGCAGGAGTTGCAATGGACAATTGCTATGGCATCCTTGACCCCATGCACCATCCGGCTCTGCTCCTTTTGGAGCATAGCGAATTGTTCAGAAGCACTTGGTAGTGCCTCTGCAGAGGAGTGTGTATGGGACATGTCAGCATCCATGTGAAATCGCAGGTACACTCGCACTGGTGTGGGTGTGGTAGTGGGTGGCAAAAAGCCTTGAAGTGGCGATAAAATCATTCCTTAAATTTAAGGCGAGCGCACACATCGCGTCACGTGATCAATTTACATGACAGCAT
This sequence comes from Ramaria rubella, assembly GCA_015039355.1. Classification (NCBI taxonomy): domain Eukaryota; kingdom Fungi; phylum Basidiomycota; class Agaricomycetes; order Gomphales; family Gomphaceae; genus Ramaria; species Ramaria rubella. The sequence continues at coordinate 369,743 of MU134335.1, forward strand.
CACGTCATGCAAATCACTGACATGAACTATGTTCATGTCAAGTCCTTTCATTAAAAGACTCACTCCTTGTCATTATCATGCCTATAAGGCATGATTAGGAAGCTCATGCAGCTTCCTAACTCCCCTCAGCTCTAGATAAGCATCTAGCACTTCTAACTCTCTGCATGCAGAGAGTGGCTCCCAGGTGACATCTCCCAATGTCCACTGCACTTGTAACACCAACTTGGAGTCACTAGTCCAGCAGATCTCATCCACGAACCATTCTGGTTCATTTTCTTTCCCAAAGTTATAAATGTAATTTATGTCGTGACGAGGGAACTGTCCATCATCATTGGGTATATGTGGTCTGATTAGACTTGCATGAAACTTTGGAAGTATCCTCCGAGCCATGAGCTCTGGAGGTAACTCAAGTTTCACATTGGAGGTGGAGTTGTCCACCTCTACAACTTGATATGGCCCAATATAATTGGGCACTAGTTTCTTTGCCCGTCCTTTAGGTAAGGACAGGTTCTTCATAGACAGATATACTAGCTGTCCAACCTTGTACATCGTTCCTTGACGATGTCTGATATTTGCAGTGTCTGTCTGCTGCACTTGACTCACGATGATTGCATTGTGAGCATCAATCAAGTTCCACAATGCTTGTTGTGCAAACTGTTGTACCTCTAAAAGTGGTATCCACTGATAGTACTTGCCCAATACGGGGCAAGTATCCACTGTTCAGTTCAAATGGTGTGTATCCTGTGGTCACACTGACTGAGCTGTTCAGTGCAAATTCTACCATTGGGCATTTCTTGGCCCAATCCTTCTGATCACTCTGCACTACAGTGTGGAGTATTTGCCCTACAGAACAATTTGCTCGTTCTGTTGCTCCATCTGTCTGTGGGTGGAATGCTGTAGACATGACCAATTTCATGCCCATTCTTTGCTGCAATTCTCTCCAGAAGATGCAGGTGAGTTTGGAGTCACGATCTGAGATGATCGACTCAGGTACTCCACGCAAGTGTATTACCTCTTTGAGGTATAACCACACAACTTGTCACACTGTAACTCTCGTTGTAGTTGGCATTAGATGCACCATAGATGTGAGTCTGTCTATCACAACTAATAAATAGTCATGACCCTTCGATTCTGGCAATGGACCAATGAAGTCCATTCTGATAGACTGCCATGGTCTATCAGGTATTGGCAGGGTATGCAACAACCCTGCTGGTCATCTATTGTCCTTCTTTGCAGCCTGACAGGCTGCACAGGACCCACAGAATGACTCTATGTCAGCTGCCATTCCTGACCACCAGTACGATCGTCTGATGTACTTGTCGGTTTTGAATTGACCAAAGTGGCCAACTACTCTGTGTGCATGATTGATAATTATTTCGACCATTCTCCTCCTCTTGGAAAAAACTTCCCGGGGAAGACACACAATGTCTTTGTTGAACTGGTTCTTTGTCCAAACCAGTCTGTTTCTCACCCTGAATCTGGGGTGAGCTTCCAGATTTGCCAATACTTTCTTAAGTATTGGATCTGTCCCATAGCCGTTGGCTATGGCCTGTTTTAGGTCAAACTCTTGTTCTACACCTGAGTGTAGACTCTCTGAGTCTGCACCAGATGCTGTAGCTAGTACATCATCCTCCTCATTACCTTCCACTTGTGTGGGAGGTACTTCCCCTGCTTGCTTCATCTGCTGGGCATCAGTGACATGCTGCTCTGTCACATCTTTTAATCGCTGCGACCATTGCACTGCGGCCATTCATATTTCTATGAATTGATCCATTGGGAGAAACTCTCCATGTGGGTCTAGCTGTGCATCTGCATCAATGTATTCTTCCACAGGGTGACTTTCACCCTGCTTATCGTTCTCATAGTACTACAGTAGTGTGACAGGCAGTCAGCTACTTTGTTCTCCACCCCTGGTACATGTACTGTGGTATAGTTGAATTGGGAGAGAACATCCCACCAGCGCACCTGTCTGTTGGACAGATGCTGTTGTGTCTCGAAGTATTTGAGACCTTTGTTAGCTGTCACCAGTGTAAACTGGTGACCTAGTAGCTTATCTTCCCACTTCATAAGTGCTTCTAGGCTAGCAATTATCCTTCTCATCTATAATATGACCAAGGCACTCCATACAAGGCAAATATAAATCAATCTTGGATTGATTTCCACTGAGGAACAAATGTGCCTCACATAATATTTCAAACACCTTTCAAAGGTGTTTTTCATGCTCTTCAGTAAAGCTCAAATAGATGAATATATCGTCCAAGTATACATGGACTGATTGACCAATTTGGTTACAAAAGATCAATGTCATGAGACGTTGAAATGTAGATGGTGCGTTACAGTCGCCAATCTGCATAACCTGGCTTTTGAATGTACCGAATATGGTCGCAAAAGCTGTCTTGTCGACCTCCTCCTCAACTACATGTATTTGTTCGTATGCGTCAGACATGTCAATCTTGGATTGATACGTGGCACAGGCTACGTTGTGCCAGATCATGTCCTGGTCTGGGAAGGGTGTAATGTCCTTCACTGTGTTGTCATTGTGTAGACGTAGGTCTATCGCTGTTCTGAGCTTTCCATTTTTCTTTGGAATGCATAGCGCTGGCACTGCAGAACATACTGACACTGATACCCACCAACCAGGGGTGGTATACCGGTCAACTTTGTCGATCAGTTAATTTCGAAGTGCCTCAAGACACTTTGGTAACCGATAATGAAACTGTTTAGTTTCATCCACGAACTTCATTTTGTGGTTGATCTCCCTCCAAGGAGGAGGTTCCAAGGGCACACCTCCAAAGAGGTCTGTGAACTCTAGCTCCCATCTTTCCCTAAGTTTGGGAAAGTTATGATTCCCTAGGAGGACAAAGTCTGACAGGAATCATTCGTACCGTCCTGTAGGATATCAAAAGTTCATCTGCTGTTTTATATTGTCTTTCCCACGAATAGTGTTAGGTATTAGCTATATTACTCCCAGGATTACAAAATTGTTCGAACTCCGTTTTGGATATCACATAGGGATACTCCGATGATAACTATGTGCTGGTGGTCAGCTCTCACTGGATTTCATGGTCTCAGTCATTGCATGGACATTGTGTACCCTAATTAAATAGATATGTATGCAGTAGTTTCTTACAATCTTCATTTTTTCTTCTTTGCGAGCATACCCAGGTTTTGTAGTTGGATATTGATGATGTAATCACACTTCCACCCATTCGCCATTACCCTGTGTCTGGAGGGCTATAGCTAGCATTGGACATTCTGGATGTGAGTCAGTCCTCTCCAACTGCTTGATGGCTTTACTGATTGTATGCTGGTGCAGATGATTATTAACCCCCATCCCTAATGCATACTGGCCATTGTATGTCATCTGGATGGCGCTCTTCTCTGTGACTCTGGTGCTGTAGGTGGATCCAACTTTGTCTATGTGTACTCATGTCCGAGAAGACCAGCTGGAGGGGTGTAAGGCGGGCATGGGGGAGGGCTGGGTGCGGGTGCGTGTCTTATAGACAAGTTTGTGCAGGTCCCAAGGAAGTATAAGGAGAGGTTGAATGAGGCTATGGTTCTAGACTATGAATGCTGCAGGCTTTGTGGATTTTGGTGACATTCATTCCATCTTATGCATTTGTATTGCATAGGAGGACAACCATAGCCCTGCTTTTAATGTGAGCTCTTCCTCTTTTCTTCTCCCTCTAGACCTCCTGCCAAGCTTCTGGGATGAGTGGTCTCATTGTGCTCAGTGCCACACCCCAAGTAGTGTTTACCTATCACAACAGCCTCAGCAATGGCTTGACAACTTTGTGCTCTGGAAGCTGTCTTCCAGCTGCTAGTCTAGGCATCGCTGTTTCTCTGCCAATGGCTGTAAGGTTGCTTTGGTTGAATTTACTGAACTCTTCCATACTGCTCTTGTCCTTGTCCTTGTGGCAAACTCCTTGCATTGATGAGTCTACTCCATGTCTCATGCAGTTGGCTGCACTTATAACCTTTTCTAGTGCAGCTGGCAATCTATATTGTTGGCCTTGCTAGTATCCAATTTTGGCAAGGTGCAAGCTTGAGGTACATAGCTCTGCTGTCTTTTAAAAGTAACCATCTGGTTGATGCTCAGAACTTAGAAGCTACTAAACCAACATCTTATATTGAACATCTTCTGACTGGCTCTGGCAACCGTATAAGGTTCCTAATTGCTTAAGTAACATCCTCCAACAGCTTGAGTCGATGATGTCACAAAAATTTTTTGACTTTTCTGTGACTGATATAACAGCTTACTAATATCTGACAAATACTTGTCTTACAACACTGGAGATTTCAGCGCTCACCATATGGAGGGCTTTTCCCTAAATTTACAGCACTGAAGGTGTATTTGGTGATCATTGCATGTGACTGCCAAGTTTGGCATGCTTTCCTACCTTTGGCTTTTGGTGTACACTCCAGGCTTGTCTTGAGGAGTACCTGGACCAGTCCGCTGCCTGCAAATCCCAGCCACCACCCCAAACATTCCCTTTCATTAGGGCCAGGATTGTGGGATGAATTGTGGTGCTT
>MU134335.1:380045-391839 GCA_015039355.1 Ramaria rubella
CCCAGGCCTGGCCACACTCCTGCAGCCATCATTTCTGCGACACTCAAATATGGGGCAACACCTCCTGCGACCACCCTGGGGTGAGGGCGAAAATGTGGAGAAACAAGTTCACTCCCATCAAACAAGGACCATATGTGGCTCTGAAAACAGATCATGCAGATGAGGAAGGAGGTCTTCAAGATCGTCCACACGTACCCAATGAAATAAGGTGATTGCCATCACCTGGAACATTTCATCATCTGAAACATCACTGGGGTCAGGCAACTCTTGAGCATCATAGATAACACCCAAGGAAGTGTATCTCCATTGGGGAGCAGGAGTACCCCACTAAGAAGTACACCACCAAACACAGAAACCAGCAGCTAATAACCAAGAGCATACATGTAACAGAAGACTCACAGCCACACGTTCCACCAAGTTGCATGGCCAAATGTCAGAGGTCGAACATGGGAAAAAATTGAATTTTTCACATAGTCAAGAAAGGCCTCCTTGCCTTGAGCTAAATGGTACAAAATTGAGGCCATGTCCTCTTGGTACTTGCATAACGGAATGCTGGGGCAAAGAACAATCACAGTGATCATTAACATTGTGGCAGTTTCCATTGCAAAAAAATTGGGAGCGGGCAGTACAAGATGCGAGGGGCAGAGTCACGCAGTGAGTTAGAAACACAAGGACAATGGTCCAGGGTATGACTTCGCACTCTGACCACTTCTCATTGAGAACATCAACCTGGCAATCTCCTAATCAGCTAATAATAACTAGATGGTGAGTAATGTTTCCCAGAAGGCTTCACCTCACGCCAAAAAAAGGTCACAATCATCCCAGATGTCCTTGGGAAAACCTGGGAAACTCCATCTAATCCAAATCACATGCCTGCCAAGGCCATTGCACTAATTTCACCACCCTAAGGTTCAAGCCTCACTTGCTTTGCGTGGACAGAACACAAGTCACCATCAGTCATCAGGAGTTTGATCACACCAGGAGTTTAAAAGACCAGTGTTACAAGGTGGATGAACGTCAGGCTGTATTCAAATGGCTGGGTTTCTTTAATGACTTGTTGATAATGTGGGGTAAATGGTACAATGTTATCCACAACTTGCTCTTAATACACTGGCCTCAATTAAAGTCATAGGGGCCTGTTTGGGAGCATACATACTCCTCAGCCACTTGTACGTTGTCTTTGAGGACATTTTTTGAAGGCAATAATTAATAAATACCTCAAGTACAACTCTGGGTAATTTATTCAAGAGTTTATGCTCTCTAAGCACGGTATGGGGTTTGAGGGAGTCATGAATAGTCACTCGGAAAAAAATTCAAACTCCTGGTGTTTGTGCTTCCTCATCATGAATCTCAGGGAGTTCCATTGCTGCTGAAGAATGTAGCTAGTATTCAAGGTGACTACCTAGCCTATAGCCCTATCAAAAGAAAAACATGGCCTATCTTGTAATGCTACAGGTATAACAGTCTAAAAGTTCATAACTAACCTTTTGTGATGTCATACCATCCAAGTGCTGGCAACAACGCAACACGATGACATCACAAAAGGTTTTCGACCATTTTGTGACCGTGACGTGACCAACTCCAGGCGCTGGGAACAGTGCAGCATGATGACATCACAAAAGGTTTTCGACCATTTTGTGACTGTGACGTGACTCATCCAAGCGCTGGCAACAACATGACACAATGTAATCACAAAAGGTTTTCGACCATTTTGTGACTGTGACATGACTCAGTCCAAGTGTGGTTGCTGGAATGATAACATATGGCTGTACGAAAAAAAAAGAAAAAAACAAACAATTTTTGGAGGGAACCCTGAAATAAGACTATTGCTACAGACATATGCAAACTTATGAGAGCTTGTGAGGCAGAATAAGCATAGGTATGACAGTATATGATATTTTGCTTACATGTGTGCTTGTAAATTGGTTTATTGCACTGCTTGATACCCCCGATCGTAAGGCATAAATAGTTGTCTCTATAGTACAATATTTTGCAGATCATCCGTGCCTCCATCAATTAGATAGGTACATATGTTTGTCATCCTATTGAATTCAAGTCTTCTACTAGTATTTCAGTTATGCCGCTCAACATATCGTAGATGTATATGTATGTATAACATTGCAATGACATTGTAACTACATACAAGGGCAGCCTCACGCATGCTGAGGCTGGGGAGAGAGAGAGGTAGTTGGAAGCAAGAGCGAAGACCAAAGTGCTGCAAAGGTTTATTTTCAGCTTTGCTCATGCCCCCAGTGTCAGGAATTTGAACTTGGATGTATAAATAAAGAAATATTTGAATGAAATTAAGCTGCATGATATCCTGCGACAATGGCTGCGGAAGGTAGCAGATTACATATTTGTTGCCTGCTAGCATCCGACCACTGCAGAGGGACTTTTCACTGGGAGTAAACTCTCATATGCATATAAATATATACATAAAAGTTACTCTCAATTTGGGACCCTTGTCTAGTATGGTTCTCCCTCAGCCTCGGGCGAGTGACTATCAAGGGAACATTCTAACACTGATTTTATGACTTCCATCCAGTCCCGGATGTTGTCAATCAAATCTGGTCACTTTTCCAATATGGCCATGCAAGATTTCTTGCTTCTGGCACGATCATGTTTCAAATGCATGGGGAACACCCAAGGCTTTTCATTGCCTTCTGAATCGCATATTGGCTGTGGCACAAAAGCATCTGGGCACGGAGTCATAGCCAGCAGTGCGCCTAAGTTGTCATTGTCAGGGAGTGCGTCTGGTGTCAAAAGTTAGCCTTGAAACAGAAAATGGAAGGAAAGGGGAAGGGGGTACATTGCAAAGGGACTGTGGTGTTGGTGTCCTCATACACATTCAAAAACCAATCATAGTAGTGGACTAGATGGTTAATCACAGTTTCAGATCCTAAATGTTCCGTGTTGGTGGAAGATTTCCCATGCAAGTGTTCTTCCAGGCCGGCCCTGAGTGATCTGCCCAGCGTAGTTGAAGCATAGAAATGCCCCCCGGTAACGATTGAGTCACGCAAAGTCCACACCAAATGTTCCACACCGGGGAGCATGATCCTAAAAATCGTCAATGAAGTGACTGTGGGTGAACAATACACGTACAGTACATGCCCAGGTTGTAAGACCAAACCGGTCCACCGATAGTCACAGGGATTGACGTCTACCAACTCACGAGGGAAGCCTACACATCTACTGTCTCGCACAAACCAAAATTTGGTCCCAGAAATGACCTGTATGAAGGTGGAAAACTTCCCAGCATCTCTGTGGGTGTGAGAATGAGCGGGGACTGTTGCCACCAGTCCCCAACTCAAACTCTCAACCGGAAAAGGGGACTGTGTGCTTTCTTGGGAAGCAATCCCCAAGAGAGATAGTTGCCTGTTGAAGTGAATACAATTTGCTGCATGATTGGTGAACACTTACTGTAGGTAGTCCGGAGGTTGTGTGTAAAGAGGCAGTGAAATGCTGAGGAAATTAACATCTTGCCTCCCAGAAAGATTTGGGTCTGAGTCAAATAACTGTGACAAACTTGAATGACACATTTCATCGTGAGGGTTGTCTGTCCAAGCTTGACCATCTATGGTTAAACATTCAACTGGTGTCAGCTGTAGAAGTGACTCGGATCACTTACCGTGCACCTCACATGTTTGGTACATGTTCATGCCCAACCACTGACATGTTTCTTTAGAAAACTCCTTCTCCTTGTGGCTGGTGTTGCTGGGAACCACGTGGATTTCATGTGTTGCATGTGTTTGTAGAAGTTTTTTATCGTCCCAGGAGTTGATCTCGTCCTCAGTCACACATATGTAATCCAGTGCTTCGAATGGTCCCTCCTCACGGTGGTGACCACTAATGTGGATCATCGCATGAAACTCATCCATCATGGTCATCTGGTGGTGAAAGTTAGGTTAGGCGTAGCGATGAAGAGGAGCTATTACCGAAGGAGCGTTGCTTGGTCTCTTGGCAGACTTTTGAGGCCAGTTCATGGTGAAGGTGCAACACCGATATTTTTGCCTCTTTGTCACCTGTGGCTTCCCACAAGGTGACAGTGTCCTTGGTTATTTTCTGAACCAAATGTGAGTGTCTTCTTTGGGAGGAATTACCTCAGAAACTTACTTCACTATTTTCCAGAGAAAGCTTCGGTTTGAAAACCGCATGGTCCACAGGATCTTCCCAAGCACTGCTGCTGTCTTTCGGAAGGATGCTTTGAAGATCCACCACAGATTGGATACTGCTCAAGTGGTCGATGTCCCAACGAGATTCCTCTTCCATTTGGTCGTCTGTGTCTGTGAGCACCTCTTTACTCACTGCATCTATTTTATCTTTTTTTTGGCGGCTTTTTCCCCCCTTGCATGGACGCTTCGCTTTTTTTCCATTTGGATCTTTGGGGCCAGCAACGAAGAGCTCTGGCTTTGACTTTCCCGGTTGCTTCAACGTTTAGCTAGAGACTGTTAGAGCACTGATATATTTTCAAACACACGTTTGTTTTATACCTGCTGCAGCCACGTCTTGGTTGGCTGCACCCTTTCCAATGGTGGTGTCTAAATCTGTACGTTAGCTGGTTCAGTACTGCCTGTGAAGTTGGTGATCTTTGGACTCACCGCCATCCTGGTCAGATAGGGATTCTTCCTCATCAGATGAACTTGAGGATCCTTCCTCAGCGTCATTCAAATCCTTGGAGACTTCCTCACTTTGAGACTTGGCAGAGGGGGTTCCTCCAGTCCTGTTGTGAGCAGAAATGGAGTCTTCGGCAAGTTGGTCCACCTCTTCTTCTGGTGCAGGTGTGAGGCTGTCTTCTTCTTTGCCTAAGACGTTGCCTTCTTCACCTAATGTGCCAGGAACATCCTGTTCCATGTTTGAGGCGTGATTGTCTTCCATCTCACCTTGTGCATCAACCTCGGTTTGTGGACCATCCACAATATGTCCTCCTTGGGTACCTATAGGAGCACTGTGTTCTTGCTCATTTGTACTGCAGTTTAATACAGTCGCTGCATCCTGTCCTCAAGTGTCTGTGGGTGGAGGGAGGTGAGAAAAGTTGAAAAAAAAATGACGTTACATACCTTGGTTCATAACCTTTTGTACGAGAGGTTCTTGTACAGGTGTCTGAACATTGTCAAACACAGTGTGGATGTCCCAACTTTTCACAGGGGTCGACAGTAGAGGATCTGTTGCTGATGGTGTTTCATCCAGGTTCACACGTTGTAGTAGTGTCTGAAGTTGAGTTGCCTCTTCCCTTTCTCTTGTGTGAACATCTTGTGGGGTGTGAGGCCGGAAGGACGATCGGTCTGAAATTTCTTTTAAACTGACTCAGCCAGGGAAGAGTAAAATGTCTTACTTTCGGTAGGACTCTCTGTATCCATTGGTAGCGGTGCTGATGCCGCAGATATGGTGAGAGTTGATATTGTTAAATCACACCTCTTGAACTCACATAGGGAGGATAGTATTGGCCTGGGCAAAGAGACTGGCATTTCTGGTAGCAGAATTGGTGTGAGCCGATTATCACCAGGCAGCAAGTTGAGTTTTCTCTGTTTTTTCGGCCTTTCCTCCTCAGCATCTGAAAGAGCATGCTTCTCAGGTCTGTCAAGAAACGTGGGTCTGCCTTCTTCATCCTCATATAGATCAGGATCATGACTTTGTTCTCTGATCTGAAGATCATGAGGTTTGCAAGTGAAGGACATAGAGTACGGATTATCTCACTTGGTAATCCACTTTGTACGTCAATATGTTGGCAAAAGGCCACTTTTCTCTTTTGACAGGAAATTCCTCATCCAATGTATCACTGAGGAATTCTCCCATTTTGTCCAATTTCTCCCTTGAATATTGAGTTATCCGGTCCAGGTCAGAGGCCCTTTCTCTGTTTGAAGAGGATCCGATCATCACTGTGTTCAAAGGGGACATGTCAGTGACGTGCATCAGATTGACTTGCCCCCCAATCATATCCAAGATCTCTTTCCAAATATAGGATTCAGCAGAAAGGATATCTGATCTAGACATCCCTCTTGTACATCCACTGAGCTATGAGAAAATTTTAAGCGACCTGAAATTGGATATAAAAAAGTAGATCACCTTCATCATATCAGCCATTGACAATTTGTACCGCCCTTGAGCACCCATGGCAAAGGCAGGAGAAAACACTTCAATAATTGAAGTCACAACAGCGTAGTAGACCGGTCGTAAATCAATAAACCACATCGTTCCAAACAAGGCATCCAATTTCAAAGTTAAAGCGGAAGAACGATTGGGATAATTCCTGATAAAATCAATGCATATGGTATAAAATAATACTAGAGAAAGCACGGACTGGAAGGTCTTTACGATGGAAGCCAGTGTTTCTGCTGGTTGTTCTAAACTGATTTTAGAGGAAACCCGAAGAAGGAAAGAAGGAAAAACTTACCACTGATAGACATAATAAGGCTGCTGCTATGAAACATATGTTTCCAAGGGCATTTTGCAGCTTGGATTCGCTTTTATGGTTTGAGGTGTCGGCAAGCAGCTGTGTGTTGCGTACGACAGTAGCACCGGTTTCCTTCCCACTGATTCTGACTTTTCCATGTGATGCATGATCCACCTGAAACCCTCTTAACAGTTGCACTTCCCTGCTGAAGACAGAAGAGTCCCTCTCTTGGAAAGGGGTGCGGGGATGGAGCCACTGTGCTTGCTGTGGGGAACCTCCCACCCACAGGCACCTGTCTAACACAATGGCCCCCACAAATGCATAAACAAAAGTAGCCCTATCTTGGCCCCTGGAGGACAAGTACCCATCCCCTTCAGGCGCTTCACTGGTCAGCCCCAGTTCTCTGGCTGAGGCAGGCAAAACAGCGAGGAGGTCCTCTTCCCGATCCAAGTTGACAGCCAATTTTTTTTTTAAATTGGTTGTCTCGATCGGTAACTTTAAGGGGCTGATATGTTCATGCACTCCAGACAGGTAGTTTGAAGACATGTCACGCGCATGGAGGTTATTTCCCTCAGGTGATCTGCCAGTAAACAAATCACTCATCCAATAGAAATTAACAAAAGGGATGGATGCGGTGATGGGGTGGCAGATGTCACTCATGGCAGTTTGGTTGAGTGGATTTGGAAAAGTCTTGCTTACGATGGGTGGCGTTTGATACACATGGTCACATGACCATGGCGCTAATACGCTGCCAACAACGCAAGACGATGACGTCCCAAAAGGTTTTCAACCATTTTGTGACCGTGATGTGACTACCTCCAAGTGCTGGCAGCAACAACATGACACAATGATGTCACAAAATGTTTTTGACCATGACGTGACCATGACGTGACTAACTCCAAGCGCTGGCAACAACACGACACGATGACGTCACAAAAGGTTTTCGACCATTTTGTGACCGTGATGTGACTACCTCCAAGCGCTGGCAGCAACAATGTGACACAATGATGTCACAAAAGGTTTTCGACCATTTTGTGACTGTGATGTGATGAACTCCATGTGCCACGGCAAATAACCCAGAAACTCTGCGAAAACCTCAAGAAGGGTCTTCAATTGCCAGCTTCATTGAATGAATAAAATGACCTCTTCCAGGAGATGAGAGCTCCAATTGATGAAATCACGTGATTTATTTTGAAATTGCTGCACTACTGACACAATGCTCATAGGCTAACATAAAAATACCTAATATTGTGCTAAGATGCATAGGAAATGTCCTGTCTAATAAAAATACAAACCTATGTATCCAAATGATGGAGATACACAGAACAAACACATCAAGAGGCTCATTCAGATGGTGCAACTCATAATGAACATTCAGAGTAAATTAGTCTCCTTACCTCAGTCTTCATTGCAGTAAGACTGAGAACAAGTAGTGATTTGCAGTCCCGGCTTGGCCCAGAGCCACTGGCTTAGGCTCGGCTTTTGGGGGCTCGGGCTTGCTCAACAACAGGGATGGGCCATCGATGATGGCTCAGGCTTGGCTCCGGCCGGCTCAGGCTCAGGCCGGGGCTCATAGGGGCAAGCTACAAGTAAAGTCATAAAACGACTAGGTACATCTATTTGACTAAATCTTCCTCTTCTTCCTCAGCATTACTATCCAGTTCCACCTCTAAGAACTCTTCCTCTCCTCTGGCAATATCTTTCCTGGTGTGTTCCAGTGAGTTATCTTCATCCTCACTGACCTGAATGTGCTCTTGTTCCACAGCAGAGGATGGCATGGGCACACGAATGAGCAGCTCTGTGCAAATGGCACACTTCATGACCTGCAAGGCCTCCATTATGTCGCTTTTGAGATGGTTTCGTCGCTTAATGAGTGTGATACCACCAGAAGAGAAAGCCCATTCACTTGACACAGAAGAAGCCATGATCGCAAGGTAGTCACAAGCCAAGGATGCCCATGTAGGATAGCGATGTACCGTTAGCTGTGACCGAGGTAATGTTAAATTAGTTATAGAGAAAACATGGCAAGGGGCTCTTAGATGTGTACCCCCCACCATTCCACAATGCTCGTGCCCTCAGGAACTTCATCCATGGCATCAATGTACAGATAAAATTGACGCTTCCATTCAGGGAGACTCTCGTGACCGGTGGCACGTGTTGGAGTGTGCTCTGCAGTGCTGCTGTCAAGTTCCATTAAAAATGATGTGATTTTGGACTGTTTCGTCTTCTCTTTGCCAGGGGGGGTTGCACCATGGGACAAACACTCAAAATCATAGCGTTCTTAAACAGCGACATAATACCCTCCCTGGTGGCCTTACCAGTGGGCACTTTGACACCGTTTTTTGCCCATGCAGCCACATCAATCATCTCAACAAATTTGGGATGCTCCAAGGCTTGTATCGGCTAATGGAAATACCATGAAATCCCCCCAGAACCAACCTTCGCTCTCTACTCACCTGGTCTGTTGCAATCAACCACTCCATCGCTGCTTGCTTAAACCGTTCATCGGAGTACAGAATGACAATTTCCGCCGGTGGCACAGGACCAAAGTGGTCGGTTAATGCACTCTGTGGAAGGTCACCCTTGTGGCTTCCATTCTCTGTTGTTTCAAGTTAAGGTGCTTTGGGAGTTTGTTCTCGGTGCCAGGAGTCTCTGGCACCCAGTTTTCATAAGCACCCTACATGAACAATTAGGATCTTGAATGTGTGATGGCTGCTGCCGCCATACCTTGTGATTGGCTTCAATGTGCCGTCACAGGGTTGTCACCTCATCAACAATCTGTGCCATTGGTCTGGCACATCTCAGTACACCAGACTACCTTCCATACTGTGGAAGCCACTCACTTGCACCGCTTGCACTCTCTGGTCTTTTTCCCGCTCTTCAGATCTGTCTTGGGATCATTGAAAAACACCCGGATGTCCCGTGTTTTGTCCTGTTTTTGAACACTGTCTTCACCAATGTTCTCCAGACCATTGAGATCCTTGAAGGTCCCATCTTTGTGAACTGCATCCATGTCCTCAAGAACTGTTCCGATTCCCTGAGTTTACGAAGGAAAGAATCAGCTGTTATAGTTGGCCATTTTGCCCTTTGCAAAGATCATCCCCCTTTTCCCACGATAATCTAGGATTATGAAATTTTGTCCACAGTTTATGTAAGAAAACCATACAACTGGACTACAAAACCCATCTCTTTTTGGATTTCAGGATGGTTTCAGGGTCCCAATGGGGTTCTACTGGGAATGACCATTTTTTTGGCACTTTTATTCTGCTCAGTTCATAGGCACCTCTGACACAGAATATCCAATTTTATCTGGGTGTTACCCTGGACCTCTTCTCTAACTTCCTAAGTCCTTTTATTTTATTTTTCTGTCAGTTGCTATATTTGTCATGTTGGTATCTCAAGGAATCCTATTGGGATTATGGTCATGTGACTGCATTGCTGTCCACAATCGCTTTGCACAACAAAGTCCATGCCCTCTTCAGATCTCTCATCTTCCCTACTCTCCTGCCAGACATTTCTGTAATAATTTGGTAATATTGGTAGGCAGTAATATACAAATTGTAGTCATCTTCCTAACTAAAAATTGAGATCCCCTGAATTTCACCATCCACAGGGGAACACAGAGGGGTCTAGAGGGGTGGCGGTGGTGGCACACAAAGTGCCAATGGGCCAGGAGGGCGGCGAGTGTGATCAGAAGGCATGGAGGAGGTCAGGAGGGCGGTGAAGGTGCGCAGAGGGCGTGCAGGGTGCCGAGAGGGCGGCGGGAGTACACATAGGGCGTGGTGTGGCTGAGGAGGGCGGTGTGGGTGCACACAAGGTGCGGAGGGGCCCAGGAGGGTGGCGAGGGCGAGCAGAGGTGCGGAGGGGGCCAGGTGGGGGGCGGGTGGCACGGTGTGCACGGCGGGTGCTAAGACAGTGGCTGGGGTGCGCAGAGGGGGCTAGGAAGGCGGTGGGGGTGCACAGAAGGAGCTGAGGAGGCCAGGAGGGCGGCGAGAGTGTGTGGAAGGGACTGGGCAGGCGGCAGGGATGGACAAATGGCGCAGAGGGGGCCAGATGGTGCGAAGAGGGCCAAGAGGGCAGCGGCAGTTCCCAAAAGGCGCAGAGGGTGGTACAAGGGTGGCTGGGGTGCACAGAGGGGGCCATGAGGGTGCGGAGGGGGATGGGGGTACGCAGAAGGAGTGGAGGGGCACTGCGGTGGTGGCATCCAGTGCGCAGTGGTACGGACGTCAGCTGGGTGGTCTGGGACACGTGGGATGGCGGCGTGTAGGTGTGCAGCCTGGGACTGCTGCCTGGGGTATGTGGTGGCACCACGCGTACGTTGAGCGCGTTTGTGCACTGCTAGGACACGCGGACGGCGGGCAGTGGGGCATCCATGGGGCCTGCAGTCTGCTTCCTGCGCTGCAGCCCCATGCATGGGTGTGTGTGTCGTTGCGATGGAGCGGGGTGTCGCAGTGAAGGCGGCGGCATCAAGTTGACTCGGTGTCATGCTCCCGATGGGATCTTGTCTTCCGTATAGTCCCTCATCGCCGGCGGCAGTCTCCACGCTTCGTCACCATGTGGGGCGGTGGTGGCAACTCCACCGGTTGGGCTTGTGGTGTGGCGATGCGACTTGTGCTGACGTATGCAAGAGTGTATGCTCTTGCATACGTCAGCAAATGGTTGCGACTTCCGACTCTCATGACCAGTCAATGTTTCAATGACCGACTACACCTGCAACTTGCAAGATATGTCGCCATCTGTACTACAAGCACATAATATCTATCTGGTGAGTGGCCTGGAAAACTTGGATGGGTTGTGAATTAGACTTGATGGCAGGTACAGAAGAGTAAATGAGCCTAGTGTCGAGACCCTCCCAAAACCATAAGTGATCTAGTACTAAATCTGTACACTGGCTCATACAAGTTCTTTGCATTCCTTTCTCAGTTTATCATTCATGACAGACATCAGTCCTCAAAAAAATAATTTGGCATGGACTCAATGTGATGATTGATCATGAAGGTGTGTCCAGAGTCGCATAACAAAGATATGTGCATCTTCACTAGATACTGTGTATTTGGCATCATTTCAGAGTATCTGGGTGACATGAAATGACTCATCACCATGGCACATACGTCGTCGTCGCCTGTGGTGTACAAGAGCATGTTGTCTCACCCAGATACTCAGGCCTCTATCACTTACTTGTGTGTGTGCGACGTCTCCGCCTACAGTGGTAGAGGCCTCCACTTGCTAATCAGGTTTACCATAATGTTATGTAGGAAGATACAAGGCGGCATATTCTGCATCCTCACCGGATGTATCCACGGTGTCATTCCCAAAACTTGTGGTGCAGGAAGTGGCTCATCGTGACCAGGATGACACATAGATTAATAACACATACAATGGTGTTCCAGGGTGTGCTGTGTC
>MU134336.1:17865-50931 GCA_015039355.1 Ramaria rubella
CTAATAGTTTTGAAAAATCTCATGAAAATCTCATATATTTTACTAATTTTCTCACCTTTTTTCTACTATGAAATCTTGGATAAATTTTGGTTCTTTTCTGTTGAAAATGTCAATGAAAACCAAGATTATCCTTGCATTTTTGTGGCGTGAAATCAATGAGTAAATTCATTATTTCTCACATTTTACATCCATTTCCCATGCCTAGAAATGTGAAGTATGTACCAGATTTTCAGGTCCTAAAACTTCATACAAAAGCAGCATTTTTGGGAGATTTTTCAACCAGAACAGTGAATGAATAATCTGTAAGGAAAAAGCATTTTTATCACATTTTACATCCATTTCCCATGCCTAGAAATGTGAAGTATGTTCCAGATTTTCAGGTCCTAAAACTTGATAAAAAAGCAGCATTTTTGGGAGATTTTTCAACCAGAACAGTGAATGAATAATCTGTAAGGAAAAAGCATTTTTATCACATTTTTTACACTAAAAATATGCTCATGCCCCCAGTGACAGCAACTCCAGCAGGCCCTGATGGCGCTGCAAGGTGCACAGGCACACACATTGTTGCCGCTCTCACAGCGACGATGACGCAGCGCGCCTCACTTCGACCGCAACACCTCCAGCGAGCCCTGATGGCGCCGCAGGTGCGCCAGTGCATGTGCATGCACCACAACACAGCGCGCCTTGCATTGACTGCCACATGGCGCCAGTGCACCTCCTCTGGCGCCGGCATACTCATACTGTGCTGGCGCACGTGCCACAATGTCCCTGCTCTCAGGAGGACAACAATGGACCCCCCCATGCCCCCCACGACACCCACAGCACTTCCAGCGGGTGCTGATGGTGCTGTGAGGTCCACCAGCGCACGCGCCACCACATCACCACTTCCACAGCGACAACGATGTACCCCCCCTGGCCTCGACATCACCACAGCAACTGACAGCGCCACAAGGTGCACCACCACATCGCTGCTCTCACAGCGACAACGATATACCCCACCTCACCTTGACATCATCACCTACAGCAACTGATGGTTCTGCAAGGTGCGGCGATGCAGACACACACTGGCACAGGGACAGGCGCACTCGCACTGTGCCGGTGGGCCCACCATGACGCTGCTGCTCTCACAGCGACAATGCACCCCCCACGCATCGACATTGCCATCACAGCCCCATGCATTAACATTGCCATCACAGCAACTGACAACGCAAGGTGCACCGGCACCAACATGCACTGGCTCTGGTGCACACGCCACAACGTTGCTGCTCTCACAGCGATGGACTCCCTCACCTCGACATCACCACCCACAGCAACTCACAATGCCGCAAGGTGTGCCGGCGCAGACATGCCTTGGTTCTGGCGCATGTGCACTGTGCCAGTGCTCTCACAGCAACGAAGACCCCCCTTGCCTTGACAGCACCACCACAGCAACTGATGGCGCCACAAGGTGTGCCGGCGCACATGCCACCATGTCTCTGCTCTCACACCCCCCCTCGCCTTGACCACCACACCAGCAGCTCCGACAGTGCCACATGGTGAACCGTTGGTGAGTGCGGTGATGGATCTGCTGTATCTGCCTTCACACGGCCACTACATATAGATTCTCCCTTTCAAGCTCATTTGAGCCACATGCTGCAAGAGAGCAAGGCCTAGCAAAGCTGCCTCCTGTGATTCCCTATAAATGGCCATATCTAATCTAATCACAGCCGCACCATCCACATGCACATCAATGTGGATATTGAAGGCTCGGGCTGGCATAGCCTTCCTTTATCCATCCCACATGATTCTGTTCAGCTCTTTGCACAGCATTCCTTTATGTTACCAAGTCCACTATGTACATAAGTTTGTCTACCTAGATAAAATAGAACAATGTGAATGCACAAAATGGTGTTCCAAAAATGTTATCCACTATAGAACTCCAACCTCTCTTGCACACCAGTCAGGATAGCTCCACATGGATCTAGATCCAACCAAGTTCCCGTACCGCAAGCCACGCAACTCTCTTCCAATGCTGCTTCGGGGAGGGTTCCCAGGATATGGAGTGAGAGTAGTACTAGAACAGTGTGCATACGCTTTGCGGTGGGGCAAGTGGCACTGTCAGTTGCTGTAATGGTACTGTCCAGGCAAGACTGGGTGCGTGGTTGTCCCTGTGGCTGCGGTGCCGTTAGTTGCTGTAGGTAATGTTGGGGTGATAGGGGGTGCGTCATCGTCACTGTTAGAGCGGTGACATGGTGGTGCATGCACCGGTGCACCTTGCGGCGCTGTCAGTTGCTGTGGTGGTGATGTCGATGTGTGGGGGGGTGCATCGTTGTCACTGTGAGAGCAGTGGCATCATGGCACATGCACCGGCGCAGTGCGAGTGCACCTGTGCGTGTCTGCGGCAGTGCACCTTGGCGTGCCATCAGTTGCTGTGGGGGATGTCGGGGCGAGGGGGCACCATGCTGTGCCATCTGTGTGGGCAATGTTGTCGCTGTGGAAGCGGTGATGTGGTGGTGCCTGCACCAGCAAGAGTGCGGTGTCTGTGCCCACAAACCGTCCTGCATCATCCATTGGTGTGTGTAATGTCGATGCAAGAGGGGGGTGCATCGTCGGTGCTGCAGTAGCGGCAACATGGTGGCGTGTGCACCGGCACCAGGGTTCATCTGTGGTGGCGCACCATGCTGCGCTGTTTGTTGGTGTGGGTGATGTCTACGCAAGGGGGTGCATCACCATCACTGTGGAAGCAGCAATGTGGTGGCTTGTGTGCCAATGCAGTCAGTTGCTCTCAGTGATGTCAGAGTGAGGGGGGGGAGCATTGTCATTGCTGTGGACATGGCGACGTGGTAGCGCGTGCGCCGGCACCATTGTGCATCTGTGGCGGTGCACCGTGCTGTGTTGTCTGTTGGGGTGGGCGATGGTGACGCAATGTGGTGGCGCATGCACTGGCGCCAGCGCCAGTGCGCATTTGTGGAGGCACGCCGTCAGTTCCTCTGGTGATGTTGGCCAAGCTTGGGTGGGTGGATCATCATCCCTGTGAGAGCGGCGACATCATGGCATGTGTGCCAGCGCAGTCCCAGTGTGCCCACACCAGCTAGCAACATTATGAGATTTTGTGTGACAGGATGATCTACGAAGATCCCTTGTGCCGCTAGGTGAAGATCAGATAGGTGCCACCCTAAAGCAGCCGCTGGGATGTTGCCCGAACATACATCGCATTTCTATCCTTGAGGGGGGCCAGCCTGCCAGTGGCTTAAAACTTTTCACAATGGTGAGGTGAATTTGGAAGTTATATGAACCAAAAACAGACTTACAATGATTCTTAGTATGATTACGTACAGACAGATGGCTGAGGCAGATGTTACACAGCCGTGGAGACGTCCCCTTGATGAGAATATAATCTTAGGTGGGGCTATCCTGCTGACAGCCCAGGATTCTAGGAGAAAGTGAATAAAACAAAAGTTAACTGACGAGAAACGAACGTACAATGGCTGCCAAGGTCGGACACTCTCAATGGGGCAAAACAGGCCGACCGTAAAATTGTGTGAATGAGGGGAGTTGGAAGGTTCTGTGGAGTGCGAATGCCCAGACATTGGGGATGTGGCGGCACACTGTGCGGCACTGCCAGTTGCTGTAGGTGGTGGTGCAAGGGTCCGTGCATTGTCGTCGCTGTGAGAGCAGTGACTTGGTAGCACGTGCGCCAGTGCACCTTGTGGCACTGTCAGTTTCTGCGGTGGCGATGTCGAGGCAAGGGAAGGTGTGTAATCGTCAATGTGGGAGCAGCGACATGGTGCACTGGCGCAGTGCAAGTAGGTCTGCCCCGGTGTCAGTGTGCGCCTGCGGTGGCGCACCTTGCAGTGTCGTCAATTGATGTCGAGGCGAGAGGGGGGGGCTTTCGTCATCGCTGTGGAAGCAGCAACATGGTAGTGCACTTGCGATTGCGCCAATGCAAGTCGTAGTTGTGTGCTGGCACTTGCGCCAATGCAAGTGTGCGTGTGCTGGTGCACCATGCTGCATTGCCTGTTGGTGTGGGTGATGTCAGGGCGAGGGGAGTGTAGTTGTCGTTGTGAACACGGCCACGTGGGCACATATGCCGACACCCCTTGTGGCACCGTCAGTTGCTGTTGGTGATGTTGGGGCAAGGGGGGGTGTGTTGTCATCGCTGTAGAAGCGACGGTGCACCATGCAGCGGTGTCAGTTGCTGTTTGTGATGTCGAGGCGAGGGGGAGTGCGTCGTCGTCTCTGTGGGAGTGGTGACGTGGTGGCTCGTGCACCGGTGCAGTCTGAGTGGGCCTGCCCCAGCACCAGTGTGCGTCTGCAGTGGTCACCTTTCAGTGCTGTCAATTGGTGTGGGTGCTGTCAAGGCGAGGGGAGGGTGCTTCGTCGTTGCTGTGGAAGCGGCAACATGGTAGTGCGCCTGCCTGTGCGCCAATGCGAGTCCTGGTAGTGTTCCTGTGTGTGCGCCAATGTGAGTCATGGTAGTGCGCCTGCGTGTGCGCCGATGCGAGTCATGGTAGTGCATGTGTGCCAGTGCCAGTGCGCGTCTGTGGCAGCGCATTGTGCTATGCTATCCGTTGAGGTGGGTGATGTCGACGCGAGGGGGGGTGGGTACATTGTCATCTCTGTGGCAGTGGCAACGTTGTGGCACGTGCACTGTCTGTTGCTGTGGTGGCGATGTGGATGTGTGGGGGGGTGCATCGTCATCGCTGTGAGAACGGTGGTGTCATGGCGCATGTGCTGGCGCCAGTGCATGTCTGCGCTGGTGCAGCTTGCAGGGCCATCAGTTGCTGTGGTTGTGCTATGCAGGCGAGGTGGGCTGCATCATCATCGCTGTGAGAGCAGTGGCATTGTGGTGTGTGCACCAGCAGCAGTGCACATCTGCGGTGCCGTGAGTTGCTGTAGGTGGTGATGTCGATGCGAGGGGTGGTGCATCGTCGCTGCTGTTAGAAGGGCGACATTGTGGCGAGTGCATGTACGTGTGCACCTATGCCAGTGCGCGTTTGCAGTGGCGCACCTTGCGGCCCCATCAGTTGCTGTGGTGGCAATGTCAATGCATGGGGGGGTGCGTCGTTGTCGCTGTGATAGTGGCGATGTTGTGGGCTGTGGCGCGTGCACTGGTGCAGTGCGAGTGTGCCTGCCCCTGCGCCAGTGCGCATCTGTGGGGCCATCAGTTGCTGTGGGTGATGTCAGGGAGAGAGGGGTGCATCATCGTCCCTGTGGCAGCGGCGATGTCGTGGCACGTTCACCGATGCACCTTGCAGTGCCATCAGTTGCTGTAGTGGCAATGTCGATGCCTGGGGGAGTGCGTCAGCGCAGTGTGAGTGCGCCTCCCCCTGCGCCAGTGTGTCTGTGGCAGCACACCTTGCGGTGTCATCAGTTGCTGTGGGTGATGTTGGGAGAGGGGGGGTGCGTCGTTGTCACCGTGGAAGTGGTGGTGTTGTGGCCTGTGCGCCAGCGTAGTGCAAGTGCACCTGTGCCAGCTATCAACATCATGAGACTTCATGCGAAACGTTGACTTACCAAGATTCCTCGTGCCACTACGTGAAGATCATATACATATGGCCGAAAAGCAGCTGTTGGGACATTTCCCGAACCTCATCCCTGAGGAGGGCTAGCCTGCCAGCGGTTTCAAATTTTTCAAAACAGTGCATTGAGTTTCGAGATGATGCATGAAAAATGGACTTATGATGATTCTTAGTACGACTATGTGGAGACGGCTTAGCAGCGGACACTATGCAGCCGTGGAGATGTCCCCTTGATGAGAATGTAACTTTAGATGGGACTAGCCTGCTGGGAGAAGGTCAATAAAACAAAGCTTATATGATGAAAAATAAATGTACAATAGCTGCCAAGGTAGGACAGCCTAAATGGGACAGAATGGGCCAACTGTAAAGTCATGTGAAGGAGGGGAGTCAGAACATTCCATGGAGTGCGAATGCCCCGACATTGGGGATGTGGATGGGAAAGTGTGAAGAGGGATGTACAGGCTAGTTGCAAAGTTGAGAAAGAGACAGAAAGGAAGTGAACTTGATAGTTTGCAGTGTTGCATAACCAACACACCTCTATACTGGACTTAAGGTAAGTACATACCACATACATAGCACAAACCTTGGAAATAGGCTTACGTTTAGGGTGATCCAGAGAACGTGCATGTGAGATGGATGTCTGCTATGTGAGCTGATTCACCCAACATTGAATATTCAAGGTGGTGGAGCCTGCCAGTGGCTCGAAAATCTGAGAGAAACTCAGTAGTGGCCTCTATTGACGAAAATATAGACTGACCAAATTCCACTTGCTCGACACCATCGTCAACTCAAGTCAAGTCAAAACGGGCCTCTGCAATTATTGGGAAATCACACAAGGGCCGTCAGGGACAGTAATTCGAGGTGGGGGTAGCAAGGGAAAAGTGTGCAAAGAGGTATCTTAATATTTTGTTGGTGGAATAAAATTGAAATATGCACCACTGTTTTCACGAATAGACGAATGAGTCCAACTGCAGGGAATAAATACAGGTGAGTATAGTACCAGTATATGTTGAAGGAAATCCCTCACGCACCTCTCCCTAGTCCCCAGTTCAGTGACAAGATACACGGCTCCTCGAGTCTACAAACCCAAAAAAAAACATTAGAAAGGCTCAGACGATAATGAAAAAGGTACGTACATAGCTGGCGTTCAAATATTCTTTCCGAGTCTGGTTGTTTTCGAGGTACAAACCCACAAGTAGCTGGAAATAAACGGTGAGTAGAATTGAGATGCATCTTAGGCACCGGCGGCGCACCTTGGGGTGAAGGTCTGTTGCTGTGGGTGATGTTGAGGTGAGGGGGGTTGCGTCGTCATCGCTGTGGAATCGGCGATGTCAAGGGGCATGCACTGGTGCAGTAACAGTGGGCCTATGCCGGCGACAGTGCGCATCTGCGGTGGCACGACTTGCGGCGTGGTCAATTGGTGTTAAGGCATGACAGGAGTGAATCTGCGGATTATCCACGGGTATACCTGTGGGTATTTCAATCTCAGGAGGCTCTACCCACATCCAGGGCAGCATTTGGGACCCGGATATCCAAATCCATGGGTGCAGATCACAGGTACCTGCGGGTATACCTGCCAGTAAAATATAAAAAATTATATTCAAAATGTAGCTAGGTAATAGGAGTGCAGTAGCTATGTAGACAGCTACTTTCGACTTGACTTGGTTCGATTCCAGCCTGCTGATGTTGTTCCACAAGCTCTTCGAATGTGTGTGTGGCAGCAGGTTTGGCTGTCGTGGTTGCATTTGTGAAATGGCGTGGTGGCAGGATGTTGACAGGACCACCAGTATTGCTCCGCCTGAGGTGAGATGGCCCAGCATCGAAATAGTCAACAGGCGGCGTCTGTGAGGAGCTGCCTGACACACATCCGCCTTCCTCGACTGTGAGCTTGGATGGCCTGCCGAGCTCAAGCGTACTTTGCCTGTGTTGCGCGGCGCAAGAGCCTCTGTCATGGTATTGGGGACAGCAGTAAGTTTGTTTGGTTTTAGTGGTGACTACGCTCACCAGGTGCGTGTGGCGGTTTGAGTTAATTATGACACATTGCGGCAGGCAGTCGGCATCGGTGTGGTTGCTGCACTAGACGCATGCCACAGTGTCATGTTTGTAGGCCTGTAGGGGCTCTCGTCGTCTGTCGGAGTGGTGTGGTTGCTGGATCGTTGCTTGGGCTATCAGGATCACTCACAGTGTACAAGTGTTCTTTGAGTGCATGAAAATCGGGTTGTGCAAGATTGATTCTGAGTGTCATGGTTTGGTCTGGAGGAGTAGACTCTTGCTTGATCCATTCTTTTGGTGGCAAAGTGGTTGCCTCGGTGTCGTCATCGGGCCGTGTGTCTGTGATGCGGTGGCTTCAGCTTCCATCTCACTGGCTCAGCTGCAGATTGTGGGCTTGGCGGTCGCATCTTGTGGCAGTGGTGGTGGTCGTCATGCATGTAGTCTCAGCATGTGGAGACACATAGGGAGATTTGGGCTGTTGTCAATGATGTTGATGCAAAACAATGGGATGGATCCCCAGGTCACAGGAAGGGGGATAAGACAGCTAAAACCTGCATGAAAGAAGAGTCAGTGCCAATGAAACATAATGTCAAGACTTACTTGGCTCACGGAGAATAAGACCTATAAGACACAGAGTGCCGACTGCAATCACATGACAATATGTTCGTGACGTGGTGGTGTCACTGTTTGTTTGGCGACTACGTTCAGCGTATGGTTTGCAACTGACATAAATATTGCACGGATATCCGCCAAAATACCTGTGACTGCCTTGGATCATACCCACACCTGGGCCTTATCTGTGGGAAATGGATATCTGAATCCGCAGATGGAATACCCACGGGTTTCCCACAGATGGATCCAGGAAAAACCTGTGGGTAATCCGCACTCGTGTCAGGCCTTAATTGGTATGGGTGATGTTGAGGCGAGGGAGGGGGTGCATCGTTGTCGCTGTGGAAGCAGCAATGGGGTGTTGCCGGTGCCGGCGCCAGTGCAAGTGTGTGTGCGCCGGCGCACCGTGCTGCGTCGCCCGTTGGTGGGGTGATGTTGGGGCAAGGGGGAGTGTAGTTGTCGCTGTGGACAGGGCAATGTGGGTGCATATGCCGGCGCAGTGCAAGTGCACCTGCGCTGGCATCAGCACGCGTCTGCGGCGGCGCCCCTTGTGGCACCATCAGTTACTGTCAGTGATGGAAGGGCAAGGGGGTGTGTTGTCGTGGCTGTGGAAGCGGCGACGTGGTGGTGCATGCACTGGCGCCAATGCGCATCTGTGGTGGTGGACTGTGCGACACCGTCAGGTGCTGTCGCTAATGTCGAGGCGAGGGGGGGAACGTCGTTGTCACTGTGGGAGCGGTGACATGGTGGCTCGTGCACCGGCACAGTGTGAATGGGCCTGCCCTGGTGCCAGTGTGCGTCTGGTCATCCGTTGGTGTGGGTGCTAGTGAGGCAAGGAGGGATGGGTCATCCTTGCTGTGGAAGCAGCGACGTGGGCGCATGCGCTGGTGCCATTGCGTGTCTGTGGTGGCGCATTGTGCTACGCTGTCCGTTGAGGTGGGTGATGTCGACACGAGGGGGGGGGGAGCGTCCTCGTCACTGTGGAAGCGGCAACATGGTGGCTAGTGTGGGGGCACAGTGCGACTGGGTCTGCTCCGGCGCCAGTCCGCGTCTGCTCTGGCGCCCCTTGCGGTGCCGTCAGTTGCTCTCGGTGATGTCAGGGCAATGGGGGGAGTGTCGTCATCGCTGTGGACATGGCGATGGGTAGCACATCCACCAGCGCAGTGTGAGTGCCCCTGTGCCAGAGCAAGTGGCTCTGCGCCGGCACACCTTGCAGTGCCGTCACGACCTGGAGTTGCTGTGGGTGGGTGTTGGGGTCAGGGCGAGGCAGGCTGCGTCATCGTCGCTGTGGTGACAATGTCGATGGGCGGGGAGGAGGCGAGGGGGCATACATTGTCGTGGCTGTGAGAGCAGTGGTGTCATAGCGCGGTGCAAATCCGCCTGCCCCTATGCCAGTGCGCATCTGTGGCAGCGCACCTGGCAGCACCGTCAGTTGCTGTCACGTCCAGACCTTGCGTCTCCTATCCAATGTTAGCCTCATCCGACAATCGCCTACTATCCTCAGGCTGCTGTCCATGGATGGGACACATGCTGGAGGTGCTGGGGTGTTGCTGTTGAGACAAGGCGGGGTGTGTCATCATTGCTGTGAGAGTGGCGACGTCGTGGCACGTGCGTCAGCACAGTGGGAGTGCGCCTGCGCCAGAGCCAGTGCGCATCTGCACCGGCACACCTTGCAGTGGCGTCAGGGCCCGCTGGAGGTGCTGCGAGTGTGGCAGTCGAGGGGAGGGTGTGTGTCATCACTCTAAGACCAGCGATGTGGTGGTGCGTGTGCCGGCGCTGTGCGAGTGCACCGTCAGTTTCTGTGGTGGTGCTGTCCAGGCGAGGCAGGGTGCGTGGTCGTCCCTGTGGCTGCGGCCACCTCATGGCACGTGCGCCGAAGCAGTGTGAGTGCACCAGCACTGGTGCCGGGGCACCTTGCGGCACCGTTAGTTTCTGTAGGGGCAGTTGAGGGGAGAGGGGGGATGTTGTCATTGCTCCGAGAGTGTTGACATCGTGGCGAGTGTGCCGACCCAGTGCGAGTACGCCTGCATGAGAGCAAGTGCGACACCTTGCAGCACCATCAGGGCCCACTCGTGTTGCTGTGGGTGTTCCTGTCAAGGCGAGGCGGGGTGCACAGGGCATCGCCGTCGACAGAGGCCAGCTCGCGGGGCATGGAGAGTGACAACAAGTGGTTGGTGGAGGCAGGTGACGTGATGGATGAAGCACGTGACAAGTCTGCAGTGGGTGAGTGGGGATGGGGTGACAGCACGTGGAGCAACATACCGTGGAGACTGTGGCGGTCAGAGTCGTCGAGCGACGGCAGCAGAAGGCATGATGCAGGCGAGCACAATGTGGTAGGCAATGGGGCCGGTGCAGGCATGGTGGGAGGTGCAGAACCTGCAGGGGAGCCAGTAGCAGGCTGCCCAGCTCAGCGATGGCATCGTCAAATGCTTCTTTGGCAATGTGGCAAGCCCTGTGAAAGGTGTTAGGACAACAAAGATATGACAAAAACGAATGCATACCTGTCAGCGCTGTTGAGGATTTTGTAGTAGAACAGAGAGGTTGAGAGCAAGGCCAAGACATATAAGGTGTAGTTCAGTGACCGCGACATCAGAAGTAAATGTGGGTGGGGGCACTGATGTGCGGTGAGCGCTAGGGCACCGTCAAGTCCCACCTGTTGCTGCTGCTGTTGCTGTTGTGTTGTTGAAGCGAGGCATGGTGCCGTTGTGCATGGTCGTTGCTTTGAGTGTGCCAGTTCCAGAGCAAAGGTGCACCAGCATGGGATCAAGTGTGCCAGAGCTGTGTATGAATATACCTGAATCTTGTTGATTCATGCAGATTCTCTAAGAATCAGCATGAATCAGCATGAATCAACAAGCTTCATGTAGAATCACACTGATTCTGAAAGAATCTGCATGAATCAACAGGATTCATGTTGATTCCACAAGATTCTTTTTTTAGGTTTTTTGGACTCAGGAAATCCTCAGGAAATCCTGCCATTTTCCATGATTTTCTGGGAATAATTCTCATGGTTTTCTTAGGATTTTTTGGCACCAGAAAATCTGTTAGAAACAAAAGATTTCCTGAAAATTTCCTGGTTCAAAAAACTCATTTACTTTTTGAGTTTCTTTGATCAGAAAACTGTTAAATAACCATGGTTTTCTACAAGGTTTTCTGCAAGGTTTTCTGAGAGTTTTTGCAAGCTTTCCTGGTTGTAGAAAAGCCTGTGGAAACACAAAATATTCTCTAACTTTCCTGGACTCAGAAAATTGTCAAAAAATCATTGTTTTTGGCAAGAGTTTCTTGCATGGTTTTCTGGGAAACATTTTTAGAATTTAATGAAGATTTTCTGTCTCCAGAAAATCTTCAGGAAACCTGGCAGATTCTGAGGATTTTCTGAAAGATTTTATGACTCAGAAAATTGTTATTTGCCTCCAGTGTTTTGAGTTCTATGTGCCAGAAGATACACATCCTGATCATGTATATGTCCAGGTTGATCCCAGACTAGACCCAGATGGGGAATGATTACCCATCGAATGTTTTGTTGAAATACGAGCTGCTGCTACACACAAGTCTGCTTGAATACAACAAAGGCAAGAGGATAGAGTCCTCAAAGCCAACAAACTCAATGAGGAAGTTGAACTTCCTCAAACTTTGCCCAGAATACTGGACAAAAATGTCATTGAAAATGTCATTGCCCTGGAATCTGGTCCAGAGGGACCATCGTTATGCGAACACAGAGAATGAAATTGACTTAGCTGTGCTTGTCTGCAACAGCTATGAGAAGGAGATTTGGACCAAGAATAGGTCCAAAAGAAGCATGGTATGCTTACCCCGTGAAGCCTTCCTGAGGGGGAGGAGACTAGTTGAGGTCATAATAGACCATGCTCACCAAGCTGTTGGCCACTTCAGCCAATTTAAAATGGCTAATTATGTTCGCCATTACTAAGATAGAGGTCATCGAAACACTGCAGGCTCCAAGTGCTTGTTAAGTGCCCATTAGTAAGCATAGGGTTAGGGTTATGCTGGCCAAAATCTCAGATACAGATATCAAAATTAGAAGTTAGAGTACAGTTTGCATATCTACTGGGGATTAATGTCAAACGTCCTCAGGATGGACTCAGGAAGCACTCTATGACCATGATACTTCTTATTTGCCCACCATTCAAAAGGCAGTGAAACTTGAAGCAGCACTGCTAAGGCTTGACATGCTTCTGAAGCTTCCATCATCTTCAGAATTGCAATCACCTGCCTTGGAAAGCACCTGGTCTTCCATGTCAAAGATGGGAATCTCTTGCAGCACATTTTTGGGAGTCAACTGGGTTGGAGGAGCCTTTATGTAAATAACATAGAAAACATAGTTCAATGTCTGAACTCACTTTGACTGCTTTTTTCCCCAAGGTTTTCAATTCTTTTGTTCTTCCAAGTCTTTTTTCAAGGCATTTCTGTTGGTATTATGTTACATCCACTCCAGAACACCACTGTGAGCCTCCGGAGGCCAAAACAGCTCAGTGTCTTGAGCTTTGATGACTCTTGGAAATTGCTGGGAGCTTATGTAATTGAGCCAAAAAGCTGAGGTCAAAAAAATGAAAACTCATCCAGATTTTTTCAACATCATTATAATATATTTGAAACAAAAAAGTTTGGAAGTCTAACTACATGCTCAGGAATGTAGATATTCTAATTTTTTTTTCATAAGATTGTTCTTAAACACCTTCTAAACAATCCTATGATGATTATTTAGCCTTATCAGACCTGTGTCTGATGCAGAAGCTGATGTCACGGATGGGTATTTTGGGCACTTGGAGTCTGCAGGGTTTTGATGACCTCTATCTTACTGGTGCCCAACAATGACAAAGGATATACAATCTTTTTGCAACACATGTGGATTTTGTCAACAAAACAAGGTCAATAACCAGCAGCCCAGAGGGCTGCTGCATGCATTACCAGTGCCTGAAAGGCCCTGGCAATCAATAGGAATGGACTTTATAAGCCCACTCCCAAAGTCGAAGGAATTCGACTATCTGCTCGTTATAATCGACAGACTCACATCGTAGGTACATTTGATACCTACGACAGTTAAAGTCACTGCATGGCAGGTTGTGTTGTTATACCTACGAGAAGTTGTACAACTTCATGGGACAGCAGAGTTGATCATATCAGGCCGAGACTCAAAGTTCACTTCCATATTTTGGAAGGAACTACAATGACTGATGGGGACTAAACTCCTCATGTCTACATCCTTCCATCTGGAAATGGATGGAGCAACAGAACAAGCAAATTGTTCTATAGGTCAGATATTGCGAACAGTAGTTTGCAATGACCAAAAGGATTGGGCAGAAAAATGCCCAATGGTCGAATTCACATTGAACAGTAGTGTCAATGCATCTATGGGATTCACACTGTTTGAATTGAATGGTGGATATCTGCCTAGAATTGGACAGACATTAGAAGTTAACACCACATATAGAGGTGTTAAACAATTCGCACAGCAAGCACTGGAACCTAATGGAAGTGCATGATGCTATCATTGAAAGTTGTGTGTTGCAGACACACTACGCTAACCAAAAGCGAAGATCAGGCAGCATATCTTCACCTAGAGACTTAGTTTATCTATCAACTAAGAACTTGTCCTTGCCCACAGGGAGGACGAGGAAGCTTATACCCAAGTTCATTGGGCCATACAAAGTAATAGATGTACATAATAAAACGTCTAACATAAAGCTTGAGTTACCACCCAAGCTTAGCGCACGTAGGGTTACTCCTAAGTTTCATATAGCATTAATACGGCTGTATACAGCAAACAATGATGAGTTGTTCCCCAAGTGAGACACAAAGTCATTATATGACTTCAGACAAACTGACGAACAAGAATGGTTCGTTGATGAAATACTTGCCCATAGATGGACGAGTGATAAAGAAATAGAGTTCCAAGTTCATTGGACTCTGGGAGACATCACATGGGAGCCCCTTGCTGAATGCAAGGAGCTAGAAGCTCTAGATGAATATCTAGAGCTGCGAGCTGTAAACAACCTTGTGAGTTACCCAGACGCATATACCACGTGTAAGGATTATATATTCTACTATGTCCATACTATAGTATGGACAGCTGTGAGTGGTTGTAGTGGGACATGGATGCCAGAGCATCCATGGGTGCTTGTGGACCTGCAGAATGATTGTACAGTCAGTCGTGGGAATTTAGAGTAGTTAACTTTACTTTTACTTGAACCATCACATATGTATCACACAGAACACCAATACATCTGGTTTAGTTCTGTTGTGTGATCTTTGTGAGGTCTGTAAAGTAAAAGGTTTACACTTTTTTGAACTTCCAGTGCAGCACTGCTGCATTGGTGAGTGTAGTACTGCACCACTAGTTGGGTGGTTTTTCACTCCCAGTCTGTGGACTTGTTCACAGACATAGCCAGATTAAAGCTGGTTCTACACTACATATTGTTCCTATAAGTTTTGATGCCTGTGCATCAGAATTGGAGTAATAACCCAGATAAGGCCCTAATCACACCGGCCTTATCCAACTTGTCTCTCAAAGATATACTATTACTATGGATGATCTGAGAGATGACAAGGTGCCAACATTGAGTCCTATTCAATGTTGGCATGTGGAGCAGTGAAGTACGTCTGCCAGCGGATTCCATAATCTGGTCAAGTCCATGCCTGAGTCTAACTAGGATGGACCTCGACAAGTACACAATCAGTACTTACACGCAACACTTAGAAATTTATTTGTGTAGTCCCGTAAGGGACTTAACTACTACTAGCTGAGCTAGTGGACAATCTGACAGCTGTCAGATTATGAACGAACACATAGTTGAAGACTACGTGTACATACCTGAAACTAGGAGCTCTCGAGCTCCTAATAGGATGGGTAACCCCCTGTTAGGGACTGGATCGGATGTAGGTCAGATTGGGTCAGAGCTCTCCTTGACCGAAATCGGAAAGTTGCGATATTTGGAAATGTGTGGAATATTGGATGACTTGGAAATCGGAGATCCAAAGCTGAACTACATTGGTGGTGGCTTCAACTTATGGGTTGTGCCCTCTTGGATTTATAGTGCCCTGGTATTTCAGACTTGAAGACTGGACGGGATTATTGGAATTCCAATGGTCGGGTCTATTCAGAAGAGATTAGCGACAATTAGTAAGTTGAGACTTATTGGAGATGAGCAGAAGATTTCGGATATTTGGGGTTCAGAATAATCAGGAAGGAGTAGGGTAATGATAAATGAATATTGAGTAAGGATTTTAGCCTTATGGAAAAGCGAGTATAATCAAAGAACAAATTTTGGAAGGTCAGAAATGTTGGAGTCAGAATAAATCAGGATATCGATATGAAGATCAAAGGAGTAAGGTTTTATACAGATAGAACTTGGCATAATGAAGAGTAATAAAAGATATAGTGATATAGAGGGTTTGACTATATATATCAAGTATAACAAGATAACAGGTTTTAATGAGATATGCAAGCTAAAGAAAGCTTGAACAAAGAAAAGCATATTTAAAGAAATATGCAGAATTCTGGAAATCAGAAACGAAGAGATAAGGGTGTGTGATATGGAGTTCTGGAATGGGAGTGAATATGGAAATCGAGATAGAACATACAGGGATAAGATTGAGATGGATTATGACTAAGAATGATAAAATGGGGTTATATTGGAAATAAGCAGAAAAGGGCTTATCGGAATGTGAAAACGTCA
The DNA here is from genome assembly GCA_015039355.1 of Ramaria rubella. Lineage (NCBI taxonomy): Eukaryota > Fungi > Basidiomycota > Agaricomycetes > Gomphales > Gomphaceae > Ramaria > Ramaria rubella. Next base: position 33,662 of record MU134336.1, read on the forward strand.
GAATAACAGAAGCCGGATCTGGGATCTGACAGTATCTCTCTTTTATGGCCAAGCCCTTGAAGGCCAATTATGTCATTGAATATCATGGGAAGTTTGGGCGTCGGTTATCTGTAAAGGCTGAGATTGCCGATTGAGTATAAATAGGGAAGACCGGTGATGGAACGCAAAAACACTCCCTATTCTGAACCACCATCACCACTACCAAAATGGTGTCATGCTCACAATCCCCTGCTCTCGCGTCCGTCATCGAAATCAGCTCTGACGAGGAGATCATTGCAGAGATGAAGGAAATGGATCAGAAAAAACGGGTTCTGGAGGAGAAATTGTGCAGAAAGGTGAAGGTGAAACGGGAGAGACAGGAGAAGGAAGTGGCAGAGAGGCAAGAGGAGGCGTGGGAGTGGAAAGAAGAGGATGACTGGAAAAGAAAGGAAAAGGAGGATGAAGATCAGAAAAGGCAGGAAGATGCTGATCAGCAAAAACGGCGGGAAGACCTGGAGTGGTGGAAAAATGAGTCCACGTGGAGCATCTGGGAGGAAGCCGAGATAAGGAAGACATCGGTAAGTGGATCAGATTTGTCAGATAGTCGGATTTCCTGATGGAAAGATCGGACATAGCTGAACAAGGGCGATTGGGTTTGGAATACCGTGGGTCAGCCTGGGCCCTTGTCAGGATCCGGAAATGGGCAGAAACGGCAGATGGCCAACCTTGAGTGGTTGGATCCAGAAGACTTTGATGACCGCTGCATCAGTTGTCAAACACAGGGTTACCAGTGCGTTGATGAGGATCGGAAAAGCGGAAAGTCGCAAAAAAGGGGATGCGTGCAGCGCAGAGAGGACTGCAAGAAGTGCACCAAGCCAGGTGGTCCAACTTTTGCGGTGGAAATGGTGGGGAAATCGTCAGTATGGTATCGAGCAGGGTCGGAAAATGCAGAGGCTGGACCAGGGCCCTTGACAAAGAGGCAGAAATAGGAGCAGGTTGGCAGAAAAACCGGAGAATTGTCAGGAGGGGTTGATGGTTGGAACACCAGGATGTCGGCGGGAAAGGGCAAGGGGAAGGAACGTGCATTGGATGTTGATTGGGCAGAGGAGATCGGTTTTGCCGCAGAAATCCAGGGTCTACGGAAAAAACATGCATAACCTTGCAAAGTGGTTAAGGTACACTGTGGAGGGCATGGCGAGTCTCAATGAATTGTTGAAGACTTCACATCGGATTGCCAAAATTGACCTAAAGTTCTGGAAAAAGCAATGGGAGACGTACAACGGAAGGGTTATGCAACAACTGGAGCTTGAGTTGGAAGCTGAAGTGGGAGATGTGGTGGGATAAAAACCCACGGAGGTGGAACTGGAGGGGTTGGAGAACATGTCAGAGAAGGGGAAGGAGAAGGGGAAGGAGACGGGAGATGGAATGGACATAGATGTCATTCTGGAGGTGCCAGAGAAGGAGGTTCTGAACAAGGTGGAAATCACCAAGGAGCTGGAGGTGGGGATTGGTGAGGAAACGGTGAATTCGGAAAGTGTGGAATTGGGGAAGGTGGCGGGGCCTGAGCCAGAGGCCGATGTACAGGAAGATGAAACGATGCAGTAAATAGGGATTGGAAAGATTGGAAAAGCAAAAGTAATATAGAAGTCGGAAAGTTTGGAGAAAAGTAATATAGTTAGTTTAAGAATGAAATTGTTTTGAAAATCAGAAAAATGAAATGATCAGAAAAAAACAGAGAAAAGTGGTGAAATCAAGGGGGTTTAATGAACTTCAAAGATATCAGAAATCGGGATAAATCAGAGTTGGAGTGAAGTCAGGTGATGAGACTTGGGATGGATTGGACTTGGTGAAGTTGTGAGGAAAGGTTGGAGAAATTGGAAAGTATCGGGCTGTTGAGAGCATAGATGTTGGAGGGATTTCAGGATTGTGGGGTGTAAATAGAAGTGTGGTAAGAACAAGATTTGAATAGAAATTTTGGGTTAAAAGTGTTGTCGGAAGTGTCATTGAAAACTTGGGTAACTGAAGGGTTGAAAGTATGGAATCGGAAGAAAATCGGAATAAGAATGGATGATTGGGAAAGATTGTTGTCAACATAGTGGATACCCCCCCTTCAAGGTAGACATCCCATTGTCTACCTTCAAACATAGGGAAGGAGAATACAAGGAGCTGGAGTATCAGAGAGCTGAAGGATTCCTTGAGGAAGTGTGTTTGGGATTTCAAGAAAATGTGAGTGGGATTTCTTGGAGTTTTCTTGATAATGTGGTCTTGATGTTGTCCAGTTGAAATTGGTGTAATCACAGATTACTGGAGAATTTGGAGGAAGTTGGAGTTAGACATGGAAACGGAACAAGGATGGAGTGAATCAGAATTTTTGGGATGTTTGGAGAAGGATTTTCAAAGATAAGGTGAGTCGAAGTTGGAAACAATGAAGCTTGAAAGAGAAAAGGTTGTTCCAGTGGTGTCGGTTTCAGATGTTGCTGAAATCCAAAAATGGCGATAAAATAGGGCCTTGAAACATAGGTAAGAACAGAACAAAGAGAATATGCAAGGAGAAAGGTGTTGGAAAAGCTAGGAATCGGAGTTCTCGGTGGAATTTGAGGGTTTTGTTGGAAATATCAGTAAGATGCTTGATATTTGGCCTGGAATATTTTTGAAAAGAGATGGACTTTGTCCTAAACGACTTGAAAGGCCGGAATGTATAGGAAAAATGTGGATTGGAAGATGTAAGGATGGTGCATTCATGGATACGAGGGGTGTAACAGCGCCATTCAGGGAAAATCGTTGCAGATTCCAAAGGCAGTTTGCCGGTTATTGTCCCATAACGCGGAATCAATGTTGGTGACTAGGCTTAGAATTGGGGTGACTGAGTCGTATCTTGATGGATCGGATTTGGAAAAGTCTGGAAGTTGGAAGGTCAGAGAACTGAATCTCAGGAGATGGAAAGGTTTTTGAGTGAGATTCGTAGTTCAGGGATTCGGAAATCATCCTGGAGTGTTCTTGAGGGAGTACAGATGTACTGTGCGGAAATGTTGGATGAATTCCTGTAGCTAGAACCTTGTTAATGTTCTTGAGGTGGGTCTGGCTTAACTAGATGTAAGGGAAATGAATTTCCCATAGTGAGATTCTCTCCCTCCATTTAAGATGTAATCTTGTTGGAGTGCATAGCGGAAAATTGTTGAGGACCAGGTCAGACATAGGTCGAAAATGGGTTGGAGCTCTCCTTGACCAAAGTCAGAAAGTCATGATATTCAGAAATGCATGGAATATTGGATGACTTGGAAGTCGGAGATCTGAAGCTGATCTATATGGGCATTGGCTTCAACTTATGGGTTGCGCCCTCTTGGATTTCTAGTGCCCTGGTATTTCAGACTGAAGACTGGATGGGATTATTGAAGGTCCGATGGTCGGGTCTATTTAGGAAGAGATCAGTGACAAATAGTAAGTCAAGACTTATCAGAGATGAGCAGAAGATTTCTGGTGTTTGGGGATCAGGGTAATTAATGCGGGAAAGAGATAGGGTAATGATGAATAAATATCGAGTAAGAATTTAGCTTTACGGAAAAGCGAGTATAATCAATGAATGGATTTTGGAATGTCAGAGATGTCAGAGTGGGGATAATCGGAATACTGAATAAAGGTCGAGAGGATAAAGACTTTATTGCTGATAGAACTTGGCATGATGAAGTGTAATAAAAGATACAGTGATATAGGGTTTTGGCAAGATGTATCAAGTATAACAAGATAGTAGTTTTATTGAAATATAACGAGATATACAAGCTAAAGAAAGCTTGAACAAGGAGAAGCGTATTTAAAGGAATATGTGGAATTCCAGAAATTGGAACAAAGAGATAAGGTGCATGATATGAAGTTCCAGAATCGGAGCAAATATGGAAATCGAGATAGAACGTATGGGGATAAGATCGAGATGGATTGTGACTAAGAATGATAAAATGGGGGTATATCAGAAAAAGGCAGAAAAGGGCTTATCGAGATGCAGAAAACGTCGGAATAATGGAAGCCAGATCTGGGATCTAACAGTATCTCCCTTTTATGGCTGAGCCCTCAAAGGCCAATTGTGCTATTGAGTATCATAGGAAGCTTGGGCGTTGGTTGTCCATAAAGGCTGAGATCTCCGATTGGATATAAATAGGGGAAACAGTCTGTGGAAGTGCAAAACACTTTTTGACCCCTTACCACCACCACCACCACTACCCAAATGGCATTGCGTTCTCGTTCCCCCTTGCTCCCTCAGTCCATCATCGAGATCAGCTCCGATAAGGAAATTGTTACCGAAATGAAAAAAATATGAGTGGAAGAAAAAGGAGTTAGAGGACAGACTGCGGGAAAAGGTGAAGGCAAAGAGGGAAAGAGAAGCAGAGGAAAAGTGGGAGCGGGATTGGAAGGAAAAGGAGGAATGGGATCGGAAGGTGAAACAGAAGGAGGATGTGAAAGCCGAGTCTATGTGAACAGTGTGGGAAGAACTGAGATGGGAGGAAGTCCGATTAAAAAAGGCTGTGGTAAGTCAAACATTCTTAATTTTTTAATTTTGAAGGAGTTCTGACAGAAAAATTGCACTAGCTGGAGAAAGGCAACCAGCAAATATGGAAATCGAGATAGAACGTATGGGGATAAGATCAAGATGGATCGTGACTAAGAATGATAAAATGGGGGTATGTCAGAAAAAGGCAGAAAAGGGCTTATTGGGATGCAGAAAACGTTGGAATAACAGAAGCCAGATCTAGGATCTAACAAAAATTGATGATCACTTGTTGGAAATTGGAAGAATCGATGTAATGGATTTCCTATCAGAAAGGTGCCAAGGTTTCCATATTGTTGCAGGCTGAGGATTCATCAAGTGTTGACATTGGATGTTGTGGCGAGTCGGAGGATGTCGCAGCGAAGTGGGATTTCAGAGATTTGGAAAAACACAGTATTTGCAGGTTTCCAGGAGACATGTCATAGAATTGAATCTTCCCGTTGAGGAGTGCAGAACTAGGTACTACCCAATGCCCTGTCAATCAACGGATTGTAGTGGGTGGGTGGGTGGCGTTCCCAGCACATCAGAACAATTAGAAACAAGTAGTGTCATATGCAATGTAATAACAACTGGGATTTTCGCTGGACAGAAGACATGATGGGCATGAATAACCTACTGGATGGTGTGACATAAGATATCATTGGTAACAGAGAATGGAGACCTGCGGAAGGCGGGAAATTTTGGACTCACCTATTACTGTCAAACTAGGAGAAGTACTAGGCTCATCACCTTTTATGTCAAAGAAGATTTTGGATTATCTGCGGCTCACTCATCCTACACTTTACACTCAAGACAGCAACATCGACATCGACACTGCTATGGTTCACAATATGGGCATGAATCCTCCAATGCGCTATCGTCCTCGTGAAGCTAGACTCATCTCCATTCGCATGAGCTTTGATACAGGACACTCAGTCAATACTCTCATTGATTCCGGCTCAGAACTCGACATCATATCACGTGAAGTTGCCAATCAGACTCAGATACCTATGGATTTTTCAGCCACTTCATTTATGCGCGACGCTGGACAGCACACTACTCCCCTTGAAGGACGTATTCACAATGTCAATCTCAGCACAGGAAATCTTGTTACTACAACAGATCTTTGGGTCAGTGGCAGAGTCGAATTCTCTCTTCTTCTAGGGCGACCTTGGCAACATCGAAACCATATTAGCATTGAAGAAAGAAAAGAAGGAACGTATCTCTGTCGTTCAGACAATACTGACAGAAAGATTTGGGAACTCTGTGCTATTCCTGCTAAAACCAATTCAGAAGACAACAATTATCACGACAGGTCTTTTTTTGGAAATGCTCACAATCATCATCCACATCTACATTCAGATCAAGAATAATACCTCCTTCAGTCCGAGATGACTTTAAACTACCATATACCCAATGTCCAATCTCAGATTCTCCTTCCTTGTCTTTCTCTTCAAGTCCTATATATGCTGGTTCAAGTCTCATGATTCGGAATATCTCCTCTCCTCAAGAAAATCAAGAAAATCCAAAAACAAGTTCTACTTTCACCAACATAAAATACAAATCTGTACATCGAAGAATTCGACCAGTTCCAGCTGTTTTCCCTGAAGATGCTCGTGTAACTCGAAGATTTCCCAATAATCCCCTTCTCAACCTTCCTGTACTATCACCCAACCCTCCTGACTTCATTCCCACTCCAAAGCTCACTCATGATCGCCTCAAGATCCTCAATATCAATCCTGATGGTTTCTTATGGTCTGAAGAAGACAAGCTTATGACAATGGTATTCACAAATAACCAAAGAGTCTTAGGATATGGTGATTCGGAAAGAGGAACACTTCTTTCAGATTACTTCTCTGACTACATCATGCCTGTTATTGACCACATCCCCTGGGCTAATCCCCAAATCCCTATTCCTCCAGCCTACCTCGAACAAGTCATCAAGCTCACAAAAGGCAAAATTGAATCTGGAGTTTATGAGCCCAGTCAAGCCTCGTACAGATCTGCTATGTTCTACACTCGAAAGAAAGATGGTGGTTTACGACACGTCATCGACCTTCGAACACTCAATGGCATTACTATCAAAGACGCAGGACTCCCTCCAGTCATCGACTCATTTGTTGCTCCCTTCGCTGGACACTCCATCTATTCTGTTTTCGATCTCTTTTCAGGCTATGATGCCAGACGTATTCACCCCAAGAGCCGTGATCTCACTTCATTCCAAACTCCACTAGGACTTATGCGATATCGAAGTCTACCTCAAGGCTACACCAATTCCTCTGCCGAATTCCAGAACTGCACTGTCTTTGTTCTACAAGATGAAATCCCTGATAATGTTGGAGTTATGATCGACAATCTCGGAATCAAAGGCCCTCCTACTCGATACGAACAGCCAGATGGATCTTACGAGACTATTCCAGAAAACTCAGGCATTCGTCGTTTTGTTTGGGAACATGCCGTCATTGTCAATCGAATCCTAGATTGAATTGCAGAATGTGGTGCTACTATCTCCCCAAAGAAGTCTCAAGTTGCTCGACCTGATGTTTTACTTGTTGGTCAAAGAGTCACATATGAAGGACGACTTCCAGATCACTCTACTATCTCCAAAATTCTCAAGTGGCCTACTCCAAGAAATACAACCGAAGTTCATGGATTTTTAGGACTTTGTGGTACATCACGTATTTGGATCAAGAATTATTCGGCACTTGCAAGACCACTCACTGAACTCACTCGCAAGATTGTTCCTTTCGAATGGAATGAACATCGACAAGAAGCTATGGATGTTCTCAAGCAAGCTGTTGCACATTCTCCTGCCCTCATCACCATCGACTATAAATCAGGACGACTTGTCATTCTTGCAGTTGATACTTCCATCATTGCTATCGGTTTCATCATCTTCCAGCTCGACAAAAACAATCAAAGAAGACCAGTACGATATGGCTCACTTCCTATCAATGAACGAGAATCAAGATACAGTCAGCCCAAGTTAGAACTCTATGGTCTCTATTGCTCCCTTCGTCATTCAAGAATTCATCTTGCTGGTATCAAGAATCTCCTCGTCGAAACTGATGCCAAGTACATTCGCCAAATGATCAATCGTCCAGACCTTCAGCCAAATGCAACTCTCAATTTCTGGATAGAGGGTATTCTTCTCTTCGATTTTGATCTCAAACATGTTCCAGCTACTCTACAAAAAGGCCCAGATGGACTCTCTCGTCGAAGACCTGCAGAAGACGACTTGGATGTTGAAGAAGAAGATGACGAAGAAGAAGAAGAAGAAAACGGCTATGACATAGGACGAAAAGAAGAAGAACAAGATTATGAATGGATAGCCGAAGCTAATTATTTATTGGAATGATCAGGAGACACTTATGCCATCCTTGACAGTATTGATCACAGAGATGGGTGGCGAGTTTTTCATCAAGTCAAAGATACTCGACCAGCAGAAGATCACCTTCAATGTATCCAAGATTTCCTTACCACTCTCAAACTTCCTACATTTTCCTCCCCTTCAAAACGACATCACTTCCTCCATCAAGCCAGAAGATACTGTGTTAGAAATAACAAGCTTTGGAGACGCTCAAAAGGACATCCACTACAAGTTATACTTGAACGACCTCGACGCAATCATATTCTAGAACTTGCTCATGACAAGCTTGGTCATCGTGGAATCTACTCTACTGCTAAGACTATTTCTCTTTGCTTTTGGTGGCCTTCCTACTTCACTGATGTCAAACGATATGTTCGTTCATGCCACCCTTGCCAAATTCGTTCAACATACAAAGTTCATATTTCTATCACCATTTCTACCCCTGCAACTCTATTCTCCAAGATTTATCTCGACATTATGCTTATGCCAAGAGCTCAAGGGTATCGCTATATTGTAGCAGCTCGTGACGATCTTTCAGGTGCTGCAGAAGGACGAAAACTCAAGAATGCTACAGCTCGTGCAGTTTCTCAATTCATCTTTGAAGAACTCATCTGTCGTTATGGAGCAATCAAAGAAATTGTTACTGACAATGGTCCAGAACTCAAAGGCGCTACTCATGAACTTCTTTGACAATATGGCATTCCTCAGATTCACATTTCGCCTTATAATTCTCAAGCAAATGGAGTTGTAGAAAGAGGACACTTTACGATTTGAGAAGCACTCATCAAAGCTTGCGAAGGCAAAATATCGAAATGGCCAGATCATGTTCATCATGCATTCTTTGCTGATCGTGTCACAGTTAGAAGAGCAACAGGATTCTCTCCTTACTATCTTCTCTACGGTGTTGATCCCATCCTTCCCCTCGACCTCCTTGAAGCGACATATCTTGGTTTCCCACTCATCGGGCATGAGCATATTTTTAGTGTAAAAAATGTGATAAAAATGCTTTTTCCTTACAGATTATTCATTCACTGTTCTGGTTGAAAAATCTCCCAAAAATGCTGCTTTTTTATCAAGTTTTAGGACCTGAAAATCTGGTACATACTTCACATTTCTAGGCATGGGAAATGGATGTAAAATGTGAGAAATAATGAATTTACTCATTGATTTCATGCCACAAAAATGCAAGGACAATCTTGGTTTTCATTGACATTTTCAACAGAAAAGAACCAAAATTTATCCAAGATTTCATAGTAGAAAAAAGGTGAGAAAATTAGTAAAATATATGAGATTTTCATGAGATTTTTCAAAACTATTAGCCAATGAATAATCCAACATTTTTCTTTAGTTTTTGCAAGGAAAAACCTGATGGATAAATGTTTATCCAATGGATAATCATTCACCCATAGGCAATATATAACAAGTTTTTTGAACCGAAAAGGCAATGAAAAAGTCAATGGATAAGAGTTTATCCCTTGGATAATCATTCTGCCATAGGCAGAAATTACCCCATATGGAAGAATGATTTCCAAGGGATAAACTCTTATCCATGACTTTTATTCCCTTTTGGTTAAAACTTGTTTATTGCCTATGGAATGATTATCCAAGGGATAAACTCTTATCCATTGACTTTTTCATTGCCTTTTCGGTTCAGAAAACTTGTTATATATTGCCTATGGGTGAATGATTATCCAAGGGATAAACTCTTATCCATTGACTTTTTCATTGCCTTTTCGGTTCAAAAAACTTGTTATATATTGCCTATGGGTGAATGATTATCCATTGGATAAACATTTATCCATCAGGTTTTTCCTTGCAAAAACTAAAGAAAAATGTTGGATTATTCATTGGCTAATAGTTTTGAAAAATCTCATGAAAATCTCATATATTTTACTAATTTTCTCACCTTTTTTCTACTATGAAATCTTGGATAAATTTTGGTTCTTTTCTGTTGAAAATGTCAATGAAAACCAAGATTGTCCTTGCATTTTTGTGGCATGAAATCAATGAGTAAATTCATTATTTCTCACATTTTACATCCATTTCCCATGCCTAGAAATGTGAAGTATGTACCAGATTTTCAGGTCCTAAAACTTGATAAAAAAGCAGCATTTTTGGGAGATTTTTCAACCAGAACAGTGAATGAATAATCTGTAAGGAAAAAGCATTTTTATCACATTTTTTACACTAAAAATATGCTCATGCCCCCAGTGTGAAGACCTCCTTGCACTCATATTCGACAACTCTCTAAACACTCAGATGACATCGACAAAGCAGCAGACACACTCTATCAATCTCGACTCAAAAACAAAGCCGAATTTGAAAAGAAGTATTGGCGACGTCTATGGCGCAGTGAATACAAACCAGGAGATCTAGTTTTGGTTAGGAATTCAAGAGTCGAAAATGAACTAGACAGGAAGACGAAACCAAGATATCTAGGACCATTCGAAGTTGTTCGAAGAACCACAGGTGGATCTTACGTATTAAAGGAACTCGATGGAACTGTTTCAAAAAGAGGCATCGCGGCCTTTCGTCTACTTCCCTACTTCTCAAGAGATGGCATCCCCCTTGCTCCCGATAAGCTTCCTTTGGATGATTTAGACGATTCTTCTGACGATGATAGTTGACTGGGGACAGTCAAATTTTCAGAGATGGGTGGATGACAAGCATGATACTCGACAGCGCCTACTACACTACAAAAGACGCTCACTGCACACACGCCTATCATCATCAGCTGTCGCCAGACACATCATCTCCACACTCATTCTATTTTTCATCAATTCTATTTTCAATATGCCATCCAGCATTGCCGCCACCACGTCCCATGATTCGTTTCAGATGACCGCCAAGCCAGACATACACGTTGGACCACGCGTTGAACTTCCTAGTCGGCGTTCTCCCCTTGATGTTCATTTGTCCAGTCCTCCTCCACAAGTCGCACATCGTCGGTACTATCCTCTATATGTTGAATCTCCTGAAGGCCCATACCGAATATTCCCCTCATATCCTCCTTATCACATTCACGATTGCATATGGGTATTCGATCAAACCTTCCATGCTCCCTTCTACGTCATCGGTTTTGACCCAAACTTCGAACCAGTGAATGGTTGGCATCGTATCGTCCTCAGGAATAACTGGTACATCAAAGAGCACGGACCAGGAACAGAGATTTGCTACGGTTATGTGCCTAAGGACTTCATCAAGAAGGACTCGTCTTCGTTCCCTCTCTGGAGGAAATTCGTATCCAAGTGTCGTGATTGGTTCACATGTTTCTGAGTCGTCATCAAGTCACATGACTCACTTACTCATCTTCGGAGATATTTGACAAGCAACTGGAATCCTATTGGACGGCTATGACTCATTTTCATCACCTGACTCACTCGCTTCTTGGCTGTACTTCTATTTCCAATTGTTCCACATGGTCTATTGTCTGTGACTCACTTCTATTCTATTTCTGGCTTCTATTTCAAATTCGCTGCCACATTTCCCTTCATTTCTTCGACCACCTGACTCATTTTTCCATTTCCTTACAAACCACCTTCCTATTTTGGTTTTCTGCCTCTCGCCGTTAGTCATTTCTCCTGTCTGCTGTCGACGACATCGTTGTATGGCATACTCGCATCGTTTGTTGTTCTGCTCATGTATATAAGGCCTGTTTCGCCTTAGTGTACCCCAATTCACCTCTTTCAGTTGGATTCACTCGTCTAAGTCTAAGTCTAAGTCTAAGTCTACTACATCTACATCAAGGCCAGCTTTGTCAATCACGTGACATTTGCTGTTGTATCTCGTCTACGCTTACGTCAGCGTATTACGTCATCATCTTCGTCACTGCTACGTCATCATCTTCGTCTTCGTTCTACCTTTGTTGCTGCTGATAGCAAAGCACACTGAGCCGAACACCAGTGTAAGTAGCCATGCAACGACGACACCGCTACCCACTGTCGTTTGGATTCATTTCTGAAAGTAAACCGACAGCGGTATCATATTAGTGGCATGTTTTAAACAGATAGACAGAGACATGTTGTGCCTAACTCATTCATGCAAGTTCTGTGTGATGCATGATGGCAGCACTAGCCTCTGGAGCTAGTCAATCCCATGGAATAATACCATTAGACACCTTCCACGCAGGTACAATGTTTGTTTGTAGGGTTTGACTAAGCCACTTACATTAGTACAAATATTTCTGTTTTAAATAATCACTGCTTCCGACGACTCACCTCGCTGCAGTTTCAACCCACTCACACCCACAGCAAATTCTTCTGTCATTCTCTATCGGTCGCTGCTCCTGCACTGCCCTTCTTCCCTGTCACATTTCAATCCTATAACTCAAACACTCCCTAATACATCTGCCTCATAATCATTGCGTCAACTGCTCATTACATAATCAAAGCTATGTAAGTTTTTTTATAATTCTGAGCTGTGGTGCCTGTTCAACTACAAGCTCTAGCTGTTTTCATGCTCTAATATCCATAGGACAACCATCATTATTAAGTACTTAAGCATTGTATTCTTAGCTGCATAGTGTCTCACTCAACAATCTTTAGCACTTAATCCTAATGTCTGAGTCTACTACACCATCGACTAATCCTGGACCATGCCTCAACTCGGACTGCATTGCTAAGCCTTATGGCATGTTTGTCCCAGTCGACGAAGACCCTTGCATTGCTTTACTGGGTAAATGTTGCGCTTGCGGTTGCCTTGGGGTGCAACACTACAAGGTAATTACTGACTCAATATTTCCATGGAACTCTATACTAATCTTTAAGCTAGTCCAATGCCGGGAAGGCATCGCCAGTTTCAGCTACTCCAAAGCCGTCTCCTAGGCTGGCTTCTAGTGCTGGTACAACCCACACATCCACACTGCCTTCATCTGGTGGCCAATGAAAGTCTCAAGGCTTGTGCCAAGGATCGTAAAGCGCAACTCAATGATTCCCAGATGGATGATGAGAATCCTAATTATGACCTGGTGGCAAAAGTGATTTCACAGCTTTGTGGTTTACTTTTCACGCTCTAAATTCTATTCCACTTACGTCCATGTGTGTGATTGCGAGGTCTATCAGAAGATGTTCAACCAATTAGCTGAGAAGCCTTGGGGTAAGAAGAGGGAAGCTTGATGACAACGACTTTAGTCCGACCTCATCTAAAAAACCCAAATTAAGCAAAGCCAAACCAAAAGAATGTAAAACCACTACATTTCAAGTGGTTCTTATGCCAAATACGAGCAAGATTGACATGGGATTGTGTCTTAAGCCTGATGAGAAAATGTTGGTGCCAAACAGCAGTCTTCAGTCAAAAATAGATCATGAGCCCTGGGATGCACAATTTCCCAGGTGCATATCTTTATTTACTAGTGGCTTAGTGCAAATACTCCACCTTCGTGAGGATATGTCTAATGACAAGCTGATCATAAAGCTCTCCGCATTGTTTCAACTGATCACAGAATTTGATCACCTTATGGAAGTTGGAGATCCAGCCCCATGGCAGCTGTTGAGCAAACAAATTTGCAGAAAAGGCCAAACCCCAATACTTCTGGCATTCAACAAGCACCCCCAGAATATTTCATACCACGACTTGGCTTTGTGGGTCCAACTTTTCTCACTAATCTCCAGTGACATTAACCCACACTCTTCAATAGTCTCGCTACACCAGTCCAATCCTTTAGACAGCTATTGAAGGCTATATTCATTTCTCTACCAATGGGAAGTGTCGATATCCCCTTTTGGATAGCTCACCCTGGGAGTTACGACTCTGACTCTGAATCTTGTGCCGATGTTAAAATGGCTCCCGTGGAAGACACCACGAAGTTTGTGCCTAGTGACAATGAAATGTTACCCTCAGCTGTAAATCATTCCATGTCAAATTTTTACTTCTTCTAATGAAAAGCTAACTACTGCTATAGCGCATGAGCCCTCTGTTTGGGGAATGTGCATCCAAGGCTTATGCATCAGAGATCTCAAGCATCCAAGGGATGCTTCGGATATTTTTCACACATCTAGTATGCAGTAAAAGATAATGAGGTCCTGGTATGTACACTGTCTATCAGAGGTCAAATATATATTAATTATAACATCAGTGGCCTTTTGAGACGACAGCTCCTTATGCTGGACTTGTTGAAGCCTCAGATTTATTTTCATATTCCATCTGGCAATACCATGCACACAATGTGGACTGGCCTTTTGAAAGGCTGTTTGATTTTTTTCTTACGTATATCTCACCCAAACTACAGTTTATCCTGACACTCCATAAGCTGATTTCAATTGATGATACTGATCGAGAGTCGTCAAGACAATTTGACGAAAACTTTCGATTAGGGAGCCACAGATTAAACCCGGTCATTACTTGGTTAAGACACATTGATGCACTTATGGCGGCGAAGCCACCAGTTCTGTCTTCTAGTGACTGTGGAACCCTGGTTGCAACACTTGAACCCTACGCTCAGGCATTACATGGTATAATGCAGCACCTTCACTGTAATTATGACCACGTATACTATGACATAAGGGCACTTTCTCAACTTTGGCTGGATTTGCAGGAATATGCAGGCAGGCTCAAGGTTTGACCATTACCTAGTACAATTTTTTTTTTTGACTGTTGACTAAGTGAACCGTTTGCTTACATGATCAGGAAGCAACAATAGAAGATGGCCTCACAGATCTGCAACTGGACCTTGATGAAAGCCATCCAAGCAGCTTTCGTGAAGAACTGGCAGTCTGATATGGTTACAAGCCACATGGAGGCTCTGAGGCATGCCTCAATCTGGCAAAACTCCCCACAGGATGGTACAGCCCTCATGGACTTCTCGACAATTTCATATATCCGTTCTATGATGATTTCCCACTTAATCATTTCAACTACTTTGACCTCAACATGTTGTTTGGCGATTTTTGTGAACAAGCTCACAATGCCATCCAATTATTTGTTTTGTCAACAGTAAGCTAATACTACATTGTGTGCTCTAAGAATCTGATTATGCAGGAGCCGGTTTCCAAGGGGAAGGAAACCAAAGGAAAAATAAGTACATTGCGGTCATACTTCCAAACCCACAGGTCTGACCGCTCCTCTGATAAACACAGCCAGCACCATCCCCAAAGAACGACAGCATTCTGAACCACACTTATCACCACTCTAAACGTGCAAAGATAAACCACAAAAACAATATCACGGGTTTTACTTGGGATCGATCTAGAATCTGATAGGGCAACTTACAGTGAAAAAAGCAATAAAATCTCAGGAGCCAGCATGCATCCAACCCCTGCATACACTTCCCTCAACACACTAACAACCATGTCAACCAACTGGCCTTCGGGAGCCTCAACATGCAAATAGTCAGGCTCAACCACCAATGCCAGCCACAACACCCGAAAGGCGTCCAAACAGCAGGTGTGAGGGTCCAGTCGGGTGATCCTAGGAAACTGGAAGAACTCATAACTTCTGCTGAAAGCCATGGCCCACCACGCGTTCTATTGTACCCCTGCAATCCTGGCCGAATCCTATCCATAGTTATTTCTTGGGAGTCTATCAAGGCATCACCACTGACGAAGGCATGGCTCATCATGTCAAGGGTCAGTGCATGACCATTCTTAAAATGTTGCAGATAACGAGACTGTCAAAAGCTTAATCATCCTCACAAGACATCTGACTGGGGTCCCCTGAATATACATGGTACAAGACATGCAAGCAGATCTTTGATAGCATGTGGGGTGCTGTGATATTTGGAAGCATGCTTTTGTGGATCTGGAATGGCAAAAAATATTGCCCCAAGCAATTAGGAGTACGAAGTAGATTTGTTTGTAAGAATTCTTTATTGAACAAAGGTCTGTTCTTTACCTTAGTTAGATTGTGCTTAGTCTTCATTAGGGCCAAAAAAATAATGAACAATGTTGTTTGTTACATACTATCATACCTTCTAAACCACAAACCCATGCCTCCTGTTTCTTTTCTGCAGCTCTTGCACCTTCCAATCAAAATCTGTCGTGAGATGTTTATCACACCGGTCATTGGCCCATTGAGCTGCATCTGCCAAACGACGAAGACAATTTGGGTTAGGCTGTTTCATGCACCAAAACTTCCAACAATATGAGCAGTTGAAACACATATCAAAGCTTGAATGGCCATATTATGGAGGAGCTAAACCTGTGTCTTTGTATGAGGAACATCCTGCCCTTGATGTCACTAAGAAAGCCTTGTAATTCTGTCACTGGCGAGGAGCTTGCACAATTTTTGACGCATGATGGTACAACTGTGAATAAAAAAATAGACTGGGAGCAAAAAACTACATGCTTAATATGTATTTACCATTGAAAGAGGCCTTGGAACTTGAAAAATTTGACCCTGCACTCACTGCTGTGCTCATCCCACTTCCCATGATCATTGATAGACTTCCTGTCAGTCTCGTTTCTGAAATACTTAAGGCACACGATATCCCCAGCATTCCAGACAAAGAGCAGAACAGCTTCGCCAGGTAGTCCATTCTCATGACCCAGAGATATGTCCAGCATGTCCAGATTATGCATGCTTGTTCATTCAACTTTCTGAGAGCAGAAATAAAACCAAAAAACGTCAGCCTGTAACTTACCAAAGAAAATTAACTAGCCATTCTCCACCAACCAGACCTAAGCTCCATCAATGCACAATATCCCCACCCTTTCCTCAACAGCCCAACTCTAAAAGATACATGGAAGAAGTCGCATATTCCTTCTGCCAAGCTACAACACCATCAGCTCTCCAAGAGGTGGGTTGTGGGGTATGTGGGATGCTTGTACCTAAACAAAAAGCAGTGCAAATGAAGAAGACAGGGATTGATTTCAGTATTCTTGCAAAAAATAGGGCTCAGAACCACTTGCAAGGAAAGGAGAGACTTTTCAGAAAAAATCCAAGAACTCGAGGGCCCTGTGATTGATGGAAACTGTGCATATGTATGCTCTGAATGCTTCAAACTGCTGTCTAAAAAAAAAATACCTCTCCTGTCATTGGCCAATGGCAATTGGCTGGGTGATGTTCCTATCCAATTGACTGATTTAAGCTATGCAGAAAAGCTGCTTATTGCACGAGTGCGACCAAACTATTGTGTGGCACGTGTGGAGTCAGGAATGCATAAAATGCATGCAAATGAAGTCCTCGTTCCTAATCCCATGGCAAAAATATATACAATGCTTCCACCTCATCGTGACGACATTGATGAAGTCATGGCTTTTGTATCACAGGCCCCACACACCCAAGCCAGGAAGATTTGAGAAGAACACCCTTCTTAGTACGCCGTCGAAAAATCACTGCAGCATTGGAGTGGTTGAAATTGAATCACTGTGATT
Source organism: Ramaria rubella (assembly GCA_015039355.1). NCBI lineage: Eukaryota > Fungi > Basidiomycota > Agaricomycetes > Gomphales > Gomphaceae > Ramaria > Ramaria rubella. Next base: position 50,835 of record MU134336.1, read on the forward strand.
ACCCACAACCTCATTATTTCTCAAGACACCTTAAACTCCTATGAAGATGAAGCAATCCCTGTCACCATTGAATATCATAAGGGGGACTTGTTACAAT
>MU134336.1:60985-91667 GCA_015039355.1 Ramaria rubella
CTTTACTACAAAGGCACCAGTTGAACGACCAGAGCTTTTATCTCCACCATGATCTGCATCAGAATAAGTCAAGAAAAGCTCTGACGCAGATGTAGGAGAATAAGTAAGCTTGTAGTCTATGGTGGCCTTAAGATAGCGCAATAGATGTTTGACTGCATTCCAGTGTGTCCTGCCAGGATTATGATTGAATCTGGCTAGTACTCCAACTGTGTATGCAATATCTGGCCGAGTAGAAAATAGCCAAGTACATGAGGGAGCCAACAGCGTGGATGTATGGCACAGACTTCATAAACTCCTTTTCTTCTGCAGTAGAAGGGGACTGTTCCACAGTCAGCTTCATACCAGGATCCATTGGAGTGCCAACTGGTGAACAGTCAGTCATGCCATAGCGCTCCAAGACATCTAAGGTATACTGGCGTTGTGAAAGGCTCAAGGTACGCTTTTCTCTATCACGCTCTATGCCAACTCCTAGTAGGAAAGTGGCAGGTCCAAGATCATGTAGTTTGAAGCGCTTCTTCAACTCATCCTTGACATGTTGGATGGCAGACTTTGACTTTGAGACAATTGTCATGTCATCAACAAACACAGGGGATAATCACCTTGGCACCCTCCTTCTGGTATACCCAAATGCTATGGTCACAGCGTACTTTGGCAAAGCCCATTTCCTGGAGCACAGTGTCAAGCTTTTTGTGCCAGATCCTTGGTGACTGGCGAAGTCCATAGATGCCTTTGAGCAGACGTAAAAAGTCATCATAGGAGCCTTGGTGAAAACCCTCAGGCTGCTCCATGTATACTTCTTCTTCCAATTCACCATTCAGGAAAGCATTGGAAATATCGATGCTTTCTAGCTCAAGATCTTCCAGTGCAGCCAAGGCAAGAATAGCCCGTAAGGCTGCCCATTTTGCAGTTGGTGCAAATGTATCTTTGAAATCAAAACCAGGACGTTGTGAATAGCCTTTGGCTACCACTCTGCCTTTGTAACGATTAATTGAACCATCCTTGTTCCGCTTGATCACAAACACCCAACGACTTCCAATGGCCTTACGTCCAGGAGGCAGTTTAGCAAGCTGCCAAGTGCCATTATCTACTAGAGCTTTGATTTCATCATAAGCAGACTTGTACCAGTGTTCTGCATCAGGACGTGACATAGCATCTGCAAACGTCTTTGGATCATCACTGTGTGTGCCAGCCTTGAATACATACTCAAAGGCCTCACACATAGTCAAGCACGCATATTCAACTGAAGTAGTGTGCATTGATTCTTCACCAGAAGCAGGCACAGATCCATCATCTGGTGCAGCAGACTCTAGGTCTTCCTCATCACTGGACTCAATTAAAGGAGTGGACTCCCTATATTCTTGCCGCTGCTGAGAAGGAAAGTCCACCATTGTCCAGGAGGATTACGCTGTCTGAGAGGATATCTGCGCCTGGAGGCTCTGGAGTAGGGGATGGTGCTGAGGAAGATGACGATGATGATGAAGATGCTGGATCCACAACAGGTGGAGGCTGAGGCTGAGGTGGAGGTGATGGAGATGGTTGGACATGTACATCTGCTGGCTCTTCTCCCACCTGTTCAGGTAAATCTCCCACCGCATCAGGAGCATCTCCCACCGGATGGTATCCACCTCCATAGCCTGAGTCATTAGTTGGTTCAGAGGGCTTGAGTTGGGGAAGGGACTTGGATTTAGCAAGGCCAGGGAAATATCGTTCATCAAAGTCAGCTCTATTGCTAATGACAATCTTCTGAGTGACTGGATTGTAGAATTTCCATCCCTTATACTCAGCGGATATCCAATGAAGACACACTTCTCCGTGTGAGGACTAAGTCCTTTCCTCTTGTCTTTTTGCACATGCACATAGGCAGTGCACCCAAACACACGTAGATGAGACACATCAGGTTTCTTCCCATACAAAGCCGTGTAGGGGAGTCCACCATCAAGTGCTGAGGTAAGATCTATTGCGCACATGAACCAGAAGCAATAACCCCAGAATGAAGGAGGAAGTCCAGATTCTACCAACATTGAAGTGGAACTATCTTCCATTGTGCGATTAAACCGCTCAGAAACTCCATTCTGATGAGGTTCATTTCTGACAGTGTGCTGTCTGGCTATGCCACAAGCTGCCAAGAAAGAATTAAATTCTCCAGAGATGTATTCCCCACCCTTGTCATCCCGCATGATTTTTATTTTATGTCCTGTCAAGTTCTCAAGTGCTGCTTTGAACGTCTTGAATGCCTCAAAGGTGTCAGACTTCTTTCTAATCAGGCAGACGACTCTGAACCTAGTGGCATCATCAATAAATGTCAGCCAGTATCTGTAGCCCTCCCTAGTGGCCACTGGCATTGGTCCGTGCAGATCAGTGTGTATAAGTTTCCAAAGGCACTTTGGAGCGTGATGTGGCCACTTTATTCACCACTCTGTGCTGCTTGCCTGCGAGACATGGCTAACATAAGGGTTGATGGGGACTTGAGAGTTAAGCCAGAAGTCAGATTGTCAGAGATTAGGTGCTTTACATCTCCAAGATTGAGATGAGCAAACCGACGATGCCAAAGGGTAATGTCCAAGGGACAAGTGCTAATGAGTCCAGCAAACTCATCTGCTGTGGGCTCTGTCACCCCATCAAGTGAAGCAATGTTATGCTGATTGACAGTAGCAGTGAAGAGAAGACTGCCCTCACGACAAAACTGCATCTTGTCTCTAATAATTGAGACATGATAACCTTTGTTTTTGGTGAGGTACAGTACAGAGAGGAGGTTTGTTTTTAAGACTAGGAACATGCAAGACATTGTGAAAAATTCAAGAAGACGATTGGGTATCCCTTTTAGCTTTTGATCTGAACCTCACAGACCCAATCCCATCAGAATAAATAATTTGATTGTTGGCCAACCTGATGGGAACTTTGTGGGCTGTGTAGGTGACAAACCAGTGACGATGAGAAGTCATGTGTGAAGAGGCACCTGTATCAGCAGTCCAATCAGTTCTAGCCTCATTTGCAGAGGTTTGAAGACTAGTCTCATCACTTGCATTTCCAGCAAACTCTACGCTGTCTGCTATCTCCTCTGTTTGATTAGCCTGGGCAGGCCTCTTCTTCTTCTTCTCCTTTTTACGCTTTTGATCTGCCTGCACTTCTTCTCTGGCAGTCTTTTTGGCATCTCTAAACTTGTAACAAGTTTCAAGAGAATGACCAGGACGATCACAGAATGTGCAAGGACCAGAGGCTTGTGCAGCATTGGCAGTCATAGCCATTGGACCATTTGCAGGACGAGGAGTACGACTCTGCTCTTCATTGACAAATGCCTGTTTGACTGTGGCATAGTCAAACTTGGGCAACAGCATGAGTGAGGAGACAAAGGCCCTATATTCCTCTGGAAGTGCTCTAACCAAAGCCATTGATGCCAATTCCCCATCAAGATCCTTGACAGTAAAGTCAGGTGGACGCAGTTCTTTCACTTGTTGGATAGCCTCATCAACACGAGTTATGAGAGAACCAAGTGATTCATCTTCTTTCTTCCTGATGCTAAGCAAGACATCATAGGCATTGAATCTAGTAGCAGGACGTTGTTGGAGGTGAACTGATTTGAGTGTGTTCCACATCTCAATGGGATCATCGTCTATAGAACTGACATGAACCTGCTGAGATGACTCCAAGGACAGCCAGATGTCTCCCCATGCTGCATCTCTACGCTTTTGCCAATCCTTCAATTTTTCATCATCTGAATTACTAGGCTTTGTCTCCTGACCACTGACAATACTCCACAAGTTCTTTGTTTTGAGAAAGGCACGCATATTGCCTGACCAGCTAGGATAATTCTTCTCCCCAAGGTGAGGAAACCTGGGACCCTTGGATTCTGCCATGGCACTTGAAAGAAAATAAAAACTATACTAAGTATTTAAAAACACAGTAAAGCAGTTGTGTAGCTTCCCCACGCAGACCGTGACTAGGCGTTATAGCAGGGTAAGCAGAAAAGTGGCCCACTGAAGTGCACACTCCCAACAGTTCAGAACTGTAACCAGAGTAACTGGTTGAAAAAGCAAGTGTCAGGCAAGAATCGCTTGATGGATCGATGAAATTCCAGGTGAGACAGAGAGGGGAGATGGTGCGGAATCAACTGAAAAGGATGGTTTGGCAACAGTGATGACCAGCGGAGGTGGGCAGGCAAAGGTATTGTGTGAGTGTGTGGAATGTCAAAGACAGGCAGTCAGAGTGTGTCCGAAGAATTGATTGTTGCAGCGGAACGGCTGATCTGATCGATCCACGGAAGTAAGCGCCCAGACGGGGAGATGATGCCGAGAACGATGCAAAAATCCGTTGGAAGATATCCGGTGTGGTTAACACACAGGAATACAAAGTTGTGCAATGATGCACAATGGAGGAAAAGTTGGATGAATGAAGAATGATATATAGCAGGCTAACCGCTGGACCGATTCCTTCAAAACCAGGGGTCAAGGACTGCGACACCGTCCCAAATAGGCGCCCAAAAGAGATTCGACGATAGCAGCCCTACAGCAAGAGCAAGAGTCGAAATAAGAGGCAAGGAAAGGTGGATGCAGATGAGCTGAAGGGGTAAAAGTAGTCACAGAGGGCTACAGTGAACTGAGGGTGGTCTGAGGCGTGGTAGGGGGATGGATGACACGCCTAAAAGGCCTAATACCAAGGAGATTTGGTCCAGGAACCTTTCTAGACAGAGCTGTGAGTGATTTTAAGGTCACAAAGCGAAAATTGACACTAGAAAGTGGCAGGAAAGGATGGATAAGGCAGATCAAAGCCCGGGGGCCCATAACCTGTTGAAAGTGGACGCTTCAGGGCCTATTTAGACCAGGGGACACTGTCACAGCACTGGGAACAGTGGATGGATACTCAGTTTATTGAGTAGGTAAAGAAAACAGAGTGTAACTACACATACCTGGGAACAGTGGATGGATACTCAGTTAGAGAGTCATCCACCCAGTTCCCCCACGCTTTAGGGCGCTTAATAAGCGCCCAAAGCGGAGTCAAAATACATCCAAGAAAAGAAACAACAATATCCAAGCAACTACACAAGCTAGAGCGATGGGACAACCACCAAATTCAACAGTTTCATCATCTTTCAGCTCAACAAAAACAATCAAAGAAGACCAGTATGATATGGCTTACTTTCTATCAATGAACGAGAATCAAGATATAGTCAGCTCAAGTTATAACTCTATGGTCTCTATTGTTCCCTCCAGCATTCAAGAATTCATCTCGCTGGTATCAAGAATCTCCTCATCGAAACTGATGCCAAGAATGATCAATTGCCCAGATCTTCAGCCAAATGCAACTCTCAATCACTGGATAGAGGGTATTCTTCTCTTCAATTTCTATCTCAAACATGTTCCAGCTACTCTACACAAAGGCCCAGATGGACTCTCCCATTGAAGATCTGCAGAAGACAACTCAGATGTTGAAGACGAAGATGACAAAGAAGAAGAAGAAGAAGAAAACGACTATGACATAGGATGAAAAGAAGAACAACATGATTATGAATGGATAGCAGAAGCTAATTATTTATTGCATCATTCAGGAGACACTTATGCCATCCTTGACAGTATTGATCACAGAGATGGGTGGCGAGTTGTTCATCAAGTCAAAGATACTCGACCAGCAGAAGATCACCTTCAATGTATCCAAGATTTCCTTACCACTCTCAAACTTCCTACATTTTCCTCCCCTTCACAACGACATCACTTCCTCCATCAAGCCAGAAGATACTGTGTTAGAAATAACAAGCTTTGGAGACGCTCAAAAGGACATCCACTACAAGTTATACTTGAAAGACCTCAACGCAATCACATTCTAGAACTTGCTCATGACAAGCTTGGTCATCGTGGAATCTACTCTACTGCTAAGACTATTTCTCTTTGCTTTTGGTGGCCTTCCTACTTCACTGATGTCAAACGATATGTTCGTTCATGCCACCCTTGCCAAATTCGTTCAACATACAAAGTTCATATTCCTATCACCATTTCTACCCCTGCAACTCTATTCTCCAAGATTTATCTCGACATTATGCTTATGCCAAGAGCTCAAGGTTATTGCTATATTGTAGCAGCTCGTGACAATCTTTCAGGTGCTGCAGAAAGACGAAAACTCAAGAATGCTACAGCTCGTGCAGTTTCTCAATTCATCTTTGAAGAACTCATCTGCCGTTATAGAGCAATCAGAGAAATTGTTACTGACAATGGTCCAGAACTCAAAGGTGCTACTCATGAACTTCTTTGACGATATGGCATTCCTCATATTCACATTTCACCTTATAATTCTCAAGCAAATGGAGTTGTAGAAAGAGGACACTTTACAATTCGAGAAGCACTCATCAAAGCTTGTGAAGGCAAAATATCGAAATGACCAGATCATGTTCATCATGCATTCTTTGCTGATCATGTCACAGTTAGAAGAGTGACAGGATTCTCTCCCTACTATCTTCTCTACAGTGTTGATCCCATCCTTCCCCTCAACCTCCTTGAAGCGACATATCTAGTTTCCGGTTTCAAGCCCAATCTCACTACTGAAGAACTCCTTGCACTCCATATTCAACAACTCTCTAAACATTCAGATGACATCGACAAAGCAGCAGACACACTCTATCAATCTCGACTCAAAAACAAAGCCAAATTTGAAAAGAAGTATTGGCAACGTCTGTGGCACAGTGAATACAAACCAGGAGATCCAGTTTTGGTTAGAAATTCAAGAGTCGAAAATGAACTAGACAGGAAGACAAAGCCAAGATATCTAGGACCATTTGAAGTTGTTCGAAGAACTACTGGTGGATCTTACATATTAAAGGAACTCGATGGAACTGTTCCAAAAAGAGGCATCGCAGCCTTTCGTCTACTTCCCTACTTCTCAAGAGATGGCAGCCCCCTTGCTCCTGATAAGCTTCCTTTGGATGATTTAGATGATTCTTCTGACAATGATAGTTGACTGGGGACAGTCAAATTTTCAGAGATGGGTGGATGAAAAGCATGATACTCGACAGCACCTACTACACTACAAAAGATGCTCACTGCACATGTGCCTATCTTCATCAGCTTTTGCCAGACCATCATCTGCTGTGCTACCTCCATTCTGCCAGCTCCATCATCTCCACATTCATTCTACATTCATCAATTCTATTTTTGATATGCCATCCAGCATTGCTGCCACAACATCCCATGATTCATTCCAGATGACCGCCAAGCCAGACATACACGTTGGACCATGCATCGAACTTCCTAGTCGATGTTCTCCCCTTGATGATCATTTATCCAATCCTCCTCCACATGTCACATACTTTATGTTGAATCTCCTGAAGGCCCATACCGAATATTTCCCTCATATCCTCCTTATCATGTTCACGACTGCATATGGGTATTCGACCCTGTCTTCCATGCTCCCTTCCATGTCATCGGCTTCGACCCAAACTACAAACCAGTGAATGGTTGGCATCATATCATACTCAGGAACTATTGGGATATCAAAGAGTTCGGTCCAGGAACAGAGATTTGCTATGGTTATGTGCCTAAGGACTTCATCAAGCAAGACTTGTCTTCATTCTCTCTCTGGAGGAGATTCATATCCAAGTGTCGTGATTGGTTCACATGTGTCTGAATCATCTTCAAATCAAGTAACTCTCTTACTCATCCTCGGAGATATTTGACAAGCAACTGGAATCCTATTGGACGGCTATGACTCATTCGCTTCTTGGCTGTACTTCTATTTCCAATTGTTCCACATGGTCTATTGTCTGTGACTCACTTCTATTCTATTTCTGGCTTCTATTTCCAAATTTTCTGCCCACATTTCCATTCATTTCTTCAACCACCTGACTCATTTCTCCATTCTATTACAAACCACCTTCCTATTTTGGTTTTCTGCCTCTCGCCGTTAGTCATTTCTCCTGTCTGCTGTCAACGACATCATTGTATGGCATACTCGCATCATTTTTTGTTCTGCTCATGTATATAAGGCCTGTTTCGCCTTAGTGTACCCCAATTCACCTCTTTCAGTTGGATTCACTCGTCTAAGTCTCAAGTCTAAGTCTTCTAAATCTACTACTACTACTACATCTACATCAAGGCCAGCTTTGTCAATCACGTGACATTTGCTGTTGTATCTCGTCTACGCTTACGTCAGCGTATTACGTCATCATCTTCGTCACTGCTACGTCATCATCTTCGTCCTTGTTCTACTTTTGTTGCTGCTGATAGCAAAGCACACTGAGCCAAACACCAGTGTTAGTAGCCATGCAACAACAACACCACTACCCACTGTCTTTTGGATCCATTTCCTAAAGTAAACTGACAATGCAGCATATATGCTGCATCTGGCACAGTATCCTGTGGCACATATTGCGCTGGCGCAATACTCAGTCTGATTGTCATCAGACTCATCATCTGACCATTGGAACTTCTCTGTTGGTTCCATTTTCCAGTCTCTGACCATTTGATCGAGGTACTCTTTGTCAGGAGGTATATCCTCTTCTTCCAAGTTACTTGGGCTGTCTTGTGGCTCCAAGTTCTCTTGTTTCACCTCATCTCCGAGGTCTTCTTCTATGGGTGCACCTGCAGCATGCGGTTTGTCCTGTAACTTGGGACAATTAGGTTTTTTTTATGTGGCCTGTCTGGCCACATTCATAACAGCATACATCTGATGTGTGCACTTTCCCTGTTCCAGCCACACCCTGTCTATGGGCATTTGCCACTGCTTTATTTCCAGCAGTGGCTACTGGTAACAAGGGTGCAGCTTGTGGCATATATACCGGCTTACTTGGCTGCACTCTACTAGTACTAGGCTGTGCTTTTGCAGTCTGTTCAGGCTTTGTTATAGCCTGACTCTTCTTTATTGTTGTACTACCACTATTAGCAGTAGTACTCACTCATGTACCATAGTCATAATGGGATGCAAGCTCGATTACTCAAGCCTCATGTGATAACTCCTATAAGGAGTGAGTCTCCAGGGTGTTCCCCTATTTGAGGACCTCTATCCTCAAAGATGTTCTTAGTGCAACTAAGAACCATTTATTCATGGAATACTTATCCAGCAGCATTATCATGCGTGCCAAGTATTTCAGAATGTCACTGAGGATTTCATCCACAGTACAACTTCCTTGTTCTAGGGAGTCAAATTTATTTGATGCTTGTCTGTGCATCAAGGTGTAGGAATTGCTGCTGCAAAGCAGTGACTACAGACTTGAGAGTTCAATCTTGGATCTCTCAATCCCAGCGCTCTACTGTCTGAGTGAACCACTTGGACACCTCACCTTTGAGGCAAGTGCCTATGTACCCAATCTGAGCATTAGTCTCAGATGGTCTGAGCAGGTTATTCATGTTCAACCATTGCAGTATTCCTGTGATGAACATCTTGAACTCCTCGAGGTCTGCACTTCCCTCATGTGGCTTGGGGTGAGGTAGTTTTATTCCTGCCTTTGTGAAGGCAGATTTCTCAGCACTCACATGTTGATTCTCATGGAGCGTGTTGTGCACCATCATTGCTATTCCATTCGTACGATCAGGACGGTCATTAAAGTTAGTCAGCTGACAACTAACTTCTGCGAGTGGTACTGATTGGTACCTCTCTGGTATGCCCCATATACTTGGGGCTTGCTGAGGAGCATCTGCATCAGGTTCAGCTGGAGCCTGACGTGTTCCTCTGATAACTGGAAAGATTGCATGTGTATTGCCAGCTAATTTGGCATGTGAAACTCGTGTATATGAGTTGTATTTGTTACATGCTATCTGGGCAGCACATACTGCTTCATTCACTTCAGTTCCATTGACCTGAGGATATTGTGTGGCAACTGCTTGTTCCGCTAGTTCTACACTCAATTCTAGAGCATAGTGATGCCTCTGGGCAGCCTTTCATTCAGCTTCAGCCCAATGGTCTGCTTGCTCTGCAAGCATGTCTTGCATTTCCACAATACTGATCTCAGTGATTTCATCATCCGATTGAATTTGTCCAGTGACAATTTCTAAGAGGGACTGCCTATCCCTCACTCTGTCTCATGGCGCTTTATGCATCACTCCTTGATCAGACCACTTGTCGTCTGCCTGAGTTTGTTTCCAAACTCTGGGTATTTCTTCAGGGGGATCCATTCCCCTTTGAGGTTGTGAATCATCCTCTTCATATGTATGATCCTTATTGGGATTGTTTCCACACAGGGCTTTCTTCCCTTTCATTCTTAGGCATTCATCATGTCTAACTAACATGTTGGTATAGTGGCTGCTTTCACAGCTTTAGCTGCTTGTTTGCTCCTTTCACAAGCAAACAATATTTCTTGACAGGTATCATCTATCTCTTGCAGGATTTCCTGCATGAGTTCATCTTTGAGGAATTCTTCCTCTGTCGAATAGCCTCATTCTGAGGCTTGTCTCTTGGGGCTTATGCACCACTTTTCAATCGTTTTTCTAGAGTGGCTTGCATCACTCTGTTGCCTGGGTTATGCTCCAGGTGTTCCTTGCCTAGTATCTCATGCAGGTGTCATAGTCACATGTCTAGGTGATGCCATCCCTTCCTGCATGGGGCCTTGATCCTGTGTTTGTCATGCACTGGTGTGTGACGATGTGGAGTGTTTCAAACCCTCCATCTCTACTCTATCAGAGCCAGCTGATTGGTTCCAATTGGTGCTGCCTGGTTGTGTCCCAGGCATGCTGGTGGACATTGACGTCATCAATGCTTCTTTGGAAGCATCATTCAGATTGCCATCTGCATGCAATCTTGTTCACATCAGCTTCGCTTGACAGATGGCTCATCTGACTCCTGGTTCTAACCTGGAGTCTCAATGACATCTAAAGAAGCAATTATTGCTTCTTTATCTAGCAAACTATGTTGTTTGCTTATGCACTCTTATAGATCTAGCTTAAGCTAGTTCTTGGGGTTCAAAAAAAGTGTAAGAGTTTTTACACTTAGATGTGGTTATCACACAAGCTCAATAGAATTGTTCCAAACAGTTCTATAAAGCAGTGTATGATGGTTACAAATAAGGTGGTGAAGAACTTAAGGTTCTTCCCATGCTATTACTACAGTTGTGGACACATGTGTACACAACTACAGCATAGACATAGTCTATGCATCTATTATACTTATATATACTAATATATGATATATATATATATATATATTAAGGGAATTATAATTCCCTTAATATTATGGAAGGACCAAAAGCCTGGTCAAAATTGAAAGAAAAAACGCACTCACTGTCAGTTTACTTTCAGAAATGAATCCAAAAGACAGTGGGTAGCAGTGTTGTCATTGCATGGCTACTTACACTGGTGTTCACCTCAGTGTGCTTCGCTATCAGCAGCAACAAAGGTAGAACAAAGATGAAGAAGATGATGTAGCAGTGATGATGATGACGATGTAATACGATGACGTAAGCATAGATGAGATACAACAGCAAATGTCACGTGATTGACAAAGCTGGCCTTGACATAGACGAAGAAGTAGTAGATGTAGTAGTGGACTTAGACTTAGACTTGGATGAGTGAAAATCCAAGTGAAAGAGGTGAATTGGGGGAATTGGGGTACACTAAGGTGAAACAGGCCTTATATACATGAGCGGAACAACAAACAATGTGAGTATGCCATACAACAATGTTGTCAATAGCAGACAGGAAAAATGACTAACAGCGAGAGGCAGAAAACCAAAACAAGAAGGTGGTTTGTAAGGGAATGGAAAAATGAGTCAGGTGGTTGAAATGAATGGAAATGTGGCAGTGAATTGGAAATAGAAGCCAGAAATAGAATAGAACTGAGTTGCAGACAATAGACCATGTGGAACAGTTGGAAATAGAAGTACAAGAAAGAAGCGAGTGAGTCATATGAAGAAAATGAGTCATAGCTGTCCAATAGGATTCCAGTTGCTTGTCAAATATCTCCGAAGATGAGTAAGTGAGTCATGTGACTTGATGACGACTCAGAAACATGTGAACCAATCACAACACTTGGATACAAGTCTCCCCCAGAGAGAGAACAAAGATGAGTCCTGCTTGATGAAGTCCTGGGGCACACAACCATAGCAAATCTCTGGTCCTGGTCCGTGCTCTTTGATATGTCAGTTATTCCTGAGTACAATACAATGCCAACCATTTACTGGTTCAAAGTTTGGGTCGAAGCCAATGACGTAGAAGGGTGCATGGAAGGTTTGGTTGAATACCCGTATGCAATCATGAATGTGATAAGGAGGATATGAGGGAAATACTGGGAATGGACCTTCAGGAGGTTCAACATAGAGATGATAATACCAACGATATGCAACATGTGGAGGAGGACTGGATAAATGAACATCAAGGGGAGAACGTCAGTTTGGAAGTTCGATCCGTGGTCCAACATGTATCTCTGGCTTTGTGATTGACTGTAAAGAATCATGGGAGAGTGTGGTGGCAGTGCTGGATGGCATATTTAAAATAGAATTGATGAAGATGGAACAAGTGTGGAGATGTATCTGGCAGACTGGAGGTAGCACAGCAGATGATGGTCTGGCAAAAGCTGATGAAGATAGGCATGTGTGCAGTGAGTGTCTTTTATGAAGTAGTAGGTGCTGTTGAGTATCACGCTTGTCATCAGTCTTGGACCTGCATATAATTCCATATGAAATATACCTTGAGGTACACTCACAAATTTCAAGTACATCCCACTCCCCCCAGATTTAAGTTCTTGTTTCCTGGAAATACATGAGAAGATAAAAGAGCACACACTAATAACCACCTATGCAGCCTGTTTTTCACAGCCTGTGTGTGAATCTTTCTGAGCAATTCCCACCATAGTTATTTTGCAAATGCACTTGTTGTTTTTCTTTGACTCAGGGATTTTTTTGGCAGTGGCATAGCAGGAGTGAGGTATGTGAGGTGGCTGTTGTTATGGTTGCCAGGGGAAATGAAGATCGTCACAATGTCATTAATCCTATTGCTCCTGTGACCATTACTTGTGTGACAAAATGTGTTAGCCCCTTTACTTCTAACCACCATGACATGTTGCCTGCTACACTCATGGGTCCATATCTGCATCAACTCCACAGTGACATAGGATCGAGTGCCAGCAGCTGGATGTCACCAGTGACTGAAAGTACATCAAGCTTGCAGGGCCTCCATCAACATGAAGGCTCTGGCCTTAGTGCAACTTATAGCCTTGAAACCCAATTGCTCTACAACACTAACCCTTTTCCAACAAATAGCAATGATCTTGGAACTACAGTATATAAACCTCAGAAAAGAATTCCTAGTACTGACCATTATATAGCACCCTTTCCTGAACTGTCCTCAGACAGATTGAATCTTGGCCTGTGATACAGCCAAGGAGCTCATGTATCTGGCCCTCATTATATGTAATAATGCACAGGAAGCTGAAATCAAGACATCCAAGTAAGTCACACCATGCAAACTCATTTTCTTGGAACACCTCACTAAGACCGATCCAGGGAAGCATTCAACTTACTCCCCAAGTGAGTCAACACCCCCAATGCTTCTGTAGTGCCTGCTCCTTCCCCCCTGTATTCCCCTGGGGCTCTTACTGTCCACCCAATCCTCAATGAGCCACCTCTGGATCATGAAAACTGCCCCAATGTTATCTACTGGACATGCAAAGACTGGGACAAGAGCAAAAGAGGTAATCTCCCTGCATACTCTTCCTCACACCCACCTTAAGGTCCAGGCTTTGTGACCAACCTGGATGGCATATCCATCTCACCAGATGAGATCTCAGCAATCCATTGGACAGTGCATTTTATATGGAGAAAGCTTGCAAATGTTGGATGCACCCCTCGGACCTGGGGACAGAACAACCACATTACTATCAACTATTATCGCTTGCACATATATACAGCACACCCACTTCTCTGACTCTGCCACCCTCACTGGAAAGTCAACCTGATTGCAACTGAGGAATACCCCACCAGATATCACAATAACAAACACACCTTCAAAAGTGCTAAATACCAGAATCAAACCGCCAACTCTACAAAAACTGAACCTACTAATGATGCTTCTTCTTCTGTCCAGGACTCCACTTGTGGTATGAAATGTCCAAAGAGTTTGAAAGATGACAAACGTGAACCCTCACACAAGAAGAAGAAACACATGCATGACACAGTTGCTATTAGACCTGACCCAAAAGGGAAAGGTAAAGCCACTGAGGGGACTACCTCCTCCGTGCTGTTACGTGCACACATTGACTATAGCAATATAGTCACCAATGCGGCATCTATAGGCACTGCAACTGCTCTGTCAGTTGGGAGCAGCCTTACAGCCACTAGTACTAATGCTAGCATGACTGGAAACAAAGACCTCAGGGTTGATACCTCCAAGACATATGAGGATGTAAATCCTCTAGATGTGGAGATGAATCCACCATCTCCTACCGCTGGACACAGATAAGATATCTGTTCATAATGATGTCTTACACATTGTCACCCTCCCTACAGTTTTGGCCTGAGGGGGGGGGGTGTAAGGGAATTATAATTCCCTTAATATATATATATACCATATACAATTATATATAAGTATAATAGATGCATGGGCTATGTCTATGCTGTAGTTGTGTACACATGTGTCCACAACTGTAGTAGTAATAGCATGGGAAGAACCTTAAGTTCTTCACCACCTTATTTGTAACCATCATACACTGCTTTTGGAATCGTTCTATTGAGCTCGTGTGATAACCACATCTAAGTGTAAAAACTCTTACAGTAATGGATTCTAGTTCACATTGGAGCGATGGATCCACTATAGTCCCTAGCACTCCAACCAGTTGATCATGGATCTCATTCCATTTCATTTTTTTTGTCTTTATCCATGGGTATTGGGGTATTTGGGTCAATGTACTTCCATGCTTTTTGAGCATGCAGTAACATTTCCACCTCTCGGGATGTAAGAAGGCATATTCTTACAGTAGCATATATGCTACCGATAAAGGAACATAAGCCACCAGAGTGGTTTATAGGAGGTATTATATAAGTGACCCATTAGGGGCACCTGTAGATAGTGGACAACTATACAGTTGTCCACAAGTAATTACATAAGACAGATAATCTTGTATACACACCACATGCAGATACCAATAAAATATTGGCATAGTCTGTCGAGTGTGAACAGAATCTTACACATTTTTGACTGCCAATCCTGGCAGCACTGCAATAACAAAAATAAAAAGATCAACCAATCTTTTTACCCAAACCGACGAGTACCACTCACTGGAATCATTGGAAACAGTAAACCGTTTACTGTTTATTCTTCTAATCAATAGAAGAATACCACAGCGTGGCTGATAGATCATAGATCTATGGCGTTGATAAGGAATCAAAGCCAAACTGTAAGGGGAACCCCTCATACTGCTCCTTTTTATTCTCCTTCTCCTATTCTCCTCTCTTATTCATGTTCACCCCTTCTATCCCCATTTCCCTTTTATCTCTCTTTTCTCCTTCCTGTCATTTCTATCTAATATTCCCATTTCCTTCCTCCCCTCCTTCTTCCTACTCACTTCTACAGCTGGCGCTTCTGTTCGCGATTTAAGCGCCCACTTATGTGTGCAAGTGGGAATCTACCTGGGCTACGTCACAGGTCACGTGACTTCCATTTTAAGCACCCAAAACATTCAGTCTGTTCAGAGTCTTTCCTTAGTTAGTAGCTGCCTCGGCAGTGGGAGTCCTTAGGCTTTTCTCTTTGGATTCCCATCTGCCAGGTATGTATCCTTGCCTGTAGCCTTCCTTGAGCTTATAGACTTTGGATTCCCATCTGCCAGGCTCTAGTGTGATATTCCACTAGCCCCAGAGGTTGCCCTTATACAAACGCCTAGATCCTGAGAGGATCCAGATATGTCTGGGGCCACAGCCAAGGGCCCAGACAGGAGAGTTGAGCCTGCCCATGATGTGGACAGGCGAACGGGAACGCCGACAAGGATAACAAGTCCTCATATCATTATGACGCCCGTAGCTTCCGACTCTAGGAGTCGAAAGTGAGAATTGGCGGATCGAAGAAGATCTGCACAGGACAAGTCAGAAACAGACGATATATTGTCTGTTAAGAAAACTAGAAGACCCTCGACTAGGTTGAAGTTACGATCATCTCTCAATGATTCGAGAGAACCACCGACAAGCGACACGGATGAGTCGCCAGGGGTGCGAATGTCGCAGCTCCCATATGTTCAGAAACATTGCAGACCGCGAAGTTCATTGTCCCAATCAGGGACGATGGAGCAAAGTTTGGCACGCCGGGAGGAAGAAACCTGGGGATATGAACATACAACTGGACACATTACCCGGATGATTATAACTCTCAAGGAGAGCCGTAAACGTGTAGAAACTACGCGTGAAGTGAGCCAGCAAGCGGCTGAGGCAGCTCGTGCAGCAGACGACGCTGCGAACCAACTCCAGACCTTAGGAGATGGTATGGAACTGTTAATACAGTCCCTGGAGGAAGAAGTGCAGGGACATTTGCAAGGAAGGCCCCTGAGCGTGGCAACAATCCCAATACAGATCGTGAAGTTGACCGTGAGGCAGAAAAGGCTCGCAGGAGACGAGACAGACAGAGGATGCCACCTCTGGCTGGTCCGAGCACTAGAAGTAGTCCTCAAGAACCTAGTGCGACAATAGAACAAGACAGCACTAGTACGCTACAGTGTACTGAGGAGGAGACAGATCGCAAGTTAGATGCTCACGATAGAGAAAATATCCGCGAAGGAATTCGCAAATCAAAAAAACTTATAATGAGCAAGAAGTGCTCAACGCAGTGACCCAACAGTCACTGCGGGAGATAATGAAGTCTGACGCCAACAGCGTCAGCACTATGACTAGCACTCATGTTAGTCTTGAACGTGAGTTCGATCACTGGGATAGGATCAAACATAAGGCATCGCGACGGAAACACCGTGCGCTAGAACTCCATGCTCAACACACAGATAAGCTAGTCAAAGAGGCATATACTGTAGGAATCAAAGGCGAAGCCTTCGATAAACTGATCAAGTCAGCGAGAGTGGCTCAATCGTTCCTCAGTAGCAGCTATAGGCTGAGGGATGCTTTTCTGATGGCTGACAAACATCGACCGTTGTATCAGATTGACGAGGACATCGTCAATCTGCCAGTGCAGCAGGACGTGAATAGTCATGTCCCCCGGCCACACAGGCAGATACAGGCGATACCGCGTGTGGTATCACTAGCAGTCACGGATCCTGAAAGGAGGATCCAGGATGTAGGAGGAAATCTGTCTACGTATGTAGATGGAGTCGCAAAGATGGTGCAAGCTGCCCTTGAGAAACACAAGGACAGCGAGCTGGACAAATCCGTGCTTGCCAAATCCAGAGTAAAACGACCTCATCCAGCAGAATATGCTGGGAGAGCAGATCTTGAAGAGTTCGAGAATTTTGTCTCAGGGATTCTGAGATGGCTAGGCATGAATAGTCTACTGGGACCGTCCAGTATGGAACTCCAGTTAAACTATTTAGGCACTCGCCTCAAGGGCAAGGCATTGGAGTAGTACACCCAAAATATCGAGCGTCATGATCAAGTTGTAACCGACTGGACTCTGGAGAGTGCAATCGCTGGGCTAAAACAGCGATTCCTTCATGCACTCACACATAGGCATGCGTCAAATAATTTTGACACAATTGTGCAGGGGACCAGAACCGTTCAGGAATTACTGAACAATATTACGAAGTATGCAGCATGGATGATACATCCACCAGATGAGTATACGATCCATAAACAGTTTGTAGCAGTGCTTCGAGAAGCACTGCGTCATGAAGTATGAAATTAGGCTACATGACAGAATTCAGTTCAATAACTGAGTTATATGAAGCCGCAAAGGCTGTAGAGGATGTGTCTCGATATGACATCGGGTCGCAGAAAACAGAGACTAGCAGCGCTCACGTGCCGCAGGCAAAGCCAACTTTGACAGCTAGTCGAAATCAGGCTGTGCCGAGCTTGTCTCAAGCCAATAATGCAGGAAGCCATCCTACGGCAAAGCAGACGATATATCGTCTGCCAAACGCTCAACCTCAAACAGAAACGAGGCTGACGGTACCCCAAACAGGGGTACAGGTTACACAGAGAGCTGGAGCTGGAGCTGTAGTAGCTTTTTGTCCTCCACAGAAACCTTCTGGAGGTCCAGGGGGTCAAGGACGAAGCACAGAGTTGACGTGCTACGAGTGTGGACAAGTCAGGCATATCAAGCCGAATTGTCCGCAGTGGAAGAACAAACCACGCATAGCAGGTGCACAGTTGGAAGAAGTGGTTGAGCACTCAGGGATTGCTCATGAAGGGGAGGAGGAGCCACAAAGTGGTGAACCAGATGAGTGAATGGACATCCAGGATGACCATGAGAATGAGATCGGCAAACTAGTTGCGGATTACCAGTCAGAAATCATGCCTTATGAATGGGATGATGACGATGATCCGAGAACACAAAGCTCATATTGAGCGGATGGAGTACATCCGCTAGAAGGATCGCATGAGGAAAGGCAGCACATATATGCAGCGCAGACACCAACTACCATCATCAGTGGTGGGTTAAGTCGAAACAAGGACCACGTGGGAGTCATAGACAAGACCATTGAGCCTGTCTATGATCATCGGTTCAGACCACGTGATAAGACACGCCCCAAACGGGCGCGTATTGACAACCAAACAATCTCCGGGTATTAGGAGATTGGTGGCGTCAGAGCCCACTGTTTGCTAGACAGTGGGTGTGAGGGAGTCATGCTCTCTCCAGACTTCATACATGCTGTAGGCATTAAGACGTTCGAAGTTGAATGTCCAATTGGTCTACAGCTAGCATGTGTTGGCAGTAAGTCAACCATCAACTACGGAACACACACCAACATCCACGTTGGTGAACATAATATCGAGGAATACTTTGATATAGCGAACGTAGATTACTACGATGCAATACTAGGAACACCATTCCTACATAGATTAGGGATATCCCTCGACCTTAGAGACGAGGGATGCATTCGTATGGGAACTGAAATAATTCCGAACCACATGAATGCTTGGGAAGAGCAGCGGGACTATAAAAACCCGAATGAACGTAAGACTCGAATCATGAGTCTTAAGCCTAGTCTAGTGAGCCACAAACCGTGACTCGAGACTGGCTCCTCATTGCACGTGGAGCCATCCACGAGCTCACCAAATGGGAGGCAAGACAAGACAAAGAGGAAAGAAAACCCAAGAAAAATTGACATTGGTACTGACGGGATTGACAAAGGATGTACTCACACCAAGCCACTGTCATTGACGGCGGAGGACTTTCCCAAACTAAGGGAAAGATGGGAACTAGAGTACGCAGACCTCTTTGGAGGTGTGCCATTAGAACTTCCTCCTTGGAGGGAGATTAACCATGAAATTAAGTTCATGGATGAAACCAAACAGTTTCATTATCGACTACCGAAGTGCCCGGAAGCACTTCAAAACGAACTGATCGACAAAGTCGACCGGTATACCACTGCTGGTTGGTGGGTATCAGCGTCAGTACATTCTGCAGTGCCAGCACTATGCATTCCAAAGAAAAACGAAAAGCTCAGAACAGCAATAGATCTACGTCTACACAATGACAACACGGTGAAGGACATTACACCCTTCCCAGACCAGGATACGATTTGGCTTGATGTAGCTTGTGCTGTGTACCAATCCAAACTTGACATGTCCGACATGTATGAACAAATCCGTGTAGTCGAGGAGGACGTCAACAAGATGGCTTTTGCAACCATATTTGGTACATTCAAAAGTCAGGTTATGCAGATTGGTGACTGCAATGCGCCGTCTACATTTCAACATCTTATGACGTTGATTTTTCATAACCAAATTGGTCGATCAGTCCACGTATACTTGGATGATATATTTATTTACTCGAGCTCTATAGAAGAGCACGAAAAACACCTTCGACAGGTGTTTGATATTCTATGTGAGGCACATTTGTTCCTCAGCAGAAATCAATCCAAGATCAATTTGTATTCGCCTCATATGGAATGTCTTGGTCACATAATAGATGACAAAGGCATACATGCCGATGTGGATAAAATGGAGAAGGTTTGAGGTTGGAGAAGACCTCAAACATTTAACAAAGTCCAACAATTTCTTGGACTCATGCAGTATCTAGCACCATATATGCCAGATTTGACGGCATATACAACTCCCTTATCAGGAAGTGCACGCAACAATAGGATGTTTCAATGGATGCCCTTGATGGATAAGTGCTTTGAATCCATCAAAGCGCTAGCATGTAAGGCTCCCATTCTGAAGCCTATAAATCATGCTAGCTCAGAACCCATTTGGGTTGTGACCGACGGTTCCAAATCTGAAGTCGGGGCAGTTTACGGACAATGTCCAGACTGGACAACTTGTCATCCAGCAGGATTTCTATCAAATAAATTCAGTCCCACGCAACAGCAATACAAAACGCATGAGCATGAGATGATTGCTATCCTTGAAGCACTTATGAAGTGGGAGGATAAGCTGCTAGGTCGCCAGTTCACACTGGTGACGGATAACAAGGGTCTCGAATACTTTGAGACACAACAGCATCTGTCCAATAGACAGGTGTGCTGGTGGGAGTTTCTCTCCAGATTCAACTACACCACGGTACATGTACCGGGAGTGGAGAACAAGGTAGCTGACTGCCTGTCGCGCTATTACGAGAACAACAAGCAGGGGGAAATTCACATAGCAGAAGAGTACATCGACACAGATGCATGGCTAGACCTGGAAGGAGAATTCCTCCCAATGGATAGATTTGTGGAAATATGAATGGCCACAGCATGACGGTCGCAATGATTACAAGAGGCGACAGAGCAGCGTGTCATAGACGCGCAGCAGATGAAACAAGCAACAAAAGAACCTTACACACAGATGGGAGGTAAGGAGGAGGATGATGTACTAGCTAAAATGTTGGGTGCAGACTCAGAGAGTCTACGTTCACGTGTAGAATGTGAGTTTGACCTAAAACTAGCTGTAGCCAATGGCTATGGAACAGATCCAATACTTAAGAAAGTATTGGCAAATCCTGAGGCTCACCCTCGATTTGGGGTGAGAAACGGACTGGTTTGGACAAAGAACCAGTTCAATAAAGACGTAGTATGTCTTCCCTGGGAAGTGTTTTCCAAGGGGAGGAGAATGGTTGAGATAATCATCAATCATGCACATAGAGTAGTTGGCCACTTTGGGCAATTCAAAACCGACAAGTACATCAGGTGATCGTACTGGTGGTTGGGAATGGTAGCCGACATAGAGACGTTCTGTGGATCCTGTGCAGCCTGTCAGGCTGCAAAGAAGGACAATAGACAACCAGCAGGGCTATTGCATACTGTGCCGATACCTGATAGACCTTGGCAGTCTATCGGGATGGATTTTGTTGGCCCATTGCCAGAATCGAAGGGTCACAACTACTTACTAGTTGTGATTGACAGACTCATGTCTATGGTGCATCTAGTGCCAACTACAATGAGAGTGACTGCACGACAAGTCGCATGGTTATACCTCAAAGAGGTAGTACGCTTGCATGGAGTACTGGAGTCGATAATATCAGATCGTGACTCCAAATTCACCTCCATATTCTGGAGGGAATTGCAGCACATTATGGGCATGAAGCTGCTCATGTCCACAGCATTCCACCCGCAGACAGATGGAGCGACAGAACGAGCGAATCGTTCTGTAGGACAAATACTCCGCACAGTAGTGCAGAGTGATCAGAAGGATTGGGCCAAGAAATGCCCAATGGTAGAATTCGCATTGAACAGCTCAATCAGTGTGACCACAGGATATGCACCATTCAAATTGAACAGTGGATACTTGCCCTGTATTGGGCCGGTACTATCAGTGGATACTACCTTCAGAGGAGTACAGCAGTTCACACAACGAGCGTTGTGGAACCTGATTGATGCTCACGATGCCATCATCGTGAGCCAAGTGCAGCAGACAGATACTGCTAATACCAGACGCCATCAAGGAACAATGTAAGAAGTAGGACAGCTAGTATATCTGTCTACAAAGAACCTGTCCTTACCTAAAGGACAGGAAAGGAAATTAGTGCCCAATTATATTGGGCCATATCCAGTCATAGAAGTGGACAATTCCATTTCTACTGTGAAACTTGAGTTACCTTCCGAGCTCACGGCTTGGAGGATAGTACCAAGGTTTCATGCAAGTCTAATTAGACCGCACATACCCAATGATGACGCACGATTTCCTCGTCACGACGTAAATTATATTTACGACTATGGGAAAGAAGACGAACCAGAATGGTTTGTAGATGAGATCCTGGCTCATCACTGGACTAGTAACTCCAAGCTGGAGTTACAAGTAAGGTGGACATTGGGAGATGTCACCTGGGAGCCACTCTCTGCATGCAGAGAGCTAGAAGCGCTAGATGCTTATCTAGAGCTAAGGGGAGTGAGGAAGCTGCTAGAGCTTCCTAATCATGCCTCATAAGGCATGAAAGAGATGATGAATGAGTCCTTAATAAAAAGGACTCGACACAAACATGATTCATGTGGATGATTTGCGCGACGCGACGACATCACGTGAAAGTGGTCACGTGATGCAATGGGTGCGCTCGCTCTGCATTTAAGCAATGATTTGATCACCACTTCAAGGTAAAATTTTACCAACCGCCTCCACACTCACACCAGTGCAAGTGTTCTGCAAATAGTCTCCATGGATGCCGAAGCATCCCACACACCTCATTCAGCAGAGGCACTCCTTAGTGCCTCTGAGCAATTCGCAATGCTCCAAAAAGAGCAAAGCTGGACGGTGCATGGTGTCAAGGATGCCATTGCAATCGTCCATTGCGACTCCTGCCTGGAGTGCAATGCTTACATGCAGCACTTGCTGCAAGCCGCAAAACTGCAGCTTATCGACCCTTGAATGCGTGACATTGAACATGCATTAAAAGTGGCCTGGCCACCATTACTCACCGAACTGGTGCACCCTTTCGTTAAGGACACGGTAGCCTCATACAAAGAGGACGTACGTGAGCTCCAAGCAGAGCTCGACATGGTTCGCGCTGCCCTCGACAAGGAGAGGCAGCTAAATCGTGAAATGGCGGACAAACTGTCCACCAAGAAGTCGATGCCATCAGCGCCGACGATAATTGATCTGACATCACTGCCAGACTCGATGACGGACTCAGTGAGTCCATCTATTCCTACTACCGGTGCATCACTGGTAGGACCTACTTGAGCCGGTCGCAAGACAGCATCTAAGCAGAGAGCACTGGCAGTGCCTTACTCAGCGTCACTACATGCTCGGATTGCCCCAGCCATTGGCAACCTGCCGGCTACACAGACGGGCTTTTTACCCCACCCGTTGGGCAAAGCACCGCACCCCACTGTGGTGCAAACAAGCCGTCGAACCACAGAGTGGTTCGACACCTGCCTGCTCAACAATCCAAGATTCATTGAACAGCTCACACTGGCGTGCGTGACATTTGCCATGTCGCGCAGCACCATGCAGCGTGCTATAATCAAACATGCTGACCACGAACAGCGATTAGCTACTCAAACACCCGCGTTCGAGATGGTGCATGACACGCCTCCCAATCTCAGGGATGCATTGCGCACCATCAAGTATTCCCCAGAGGGAGTATCTCCCACTATCCACAGGAATTGTGACAACTGCCTCTGTCTCGAGGATGTTGACGTCTGGGTGTGGCTTAAGTTGATTAAGCCAAAGAAAGACAGCCTTGTCTTTCTCCAAAAGCTGACGGACCTGTTCACGGTCCGTGGCAGATGGGCTGAGCTTGCCGGTACAAACTGGCAGCAAGACCTCCCGACCTGTTGTCCACCAGTGTCGAGAAGGTGTTTGAGTGGAAATGCCCTCTCACGAGAGCACGTCTCTCAGTGAGCTAGCCCAGTGGCTAGGCATTTACACGGGCGTGGATCCCGCTAGGGCGTTCATAAACATTGAGCCCTATTTTGTGCGGAAGCAGAGCAAAGTCTGCTATAATGAGACCGCACAATGGGTCCTCGACACTCGCGAAGGCCGGAAATATACCAGCCTTCACATACCTATGCCCACTCGCCCCCCAGGCTTTTGGGGAGCACCGTCAACTTCAGACGACGATTCGTCACTCGATGGATGCAGTGGAGGGCCTCCCCACTCAAAGGCACATACGGATGTGCCGACGACGGAACCCTCCGCCCAATCCGCCCCTCAGCCTGCATCCGCTACTACAGCAGATGACACCACGATGGAAGTCGACCCAGCCGACTCCATATACCACGACAATACCATCGAAGTAGCCGTGCAGTCGTCATCGACTGCACCTGTACCAATATATGCTGATCCTCCATCAGCATAAAGTTTCCCAAACCTTCCTGAGGTTTGGTCTGTGGGGAGGATGTAAGAAGGCATATTCTTACAGTAGCATATATGCTACCGATAGAGGAACATAAGCCACCAGAGTGGTTTATAGGAGGTATTATATAAGCGACCCATTAGGGGCACCTGTAGATAGTGGACAACTATACAGTTGTCCACAAGTAATTACATAAGATAGATAATCTTGTATACACACCACGCACAGATACCAATAAAATATTGGCATAGTCTGTTGAGTGTGAACAGAATCTTACATGGGACCATCTGATCCATTCTCCTTCCTTTAGCTTGTCTATCTTCAAGAATTTTACCGTGAAGTCTTGCATCATTTTATGTCTGGTTAGAGATTTAGAGAGATGTTAGTTATATAGTTTTAGGCATGCAAGTGAGCACGGGGCCCATAACCTATTAAGATCTAGTCCTAGTCAGACTCTTTTCTTAGATGTAGTGTAACAGCTAATTGTAATTACCTAGTCCTAGTCAGACTAGCAATATATAGTTAATGTTACATTCATAGATCTGTTTGCATTGCTTACCTCTTTTCTTAGACATAGTGTAATGGCAAAGAAAAGAGAATCTGAATGACATGTGATGTTATATCAGATCCAATGGATCCTTGTGGGTTGAGTCGAATTTTAACACAGAGAGATAAGAGTCAACTGACACAGGTTTGATATGGTAGCACATATAAACAGTGAAGAAGCTAAGTGAGTCTTTGGTGGGGTCAGCAGGAAAATTGTGAGTTTTACAGAAGTTTAGATAAGAATTGAGAGCAGACAAATAAGTAATGTTAGATAGTGCATGACCTAAAGCATAGGTGTGCATGCAAATAGGTTTTTTTGTGTGGCCAGATATTGTGCTTAGGTTGTCTGGGCTATGATCCTGAGGAGATCATGCTAGCCTTCAAGCACCTCCAGCAGTGTGGTGGGACAAAAGGCACAATCAAGATATGTGGGAAGGATTGGTGTAAGAAGGTAAAGCAGTGACAGGATAATGCATCTGCAACAGTCAGCAGGGTTATTTAGATTTGCACTTGATATCCTCCTGTTGTTTTTGGATCAACTGTGCAAGGCAAATTTACTACTGCTGATTGACATTGAACCTTCAGATGCAGAAACTCTGATTGCACATGGATATTATCAATTATAAAAATTAGATGATCAAATGATACACAATTTGGCTACATACACAGTCTACTGTCTGGGCTTTACATTCAAGAGCTTGGGTGGCAAAGCACAAGGCTCAACCACTCATAAATAATAAACATATAGAATGATGTCTAAGAAAACTATAGAGTTGACTAGTGTAAGAGAAAAGGTTCCCAGTTGTACAACTTACCGCTATGCCCTGTGTAGCAAAGTTCCGAGTCAACAGCAAAGGGTGTATTTATTACTACCGGCAAGCCAGTTAGCCGGTAATGAAATCCTACTGAACTCATACATACTCCCAGGCCTTGTGTGCTGCGGATCATACCGCATCTGTGCTTCTCTTTCTCCACCATGTCATCGCCCCAATACCAAGAATCGCATTCCCCAGCCCAAGCGCTGCGTTTCCCAAACCCAACATTACGAAGATGCACCAAAATAAGCCTAATATACGGCCGAGACTCTTTCCCGTATACCGTTTCAGGATGGCATGAGGGTCCGGAAAATACTGGGGTGGATGAGGGAGAAGCGGGATGGAAGTATTTGCAACGGCTGTGTTAGCAGGTAGATGCGAAACCGACGATGGTGCAGGAAGAACCAGCAATGCGACAACCGGTTTGTGGTCTGATGTTGTGTATGAAGGAATGGAGGTATAAAGGAGCGATGAAACCTTTGAGCTATGAGGTGAATCACTGTGAGTCGCGTATAGGATGCGATCTGTCCATGAAGGTACGCGTTTTTGACTAAAAAGAGCGTTAAGTTTGCTTCGACATATAAGATAAACTTAAATTAATCTACCTGTAATGGTCTACCTGGCCAATTTTGAATTTATATGTACACTTGAAACGCCAAAATTCGCCTTCTCGAAGACCGGGAAATATATTTCCTTTTCTCTGTTCCGTTGTTAATTGGTCAAATTCCTTCATTTCTTCTCGACCACGCTCTGTGTTAAGGAGCTCGTTTAGCCGGTGAATAAAGTCCGACCCTGATCGAAGCGGATGTCCAGCAGGGACATCGAGGCGGAAATTGAGATCACCGAGAAAAAACAAGTGTGAAGTGGCGTAAATTGTGGTATTCGCCATTTTGCCTGAGACATCAGAAAGAGAGGGAAAGAGAAGGGTGCGAACGATGTGTCTCCAGTTATCCACTCTTCGTGATAAATTTTGTGCATGAGCTGTGAGATGCGCGTTGACGAATCTGGGGCGTAAGCTCCGGATGTGTTAAATATTTTAAATGTCGGACATTTGTGCTCACGTGAAAATTTCCCCAGCCCCACCATCCTCGGCCCTTACTCTGAATCGAATACCAACAGCACCTTTGTTGCCCTGAATATTGTTTTAGGTGACAAGGACGCACGCCAAGAACTAGAGCCCACAAGCCATGCAGGTCCGCAACCGGTCCAATTGGATTGTACGTCACAGATACGCCTGCCTATGCCACTATCGCGCGCATAAACGAGGAGGGGGCGACCCCCACTAAAACTTCCCGTGCAACCAGCGTGTAGCGTTCTTTGTTGGGGGAATGCCTCTCAACTTGAGAGCGAATTAAGTCATCCCTATTCTTAATCACAGACTTGGAGAGTCCAGAAACTAACTGCATGGTTGAATGAAAAAAACACAATGGAAACAGTGACTACATACATCCAAGATGCAATGGCAGCAACTCTTGAAATCCGACGGCTACAATATCTGGTGCATTGGGGGATCGAGTAAGAAAATTTGAGACCGTCAAAGTAGGGCTTAACCAATCGACGAGATCTTGAGGCACCCCCAAATCTCCTAGATGATAAAATCAGCATTACAAGCTATCCATGAGGTCTTATTGTCACTACCTTGAAGATTGGTATTATATGATGCAATTTTGAACTACCGTACCTTTCTGTGGCGTCAAATTAGATTCGTTAGACATATTGCTGCACTCTTTTATCAATGGACACTGTTCCTCCAGCTCTGTACGAAAAACGAGGAGCAGGTCCGGAAGCAAGATAGTCACGTGACGTGTGACCGGCCTTTCACGGCAGCAGCCTGTCAACCGGTCAAGCCTAGAATCATATGAAATTTAGCACAGTTCGGGAGCACTAATCGCTAGGACTAACATAAATCCTCAGATGCTCTCTGCAGCTGAACACCGTGACCCATTTGAAGCTTGAAGACATGGCCGGAAATCCAGAGCAAGTTAGGGTGCTGATTATAGGTGCTGGGTGAGTTTCCATAGTATGGCTAATATGTATTGATCTCACATTTGTTCTCCAGGCTTGGTGGGATATCCACTGCTATTAACCTAAAGCAGAAGCTTGGTTTCTCTAATTTTATAGTGCGTGGTCCTTATTAGGATAAAAAAAGTAATTTATGACAGTCTCTGCGATTGCAGATTTACGAGAAAGCCTCCGCAATCGGTGGGACGTGGCGTGACAATACGTATCCCGGCTGCGGGTGTGATGTACCTTCCCATTGGTACAGCCTTTCTTCTGAACTGAACCCGCAATGGTCCCATTACTATGCCCTACAACCTGAAATTTTGGATTACTGGAAGAGGCTCGTCGTTAAACACGAATTATACCCACACATCGTATTTAACACCCGTGTCGTCTCGGAAACATGGGATTCGACTGCACAGGTTTGGAGTGTCGAAGTTGAAAGAAACACCCCTGAGAATGGGACGAAGAAGCGCGAATTTATTACAGCTGAGCTGGTTGTTTCCGCCTCCGGAGGATTCGCAGCGCCTGGGTATGCGAACCTTCAAGGAATGGACATGTTCCAGGGGCCGATGTTTCATTCCTCGAGATGGGATTATAGTGTTGGACTACAAGGAAAGCACGTAGGTGTGATAGGGAATGGATGTTCTGCGTGAGTACACTCGTGCCTTGTGTTCTCACTCAATTTATGAATGCAACAAAATGTCCAGAGCACAGTTCATTCCGAAAATTAGCGAGGATCCCTCTGTCAAAGTGATAAATTTCTGTCGCACGCCAAATTGGTTTGCGCCATGGGCGAGTGTGCACAAAATTCACGGGTATAGCATCGTTGCTGACTCTTGTACTAGTATCAACATCAATATTCCTCTCTCGCCAAGTGGATCTTCAAGTACATACCATTTACGGCGAGGATGTATAGAAATATCATCGCGTGTATTGTGAGCGCCGTTATTACTTCAATCTTTATACGACAGTTTATACGTTTGTTTTAGAGTGATTTAGGATTTTTGATGTGGCCCAAGAGAAATACGTGGGTTCGGGCTGTAGCCGAAAGGGTAAAAGTAATTTCTCTCAGATACGCTTCAAATAATAATAATGGGAAAACCAGGCAATGTTACGCCATATGCGGAAAATGACACCGGCGAAGTACCACGAGGAATTGACACCTAAATACCGTACGTCTTCTATTTTACATTTCACAACCAAGTGCGACAAATTTACCTTCTGACTTTCAGCTGCCGGATGCAAACGGATTGTTAGGGATGCTGGTTACTACAAGTCATTACATCGTCCGAACGTAGAACTGAAGTGGGGAGAGGTCAAAGAGATAGTCAAGGACGGGCTAATAACCGACGACGGTATGTCCCTGCCACGATGTTGATGTCCAACAACTCACATTGGTTTTCAGGGAAGAAGCATGAGCTAGATGTGATCATATATGCAACTGGATTCCTCTTGGTAAGTTATTCTATTATAAGCTAGAGTAAGTGTCAACCAAGTATATCCACAGGTAGACCCCTGCATGCGCACGGTCGGCAAGAACGGGCAGACCCTTGCTCAATACTTCGAGTCGCGCGGCGGACCCGAAGCGTACCTAGGTAGCACGATCCCAGGGTTCCCCAATCTCTTTCTTATCCTCGGTTCGTTCAACCATCTAAATGCCCTTACGGAAACCGATGTTTGCATGTTCATAGGTCCAAATGTTGCTTCAGGACACGGATCGGCTATTTTCAGTGAGGAACAGGAGGTCATTAACATTACGAACCTCCCTATATAAATTAATTTTGTATTGTCAGATTCAATACGCGTTGCAGCTCATGCGCCCCGTTATCGAAGGGAAAGCGCAATCATTCGACGTGCGCGCAGACGTTTCGCATACCTTCAATGATGACTTGCAACGTCGCTTGGGCGAAACAACGTGGTCTAGTTGTCGATCGTTCTACCGTATAGGCCCTGATAACTTAGGCAAGAATATTGCCACGTTTCCAGGGCCTGTCTTACAACTTTGGTATTGGACCCGAAAAGTCCGATGGGAAGATTATGTCGCAGAAGGGGGAGAGAAGTGGGATGGAGAGAGGAAGAGGAAAAAACTTGTAAGGCGCGTAGTCGTTTCTCTTCTGTCGACAATTGCGGTCTATGCTGCTAAGTCCTGGAGCCGCATTAGCAATTATCATGTTATTGAAGGAGCGTTCACAAGGTTATATTCGATCGTAAATTAGTGTTTATCTAAACGCTTTTGATTCATGTCAACCACATACCTCAGTAACGAGTTTTTTTTCTAAGAAAGGATGGTGTGAGCTCCTTTCCCAAGGCTCCTCAACTTTGAATCCTATTTACCAAATCGTGAGCCCAATGCGAATAAATGTGGACGATAGCGATACCCTTCAAGTAATACGCAAATCACGGTCTGCACGCGACGCCAGCCGTATTATCAACCCAAGTTAACTTCTAAGAGTCTGAAACCGAAGACAAGCTCTAAACGTTCGTCTCTCCGGCTCAATATATCTTGCTTCTTCTGGTTGACGTTTTTAATCACCGGATAGCATTAGAGTCTTCTTCCTGGTGGCATTGAGATTGCTTCCTCTGGTCAATCATGTCTATATCACCACCACACAGCATTGGGATTTTCTCCGACAGACACTCATGAGTCGCAATTGCTTAGTTCCACTCACTATGATGTCTATCTATGTCTATGTTTCCTCAAATGCAAGTGTTTGTCATAGCGACGCACAATCTGGCAGGCACATCATATTGGGTGGGTAGCTAAGCCTCTTTTGGATGCTTTCATGCGATGACCTTTTTGCTTCTCGGACTCTTTCGGTGCAGGATTCAATTCACTTCAAGATGGTGTCTGGTGTCTGGCGTCTGCCAGCAATCACAAGACTTCTTCTATATAACGTTCTTCATATAGATTCAATGAAGCTGGATGACCCTGGCATTTGACTCAGTGAGTTCTTTCTATTCTTCCGCTTGAGTCTCTGGCTCGCATACTCAATACGTACTCCATACCCGTCACCACAAGGTACACGCCCGGCATCAGAGTTGAAT
>MU134336.1:101048-125985 GCA_015039355.1 Ramaria rubella
TCAAGGCCAGCTTTGTCAATCACGTGACATTTGCTGTTGTATCTCATCTACACTTACATCAGCATATTATGTCATCATCATCATCACTGCTACGTCTTCGTCTTCGTCCTTGTTCTACTTTTGTTGCTGCTGATAGCAAAGCGCACTGAGCCGAACACCAGTGTAAGTAGCCATGCAATGACGACACCGCTACCCACTGTCTTTTGGATCCACTTCCGAAAGTAAACCGACACCGCGATGGATGCATCAATCTTGTTGAACCATTTTTCCGCTGCCTGTGTTGTGCTGGCTACGACCTCTTTAGTAACCATAATATTGTCTTGCATCACCTGCAAGAGTACGTCTCTATCCTTGGGTGCAGCTGTCCCGATGGAAGGATTTGATGAGGTGTAATGCATGTTGCTAGGCATGTCGATGTGGATAGAGGAGCGAGTGTGGTTCTAAGAGAACACATAGTGGTAGCACTCACAAGTGACAGGTCATTGACAGTGATGAGCTGTTTTAAAAGAAACAACATTAATTGCACTCTCACGAACATCGGATATGTGGCTCCAAAGTCAAATAACACTCAGTGTAACCAACATCGGATCACATGTGAGCATCTGATGAGGTTTGCTTTCATTGACTATTTAATAAAAGTGTCAAGATCATGTGCCAGCTATTGATGGTAAGAACTTGCTATTGTCATGAAGAATTAAACCTTAATAAGTCATCATACGCCCCACCAGCAACGTGGTTCGATGCACATCCACAAACTCTTATGCCTGTGTCAAACATTGCTGTATTATGTGACCAAGAAGTCAACAATTTTCAATGTATCTGTAGATTAGCTGGCTAGACAATTGATTATGTAATTTAATTGTTGATGGGTTCATGAGTTCAAATACCAATGTTGACAAAAATTTAAATGGGTTTTCAAATAACACATATACTCTGTGTTAAGTGACGAAGTCATGTATATTGAGGTCGGCAGTTGTGTGCACTTCACTATAATAACTAATAATGTATACTGTAATAGGTTGGAATGTGTAGTGGCAATAATAATAATAGATTCGTATAGAATAATATGTCTATACTGATAATACTGGTATATGCACAGTTATAATAGTTATTATATATGTTGATTCACTTTTCTAAAATTTTGGTTGCTTTGGTATATTAGATCACCTAAGTCTGGTGAGATCTGGTGGTCAGGCCACTAGGGCCTGACCAAGCCGCCAGGTCTCCAGCACCTGGCCAGGCCTAGCTTTCCCCATCAACCTGACCAGGCCTAGCAACCCCCCTTCCCTCCTGGCAACATTCTTAGGCCTGACGAGGCCTAAGAATACAATTTCGATTTTTGTGACATCACTCATGAGTCGCAATTGCTTAGCTCCACTCACTATGATGTCTATCTATGTCTATCTTTCCTCAAATGCAAGTTTTTGTCATAGCGACGCACAATCTGGCAGGCACATCATATTGGGTGGGTAGCCTAAGTTGCTTCTCGGACTCTTTCGGTGCAGGATTCAATTCACTTCAAGATGGTGTCTGGTGTCTGGCGTCTGCCAGCAATCACAAGACTTCTTCTATATAACGTTCTTCATATAGATTCAATGAAGCTGGATGACCCTGGCATTTGACTCAGTGAGTTCTTTCTATCCTTCCGCTTGAGTCTCTGGCTCGCATACTCAATACGTACTCCATACCCGTCACCACAAGGTACACTCCCGGCATCAGAGTTGAATGAACTCGAGGCACTGCGGTGCTGTCTGTCTGTCTGTCTGGTGTTTTCCCGCAGTCATGATAATACGAGTAAACGTGTGGAGGAGCGCCCTTGGTGGTATAAAACTGTGCAAGCGGACATGGAGAACCTACACCCTCAATAACCATGGTATCTCGTCAGGCTCAAATTCACACTGGCAGGGCACTTCGTTTCACCGGTGTCCCAAACAATACTCAAATCCCTGGCGCCAAAGGTGGAACTGCACTACCCTCACTCGGTGCTTCCGATGATCCAAAGTGCGTCATGGGGTGAACAACCATTCTCGTCTTTGTACATGCTTACGAGCATATATTACTACAGTGATCTTGTGGCACTATTGTACCAAGACCCAGATAACCAGGCTAAATGGAACAAGATGATAAATAACGAGTTTGTTCAGAAACTAGCGAAGGCAAAAAAAGACGATCAAGCTGTGTTGGAGGGGTTTAACTGGTATATGACAGTCAGTTATCCCGTTATCATTCACCATTTCCCTTGATCTCGATGTTGAGTTCGAAGAAATATTAAATTATGAACTACTTCTAGCAAGATTACTTCTACCTGTTGGAACTCGCACGTTACGACGCTGTTCGCGCGTCTGAAGCACCCATCAAGGACGTCCCGACGCAACTGAACAAAGCCATCAAGCGTCTCGGCGACGCGGAGAAATACCTGGACGAGACTCTTGTTGGAGCGCTCGGCTTGGATAAAGCCAAGGTGAAAGATGCTCCTCATGAGACTGCTACGAAAGATTATACCGAGTGGGAGAAAGAGACGGCTGAGGATTTGGATTGGAATACGTCCAAGGCAATTATGATCCCGTGCATCTTGGTGCATTAATTTTGGAATTGTTTGTTCAAAGAAGATTAACTTTATGATATAGGGATATTATGAAATTGCAACGAAGTTAAAGGCTACTCCTGGCATCCCTACAGGTATTATTTACGACACTTATTGCAATTGTATTCCGACCCTTTACTATTTCATAGATACCGCATGGTACAAGAACTGGATTGAGCCTAATTTGGACGAGAGCTACGTCGAGGAGTACAGACGTTTGTCTTCCACTCCTTTTCTGTTATCTGATTTGATCTCACATTAAATGATTCAGAGTTTTTCATTAAACTAGGGAGAGACTGGAAGAAGGAGAGCGACTACGCAAACTTCTGCAGGATCTTTCGAGAAAGATGTCAGTGCGAGACTGATCTGTGGAACGTAGCACTCAACCCTCAGAAGGTTTAGGTCATAGGGCCCTTGGACTCGTAAGACCTGTGATATCCATAAATCCATGTACTTTACGCCCGCTGTTCCATATCCAATACAGTTTCTTGCAAGGACATTAGGGAGTATCAGAGTGGTTGTTTTAACGGTGTTTTGATGTTTTGTTTTAATTCCGTTTAAACAGCTTTTCACCAAAATCGCTCTTGAGGTGTTTTCACCAAACTCATTTTAAACAGATTTTGTTCTAGCCCCATTTTGGCTTTCTAGTAGAATTTTTTTATCATATGAAGATTGAGTAAGAGTAAAGGGTAGAAAACAGTTATGATCAAGTAATTTCATCATACGGATCAGTAGTGGTATGAAAAACAGCTTCAAAACAGATGTGAAAACAAGCTTGAAACCGGGAGGTATCAGAGTTGAAAACAGTTTCTGGTCTTTTCCAGGCAGATTCCAAGGTCCAAAACATTTCTCAAAACAACCTCAAAACACCATCAAAACACCATTAAAACGACCACTCTGATACTCCCTATTGGGTGGTAGGCCTTGTACAACATTAGATTCTTTCCATGACATGGATTCCGCGGTTAATCTCGCTGCACTCGAGGTCCCGTTGATTCCATCGGCGCATGCGAAAGTTCTTACAGTGACGGTTTCAATTTACCATGCTCGCTCAGGGCCATATGTAAAGGGACCGACGACAATGCCTGAGATGGCAGGGACTGAAGAAAATATGAGACTGTGATGGCAAAAGCATTTGGAAATGTAGCGTGAATGAGCTTGGACCGGTCCCAAATGCAAAGATAGCAAACAAAACGAGCGGGTTGGACCGGGAAGCGCTGAATCAGTGGTAAGGGTCATTTACTAGTAGAAAAACACTTGTCATCAACAGTCACGGTCATTTACGATAGGAAGGGCGCGCATGGATGAGCCATACCCTGGTTGAGGTGATGGGAGGGGTCAGGGAAGGGCTACTCAACTTTGGTGTAAATTGGCCAATAGTATCACTCGAAAGGATGCTCACTAGTGGTTAAATTACGCATGTCATATATATCTCACGTCTAGAACAGCCGAGTTGTTGAATTTTATGACATTCTGCCATAGAATTTGGAGCCATTTGGATTGCTGAAGGAGCTCCCATGGTCAAAGTAACAATTGCAACTAAGGGGCTCGACGACTCGCGCGCGTGAGGAATGTCAGTGACGTGGACGTTCCGTTGTAGGACGGCTTCGAAGCAAATCAAAGAGCTTCACCTCACCCTGCTTTCCAGTTGGCATTCCCGGAACAAATTGATCATCGCTTAGGAGCTGGGCAGACGCCACGTTCTTCAGGTACATACAGACCCGGTGAAACTTGGTATATTTGCATACCTAGACCGCTGTCAACGTCGGAGTATAGTCCATCGCAGCTTGGCAGATGGATCAGTGTGTCTACTGCCTTACAAAAAAGCCCAATGTTAGGATGAAATAGGTGTCATGAATGCAAAATGCTAGGGCGAATCAGGTACAGAGGGCACCCGGGGAACACAGCAATTATGCATTGGATGATTTGCATCAGAGCCCGGCGGCGGCTGCAACTTGGAGCGTGAGTGATCTGAGAGAGATATAGCTTGAGTGGCAGACTCCTTATGCAGTATAAGAGATCATGATGGTGGTCAGCTCGACAAGTACAATACACATAGCTGTTAGGAAGGTTGAATAAACGCAGTGCCTATGGCTTACCGATCTTGATGTGACTATAATGTGACTGTGACTGTTTCTTTGGTCTCGTCCGTCCTCACGAGGTAGGCGTTGGCTTGTTCGCTGCTCCTCCATTCCCTCCTGTCTCGTCGTCGCAGATATCCCGGAAACACGCCTCCTTCACGTGTCCAACGTTGCCTACGCAGATCATCTCCACTAACCACCACCTAAGTCCATTGGAGCACACGGAGCACACATTCTAGGCTCGCATCACTACGTCCACGTAAAACAATCCCACCCTCGTTTCACTCACTGATTCTAATTCTATCTTCAATCCCCCTATCGGCGCTGCTTTATCTTATATCTCGCCGCACCGCTCTTTAATCATCCACACGGTCTCGAACGGCATAGCAAACGACCCGGTTTATATTTACTCATCTAACTTCAACCCATGGCTGACACCCAGAATCGCTCTGTCGTCGGTGTTCATTATAGAGTCGGTCGAAAGATCGGCGAGGGCTCATTTGGTGTCATCTTCGAAGGTGCGCAGTCCCTTCCTTGTTCCGTGTCGATGGGTCTTGAGCCGGAGATGCAGGAACCAATTTGCTGAACTCCCAGACCGTGGCCATTAAATTCGTGACTATTCCCACATGCATTGTTACAGCGTGAGTTGTCTGACGGGTGCCCGTCCAGGAACCTAGAAAATCCGACGCCCCCCAGCTTAGAGATGAATGCCGGTCTTATAGAATCTTGGCAGGATGTCGTACGTGCTTCCTATTCCGAATCCGCAAGGTCTGAACTGACCTACATTCCCCAGCCGGGATCCCGCAGATATATCACTTCGGTCAAGAAGGCCTGCACAATATCCTCGTCATCGACCTCCTCGGACCGAGCTTGGAAGACCTCTTTGACATGTGCGGAAGAAAGTTTAGCATCAAGACGACCTGCATGGTTGCCAAGCAAATGGTGGGTACCCTATGTGCTCGTGGTGGTCGAGGGTGCTGAAGCTCCAGTTTGACGCCAGTTGTCACGAGTAGAAACGATACACACGAAGAATTTGATATACCGCGACATCAAGCCAGATAATTTCCTCGTCGGCCGCCCTGGGAGCAAAGCTGCGAACACTGTCCACGGTAATTAGTTTCATGTGTTGTTTGCGCGACCGTCTTAGTGCCTGACATCATATGGGATATAGTGGTCGATTTCGGGATGGCCAAGCAGTACCGAGATCCCAAGACGAAACAACACATCCCGTATCGAGAACGCAAAA
The DNA here is from genome assembly GCA_015039355.1 of Ramaria rubella. Classification (NCBI taxonomy): domain Eukaryota; kingdom Fungi; phylum Basidiomycota; class Agaricomycetes; order Gomphales; family Gomphaceae; genus Ramaria; species Ramaria rubella. Next base: position 106,960 of record MU134336.1, read on the forward strand.
GTCTCAGCGGTACAGCGCGATACATGAGTATTAACACGCATCTAGGTCGCGGTGCGCGACTTCCTCGAGCGTGTGTTCGCTGTAGTCTGACATTTATTATGCCACTCCCAGAGCAATCGCGGCGAGACGATCTTGAAGCTCTAGGGCATGTTTTCATGTATTTCCTACGTGGTGGCTTACCATGGCAGGGCCTCAAGGCCGCGACCAACAAGCAGAAATATGAAAAGATCGGGGAGAAAAAGCAGACCACGCCGATCAAGGAATTAGCAGAAGGCTTTCCTGGTGGGTGTTTCCTCTGCAGTTATTATGCGACACTCATTCATTCGCATGCTTGCGTGGCGCTAGAGGAGTTCGGCATTTATCTCAACTACGTCCGCAAGCTAGGATTCGAAGAAACACCAGATTATGAGTTCCTGCGGGAGCTGTTCACAAAGGTGTTGAAGAACTCTGGCGAACTCGAAGATGGTGTCTATGATTGGATGATGCTGAACGCCGGCAAAGGTTGGGATTCAGGCTCCGTAAACGTAGCGATTGTCTTTGTTTTCTGACTACAGGGATTCTCTGACACATTATCTATCACGCCAGACACCATCCACAAATCTTGTAGCCGCATCCAATCAACAAGGTGCACCTCGCACACGCGCGGACCAAGTTCGTGCTGGACACCGCACATCCCAACAAGCCTCGGGCAATAACGTCAACCCACCCTCCCCGGCGCTCATACGGCATGGGTCAAAGCAACGCAAAACACCTGGCGGACTCTCCCCGGGGGGCGGCGGCATGACTCCCAACTCGGCGACCGCACACATAGGTGTACCGGCCGCACGACGTCTAAGCGCACAGCCGCAATCACAGCCGCATCCATACGCCACGAGCACTGGCGCGATGCTATCTCCGTCGGAGTATGGTCGTGGTGGTACGGGCGAAGATTCGTATCAAGGGGGGACGCCGTATGGCCGGACGTCGCCGATGGTGTCTAGCGTTGGGGCCGCAACACCGCCTGCGCTGAACCATGTGCGCGCGCAGGGCGGGGTGATTGGTGTGAACGAGAATGGGGGCGATGGGCACGGCGAAACGCCGAAGTCGTCATTGTGGCGAATTCTGACATGTCGGTGTGGGTAATGTTCACATGGTGTGCAAACGTTGGATACTTTCCATGTTTCTCTCCTGGGTTTTCTTTTCATCTCCTGGATATCCCCGCTGTTAAGCACCAAGCGTTTTCGGATTACATATTCGGGTTGTAGTTCAATGTTGGTACTTTGCATTAATTTTTCTTTCTTTAAAAAACTTGAAACTTGCAAGGTTGCGGACGGTAGCTCTAAATGAGAAATGCTGGGTCAACGTTTTTGCCTATCTTGGACTGTCTTACTGTACATGTCACTCATCGATAGGCTCGCGGATGCATACTAAACTGTGACTGCTTCTGGCATCGGCTGAGGACTATATTCAACGTGAGATCTACCTATGTATGTCGGACAATACCCGGTCAGCGCACCGCTCAGGCCCATCCAGCGCGTGATAGGTTCGAGGCATGCAGGCAGGTGATAATAAATGCCAGCTGTAGCCAGATCGAAGCTATTTCGAACTTCCTCTCTTCAAGCTCGATAGCTACATATCTTCGTAAGTCAACGATCTCTGGACATATGGACACTATGTCATGAACCGCCTCCCAGACGATACGGGTCAGTCTTCCTAATTGAGGGCCTGACCTCGATCCTACAAGCCTCGGCCCAGCATCGCGCTATATATATGAATATCCTCGATGCCATCATCGCGTGGTGCTCGATGACGGCCATCATGTCCATCCTCTCGCACGGGGTGCACGCGATCCAGTGGGAGGTGCGCGGAGACATCGGCCTCGGCCTCGGGGTGAATCGTGAGGTCTATGGTGACTACGATTCTGCACCGAGCGATGTGGAAGCTGAATGATGAGTTACAAACGTTGCTGTGGGTTCTTGTGAGTATTTCGAGAGAGAAACCGTGCGAGGGACTTGCTTACTAGTTGTGGTCTGTGGCCACAGATCTATATGACCATTTCTCAGCCCTTGCATTACCGTAAACTTCCACGCCTAGGTTGAAGCTGTCGATCTCCCAGCTCCACTGGGAGGCCTTGTTGCTCTTGCTTGCATTACCGTAACCTTTCGCAGCGTTGGACACCGGGGCCGTTCTCCCAAACTTTGCGAATCACGGTGGTCATCTTCATGGAGAGTTGGGGACAGCAGCAGTAGTACTATGGGTTGCTGCAGACATAGCGACGCCGTGACGTTCGCTAAGAGCTAGGCTGTCACACCATGCACTTCGTGATAACTCCCGATCTCTATTCACTTTTTATGCGCCTTCTGTGAATTGTTCGATTGTTGGGAATTGTATGTGATCTATGTGATACCAACATAAATACTAGCGCGAGTACCTGGATGGGTCTAGAACTTGAGTGTACTCCCCGACGTGCACGCAGCTTCTCTCTACAGCAACTGTTGGCAACCGGTGACTCGACTTTGGGCACAGTCGAAAAAATATCACCAACATAGAACGCAGCACTCCCAGAAGTCACTGACGTTTGCCTATCGGCGACGGTTGACGACTTTCTCACGATTTGCACTCGGCGTCCGGCGCAGGCGTGGGTCGATTCGGACAATTTGATCGTGAGGGTCTTCAATAGACACCTCAATGGGCACCGTGCCCATTGATGGGGACGTCAAGGTCGGCCTTGTGTGACCAATTCCAATGTACTATTCCGCTCCAACATCACCGTGCATCGAAGCTTACGATCAAGATCTTGGTACACGAGGGTGAACGGGATGTTTTGAACCTATACCAAATTAGTAAAGTCCGCCTAGAGTTAATATGCCCAAGCGTCGGGAACGACGGCGTCGATTCTGTGTCCATAACATGTTATTAGTAAACGAGTGGACTCCAGCTGCGAATGTGTATTTTCTTGCCTCAAGAAATGGCTGCGATAGTTTTAATCGAATTATTCTTCAACTTGGAACGTACTATGCGGTTGTTTCTGAGGCGTACATATGGCCACTTGTGCGGGACAGTGGAGCTTAATTAATGGGACAACTGCCGAGATGCCCAAAGGGTCGTCCGCTAGCGGCCGCGGCGCTTATATTTGCTATAGAAGGATCGAAGAATTCAATAAGTGACAAGTAGATTGAAAGCAGATCTCAGATGAGTGCCTATAGGCTACTGCGCGACCGCGACCGCGACCTCTGAACCAGACCATCATTGCAGAGCGTTGACAGACATACTTATAACTCTGAGGGGGGTCAAAAGCATCGATGTGCAGACGAATGATTGGAAGAGATCCTACCTCATTTTCCGCGGATCTTCTTGGAGGCGGGTAGGATGTATCGGCGCTCCTTCGATTGACACGGATGTTTGATCTATTTAGTAAGTTAGAGCAACTCTCTGATTGTGGAATTACTTTCAAATACCTACCCTGTCAAAGCCTTCAAAATATATACGGCTAACTAGGGCTAACTGTACGTTACAGTAATTAAGATTAGGTATTTCACTGGTGCCAAGGATAAGTTGAGGACAGGCCGTTGGAGCCGAATCCCCGGACAACTTTGATCCCCTTGTGCAGCTCTGAAGCCTTTAAGCCATGACATATATATGCTGTCATACATTGCGCAATGGTTGCAACTAACTGGAAAGAGATGAAGCCCCTTTGCTCGCTCATTGTTCAAGATAAAATCTTTGCAGCGGAGAAAGGCTACATTAGGCTATGGTTTAGGTCAAGTTTAGGTATGTTTCAATTACATGAAAATGTATATGTATAGAATTCACGTTCTTTTCTGGGCCCCTCGCCCGTTCGGGTAAATTTGCATTTTGAATTGGACGCCGCAACACTTCTAACCGAGTTAAGTGCAGGTGTTATGTACGCGCTCCGACCAGTGGCAAGGCGTCCGGGCTCAAAATGATTTTTATTTTAGTTTCCAACTTTGAGGTCTGTGCGCAACGGCACGCTAAGCTATCCAATGAGTTCTATATAAGCTGGAAAGCCTGCCTGTCTTCTTTTCCCTACCGCCCTGTTCTTTTCACGGCCTCCATCTCTCAGCCTCTCACTGTCCCCTCACCCCCACGATCTTTTCAACAATGCACTCCTTTATTGTTCTCGCCCTTGCCTCATCGGTTTTCGCTGCTCCTGTGGCTAACAATGCAGTCAATGCTCCTGTAAACGCTGTTGCTCCGGGAAATTTTGCTGTTGTCGGAGCTGGCGTTAATGTAAGGCCATAAGATTTTTTATCGCATGGTGGCATTATTGATTGATCGTTACACTATTATCAGGCCCTTGTGCCAGTTAAGGTCGATGCTGCTAATGTTAATGCCAACTACGACAACATTGCCGACGGTGTGGTTTCTGGCAACAAAGTGCACAGCCGCAACTTAGTTAACGCGCCCGTACACGGTGTAGCCCCCGTCAACGCCGTTGTCGGCGCAGGTTTGAATGTAATTGAATTTTTTTTTCACTGTGTATAGTTGTTCACTAAATTACAGGCTGTTGCACCTATTCGTGTCGCTGCTGCCAACGTTAATGCCAACTACGACAACATTGCTGATGAGGTTGGCTCTGACAACGACATCACCCTTCGTGAGGTCAAAGCCCCTGTTAACTTAGTCGCTCCCGTCGATGCGGTTGTTGGTGCTGCGGCAAATGTAAGCATGTTCATTTGCTTTGTGGTTTGCCATTTATTAATTGGCTTTGTTAGGTTGTTGCACCGATTGACGTCGCTGCTGCCAATGTTAACGCTAACTATGACAACATTTTGGATGATGTTGCCTCGCACAACACCATCACTCTGCGTGGCGTCAATGCCCCTGTTAATCTGGTGGCTCCCGTCGATGCCCTTGCTGGTGTGGCAGCAAATGTAATAATCTTTTTCGGTTGTTTGTCGTTTATTAACTGGCTGTGTTAGGTTATTGCACCGATTGACGTCGCTGCTGCCAATGTTAACGCTAACTATGACAACATTTTGGACGATGTTGCCTCGCACAACACCATCACTCTGCGTGGCGTCAATGCCCCCGTTAGCGCGATCGCTCCCGTCGATGCCCTTGCTGGTGTGGCAGCGAATGTAATAATCTTTTTTGGTTGTTTGTCGTTTATTAACTGGCTGTGTTAGGTTATTGCACCGATTGACGTCGCTGCTGCCAATGTTAACGCTAACTATGACAACATCTTAGATGACGTTGCCTCGAACAACAACATCGCCCTTCGCAATGTCAAAGCCCCCGTTAGCGCGATCGCTCCCGTCGATGCCCTTATCGGCGTTGCAGCCAACGTATGACCTAGTTTTCCTTTTGCTACGTTCGCCTTTGTTAATGTTTCGCTTTTAGGCTGTCACACCTATCACGGCCAAGGTTGCTAACGTGAATGCCAACTACGACAACATTGGCGATGATGTTGCGTCTGGCAACAGCATCAACCTGTAGTCTTTCTATCGTCGTTGTGGTTGTTTCGGTGTTTCCATACCCTCATTCTATGATACCCTAGGATCGCCGTCTAATTGACGTGCGCCACTCCGTGAGATTATTCGCGGGGGCAGGGAGTTATCTAGGATCAGATACAATATATATCGACTATTTTGCATGATTTCTATTGGGTTTATTCGAGTATAGTATTTGTGTGAATGGTTAGCGTTGTGTGAACGACAATTTGTAGTGTCGATAAATGTTTTGTGAATGAGTTGGTTACATGAGGCCTTGGGAGTTATTTGAGATTGAGAGACAAGAAGATTCACATTCACCTTGGTCATGACTGTCGCCGCGGTATGAATGAAAAGGCTCGGTACATGTAACCTTACCTATATGCTATATCAATGTTATTTATCAAGATGATAATAGGGAGTAAGCTATTTTATTACGCCTCTGTAGGGTTTTGTCAATAGAAGATCAGAAGAGCCCCAAGTTAAACAAAATTCGGGTGGCGCGAAATGGGCGCCGAATTCATTGCAATATGCAATATCTGTCACCGGTGAGGCCTACGTAGAAGGACAGGGCGCTATAGAGGGCTGCTAGTGGCTAGGGGGAAGTGAGCCTGAACCCGGGAACATAAGAGTGTGGGAAAGAGGCGGGGGTACCGGAAGAGCAAGGGTGAGTGAATAGACCAACGATTTGAGCGAAGGGAAGAACAATTAATTGGTGAGTGAGTATGCAGAAGAGAACCAGAACCAGAACCAGAGTCAGGAGGGGGGAGGGACAAGGACGAGATCAGGGACTCAGAGACCCATTTCAATCAAGCTGAGATGAATAGCCGCACATCGAGCCTCTAGTACGCCATCAAAGTAACATTTAAGTTTGTTTTCAATGTCCCCGGCAACGTCGAGAGACTTGAAAGTCCCAACGCGGAGTGAGACGACTCCTCCAGCAGTGTGAGGGGAGGGTGCTTGAACAAACATATCAACCCTTGTCAGCGTGTGCTGAGATGTTGCGGGGAGTCAAGTAATGAACTTGTTGGGAAAACGGCGGTGAACTGTTCTATAAATTAAGTTCGAATAGGATGGGATTCGTAAGGGTTGGGGGGTCTGAATGACTCACGGACTCGGATATCAGAGATCAGAAACCCTATGTAAACTACTTGCAGTGCAGATCGGGGAGCAATTGGTGAGCCCATGCTTCTTACACAGATTATAGTAGCTTAAGCTCTGAACATGTGCCAGCTCGAAACTTCGATGTGTACTTGTTTTTGTGCGTAGGCGACTTCTGGGGGAATTGCAGCAACAACTTGATGTATAATTATGTTATGTTAGTGTCAGTATTAGTACCCGAGATGTGAGCCAGCTATCAAGTCAGGCATAAAACATTCTGTTACAAGTGCCATGGTCTGCAGAAGTCGCCAGGAAGGCAAATTGAGTTCAAGTTAGTCATAAACGATGTCAGAACCTTAGTCCGCAGCTACACACCGTTTCGGTCAGTCGAAAAAAAATCGAGTACGGATACAAGTTCCGGAGGTTGAAAGGAAAAACAGTATAGCTATCTAGAACAGGTGGTAAAACAAATTAGTTGATAGAAAACATTGCAGCAAATTACCTATATGTATATGCCTCCTTATATAGCGGAGCTGAGTTTGAACACGTGCACCGTGTCAGCTCCGACGTACTCTACAGCAGCTAGCACTAGGCTCACCAGCAACATGGACTAGCAGTTAGCAGTTAGGATGTCTCAGACGACAAAGATCAAGGTGAGTGTGGAGGGGATTTGTATCGGTCACTTGTGACTAAGCGGTATTCCCAGCCACATACTACATAAGAGTCGACCTACTTCAATACTTATTATGCTGGCTGTGAATTCCCGTGAGGCAAATGGTTTGTCTTCTAACAAAGAGGTGTGTGCGAACGTTATGTGGCTCAAAGCTAGGAGTCTGAACGCGTACTTTATCCGTTTCTTACAGCTCCCACTAGGACGCCCCGGTTAAACACCGAGACATGGTTGACACCGCAAGCCACACGGGGCGGCACACGGTATATTTGCCTATCGCTGAGATCTTACTGCCTCCGTAATAAAATTCCAACTATGAATCTTCAACAACTGTACTTTATGGTGCAGGGGTTTGCGGCCCTCTATTTCGTCGCAGTTGTCATTCCGTCTTTCTCTATCGAGGTATATCAGCCAAGACATAATTCCAAACCCACCTTCTACACCCCAACTCCTTCTGCTCCTTCCGACGCTACAGCCAACGTGAACTCTCTCATACTCTTCGAAGAAACCTCTATCGCTTTGAGGACCGTAGCGGTGAAAGCATGCGACAAAATGCCGACTGTAACTTTCCCGACTGCCATCATACCGCTCCCCGATCCGCCTAAGATATCACCTTCCCTGCCCATGCACAAAGCGAGGCAGATCGTCTCGGAATCTCCTGGATCCAGAAAAGACGTGTCCAAGCCTCACGACTTCATCACATTAAGTAATAGCATATGTCTCCTCGCGTTTGCGATCGTCATTGGCACCGTGGGCACTGCAGGGACTCGTAGATTCGCCAGGGCAATGTCTCAACAGCGCCGGCTTAAGGACCGGGATGCTTCTTGGCGTCGTGAGGTTATTCCGGACGCACATGATCGAGACAAGCCCATCGAAGAGTACGATTCCGAGGAGGTTTCGGTTTCTCAGCGCGATATATTCGCGCTACACAACCGTCTGCGATCGAGCAACATATTGAATCAATTCGCGGTTCCATCTGCACGTACGGTAATCCCGACGAGGGTGCATACGAAGACTGGGAACATGTACGTACCCCTAGAAATGTTTTCCCTGTTTATTGATGTGTGCCTTATAGGATGCTTAACGGTGGACTCAACAGCATCTCCATGGAAGCAGTCCATGTGTGAGTAGCTTACTGACAATGGCAGTCATTTTATTATTATTCCTCACCGGTTCCCCTGTTTCCAAAAAGCGTCTCAACGAACCCAGACTCCAATCAGGACCCACATGCTGAACCGAGTTTCCCTATGCCTGTGACCAATGGAACAAGAGAACGAACGAGACACAGGTGAGGTCTCCTTTGATTACTTGTTTGTGTGCCGCTTCTGACATCGAAATACCACAGGGTTCGAGAACCAAAGTCTGAGAGTGCCGCTGTTAAAAACCTGCATACCGCAGTCGTGACGTCTAGGTGAGTCTCCGATTTACTTTAGGCACTCATGTGGATTGAATGCAACGTTCATCTGTAGGCCTTCTCCTGCTGTGCGGTTAACCTCCAGACCAGCCGTTGTCGACGCTATCATTCCTAACACTCACAAGCTGGATCACGGGTAAGGATTAGCTTCTCTTTCAGGAACATTCTTGACAACAACACTTTCTCAGGGCTCCCAAACTCACATTTCCTGTCGTACCGAGCCCCATTTTGCCAGCTGACAATGGCACGAACATAGGAACAAGTTGCAGGTGACAGCTAGTTCAGTCCGCTGCAAATCTGCTGTGGCTTACATGGAAATAGAGCACAAGTCTCGGAGCCGGAGAGTATTCCCGTGCGAAATCTTCACTCTAAAGTAGCACTGTCCGAGTGAGTGTTCATATCCTGCTTCCGTTGCTCGATGCGAATTGTCTTTATGTAGGCCATCTTCCGCAATGCATTTAACATCTAGAGCGCCTTCAATCAAATTCGTCCCTGGAACCTATGCCCGAAATGAGAGGTATGATTTGCCTGGCGCTTTCAATAACGTTCTTAAGAGTTCTTCAGGACCTCTAGCAAGGTCACGCGGTCCATCTCTGCCAACGCCATGGACGTTGCTACAGTCCGTAAGCAAAATGATCGGTAAAGTCCATCTCGTTGGAGAGGGGTTTCTGGATACTGAATGTGTTTGTAGTGGCCTCAGTTTCTTGAAAGGGGTGCAGCATGTCCTGGAGAGGAAGCGAACCGCCGAAAATGCGACTGCCTAGTGAGTCTTGATCTCTATTGCATGAAGATACCTTGTGCTTACATCACCGCAGTTCTTCCAAAGTTCGGACATCCAAGGGAGCTAAGCTTCCAAGTGATCTTAAGACCTATAGAAAACCCTCACAAGCATGGAAGTGAGTCACTATCCCGTATCGCGTTCCGCACATTTATTTAATAACGGTGTTTTTTTTAGCTCTGTGGCTCAGTGAGCGCACAACCATATCGTAATGACAAACAGATGCTGATTAGAGCCTTCTATTACAGGGATGCAGTCCTCGTGGCAGTCGACGCAGACGCAGATAAGGAGGTGGCACGTTTACAGTTGGTGAAAGCTGATATAGACAGCAAGTTTGCGCGTTTGGATGGGCACGTGGGGATACTCAAGAACCTGCGTAAAGATAATACTGAGAAATTGGAGACAACGGACAATTTTGCGCCTACGCCTGTGAAAGTCCTTGCTTTTTCTGTGCCCATTGGTCTTGCCCCCACCCAGACTACCTTGCGATCCTCCGCACAGACATCGTCGACGGCAAGGAAGGTCAAAGAGGAAAAATGGTGTCTCCCACACTTCGACCCAGACGAAATCCAGGCGCAATCCTCTTCCTGCACCATTGCTTCACCGCGCGCCCGTAAGCTCGCCCCACCCTCTCGTCTGCAGCCACGGACACCAAACCGTAGAGAGGGCAGACCTGCTGAGGACCGACCGTCTGCCGCTGTGCCTGCCAGCTCCCTCGCCGAGCCCGTGAATATAGATTTGTTTGACAACCTCGACGAGTTTTTCTCGTCTTCCCCACCACGTCCCCCAAAGCAGCAGAAACTTAAACGCACCGTGCACGCTGACTTCGTGGATGCCGTGTTCAATCGGTCGGAACTAGTCGGGCAGTCTACGTTGCTCATGCCAAAGTTCCTCGCAGCGCCAAACACACCTCCCAGGCTCTTGAAGCGAAAGCCTGTTCCTGCTGTGTACGATGCCGGTCCCGAGCATTTTATGACTTTCGCGGAGACGAAAAACTTGTACCCCTCTCCGCCCTCGAAGAGACCGGAGCCGCTTCCAGTGCCCCAGAGGCAAGCTGTGACGCCTGTGATTCCTGAGGAGCTTCCCATATTTGATCCGAATGAAATCAAGAGTCAGTCGTCGATCCCGGACTTCGCCGCACTGTCTGCTCCACAGACATCATGGGGACCGGACCCTATCCCACGCCCAGACATCCTCCGCCTTCTGAAACGGAGTGAAGAAGTGCATCCCGCCCATGCGACATTCGCTACTGACTTGTTCAAGTCTACTATGAACTCTGCTGAATTCCGCAATGACTCCGTGGACTGCAGAGACTCGCCACTCCTTAAGACAGCGGTACGGGATGTTTCTGAGGAGTTATATAGGGATGATCGTCGGCCTCTGATTGATCTCTTGGCCACCGCCGTCTCAGTTGCGCCAGTCCTGGTATGGGCTTCGCGGCGTGGGACAAACTCACTGGATATGCTCTCAAGGACTGCAGTGAAACATGACTCAACGGTTGAGGACTCGACTGGTACAACTTCGATGGACCTCCACTGTAAGGCATGGGTTCAGGGCTTATTGGCGCGAGGTCTTAATGTAGAGAGATCGCTCGAAGACGATCACGACCATCGGCTCGTCACCGACCTTTTCGGTTCGTCCGTGGACTCACCCGCGGGGCCGCCACCGGTCATGCTCGTGCGACGCACCACGAGGCAGCCGATCGATGCGTCCCCTGATTATTCAAGGTCCCCATCCCCACCTCCGCTCGTGCGAAGGGCGCAGCAGCCTCAGCTCAGGGTGAGGAATGGTCTAGCACATAGTGTGGAGGAGGAGGAAATGATGCAAGATGTATTCGGCCCCAAAGTGATGTGCAGATCGGGGTGAAACTCGGAGTGGGGACCAAGACTCTTGATTTGCACGGGTATATATTATTGTTCTGGTTACACTTCTCGGTTATGGGTATTGGTTAGTTTCTTGTTGTAAGATTATCATGCTCGTATATTACGTTTCTTCAACATCCAGTTCTAGACTTATGCGCGGAGCGCAGTACATCGTCGATCCAATACCTCCTCCGATGAGCCTGAGAACGGCAGTCATTCGTCTGGTATCGTATTCCCTCTCAGTGGACGTCAACGAAGACATGTAGTCTACTTATGACTTGCGTAGGGAACCCGATTCGGACGTTTTGTATCAACAGTGATTGATGCGCAGTTCATCAGTGATCAAAAGGTCCACAACAAAATTTCTCAGCATTTCAGCTACGGAGCGTGTGAAGAAACAAAGGAGAACTTGAAGCCTATAAGGTTTCTTCTTCTGCTTATTTTTTTTATTAGGATCCCCCTTTCATTCATCGGGCCAAGAATACCTGCTGGTGATACATATTCCTTGCGCCTGTCCTCCTTAGTCTATGTGGAGAGGGTGAGTAACATAACAAAACCTGATTGCCACGATCTTCGTGTCGTTCCTTTGTCTGATCTGAGTTCCCATTTTAGAAGGGAACAATAGTACTTTATGCTTCACGTTCTGCCAGTGAGCTTTTACAAAAAGCAGCTCACAGTAGAAAAGGTTACGACCAGCCGCATATTATGTTAACCTCTCCCTCCGACATCCCCGTTCCTTCTGAAATGTCGCCAGGTCTGAACATTTCAAAAGGCCCTTTTCGAATTTATTAACGAAGGGTGTGGATCTGATATGCACATCTGTTCGAAGTTCCTTCCCACCGCACAGTCGGAGGCACAACCTGGTGCAACAAGCATTGAGTGAGGGGGGGATCTTCCCGAATAAATACTATATTATACATTTCAACCTTTCAACAAACCAAACACCAGGCACTACGGGCCTTCGACGAGGAGTTGATTCGCATGGATACTGACTACGGCACGGCGATTCGAGCGATCTTACAATCGTAGATCTTTTTAGGATACCAAAGACTCGGGATTGCCTCGTACCATTCTCGAAAAAGAAGAGGCAAGATGATAAACTGTCATTATAGGAGTAAGAAAGTAAGTTCGGAATAGAGGAATGTTTACTTATAAGGCCTGAAGCTCTAGAGCTGCTCTCGAATCATCGATTTGCTACCATTTCGACCAAGCCTCCCTCAATGCAATGCATCGATCTGCAGAGAAAGTATAATTTGACTTGCTGGATTCGTCCCTTTCTCTAGGCTCCGCAGAAAAAACAGAGCAAATTCAGTTGCGTCCGATATCATCATGACGATCTAAGTAAAATTATTGAGAAAGCTGAGGTTCTCCTTTTGAATGACACTCATTGGTCCACTAAAAATAAAATAAAAATCAATTATGACATTGGACAGGAACATACATCCCTTGTTTCGTAAAAGGAGGCAACGTTTGCGATTTTAGGCGGGTACCAATGAACTGAATGAAAATAGCCGAAATGATCGACTTTGCGACTTCGTGATGTCACGGTCCAAATGTTCTTTCTGAACTCCCATGTATAATTTAAATAGGACTGCGGAAAGCAAAGCTGTTTTCCATTTTGACTTGACTAGTCGCTAGTGTGTTCCCGAATTTGGGTAAACCGGAATAGTTAGTGGTCTGCCTTCAAAACTACACGAACACGAACGAGGGGAGGCGAACTGCGACTCAACAGCTGATTGTATAGTGCAGAAAAATAATAACACGAAAACAAATGGGGAGATGAGCACACCTCCCGCTGTTTGCTGAAATTTTCCACCGGTACGAAAGATGGAAAGGTGATACAAGAGGCAGGGTGCCAAATACACCAGAACTGCGCTACTCCTCATCGTCCTCATCAACCGCCACACGTCTCCGACGGCCTCCTGTTGGGGGCTTGCGAATCCCAACCTCCTGGTCATCTTCTTCCGATTCGACCTCCATTTTGTCGTCAGTTTCTTCTTCGACTTCTTCCTTCACGACTTCCTCCTCCTTGATATTTCCCTTTTTGCGCTTTTTAGACTCACGTTTCGCGATTTTAGCTTCTGCTTCGTCTAGGGAATCTCGTTCTTCTTCTTCTTCTTCCTCCTCTTTCGATCGTCTTTTGCGCCTTTTCACGTCGTCTTCGTCATCATCCTCTTCATCTGATACAACGAAATCGTCCGTTTGATATTCTCCAGGACCTTTCTTACCATCATCGTCGGGTTTCTTTTTGACCTTTCGTCTTCCATCAAGTCCATCATCCGACTCTTCTTCGCTACCCACAAAGGGCTCCTCTTCATCATCGCTCCATACTTGATCGCGGGACTTCTTTCCGACTCCGATTCTCTTTTTCCTGGGAGTTACCAGGCCGTCCTCAGTACGCTTCCCAGTCTTTCGTGGTTTACGTGCGGCATTTTTAGCAAGCTCAGCAAGCTCCTTGTCCGGATCTCTCTGGACAAGATCACTCGGCGCCATCCGGAGTCTCGCGACTTTATTGTGTTTCTGGCCCACGGCCCGAACAAGTTTGCGATGAGTCGCAGATTGCATATCAATCGGACGAAGCGTGAGGTATCCTGTGATGAGCTTCTCCGCCTGCAGTACTTCAGCGCGTTTGTGTTGAGCTACTAGGTATGTGAGGCCATGAGTCCGGAGAGGGAGTTGGGATTGAGATGCAGGAGGGATGAGGGGCTGGCTTAGGGATTGCGATTGCGATTGACTACCAGAAGGGCCTCCAAGTCCCGAACGAGGGGCCGCACCTGACATATCTATGTTGTGATTCACGTCAAACAACTCTTTGCCGAGCTGTAGACTTAGTGAGCCATCTGACCATCGAATGACACGACTGTTCGATTGTCTTCGCTAGATACGATTTATGAAATTAACATTCAACAGAGAGTACAAGACAACAGACTCACGTCTTCTCCATCTACCCCCTTGACCCACCTCCAACGAACAGTATTTTCTACCTCCAATTTGATACTCTCACTACGTTCTCTAAGTGCATCCATTTGTTGCTGTGTGGTATCGTCATCGTCTTGCTCAGGACCAACGTACGTGTCTGGATGGAAGGGTTTTGAATCGAGCTTCACAAAATTGGGCATACGGATGACCCAGTACTATAGGGACGCTATTCAATTGAAGTAGTCAGTTCAGATGGAAACTGCTCACTTTGTCGTCTGAGCTCTTTGGCACAGGGAGGTTGGGAATTTGAACCGCTGCGTCTCGCAGCTGCACTTCTTGCGGTTCCTCTTGATCATCCTCTTCATATTCCATGGCCTTTCGCTGCCGTCTTTCAGGTGATGTCAATCCGTCCTCACCAACCACATCTCCTCGTGGGGGTGTTCCACCGCTGTACAAGTGGTCCTATAAGGGAACTGGTATGCGAAAACATATAGACAACCGCATACGTTTCGTCACCAAACAGGTCGCCCATCTCCTCATCCTCTTCTTTGAGTTCAGGTTCAGGTTCCGGCTCGCCTTGTGCGTCATCCTGCTGCATTTCTGCATCCTGAGAATCCCCTAGGATGTTTGTGTCAATACTCGAGGAAGTCAGCGTTCCTGGCGGAAACGCAAGTGCATCAGCCAGCGACATGTACTAAGGAGAGGAAACGATTATGTAATATATACTGTTTGAGCACTGAGGAGTTCACAAATTGCATTCTTACCTCAACCCATACCTCAATTATCTTGCGTAGGTTGCAGTTAATTATCTACCTACACCTATAAACGTTCAATATAGCTTCTAGTTCGGAAGGCGTGCAGGATTCCAGAGATGGCCTATTTTCTGCTCAAACGAGTCGGAGCGACTGCATGGATTGATCACCAAAGGTCCATGCTGCTATCTTTCGAGTCAAGCTTACACGGATCATCTGTGGATTTATAGTCTTTATAGCTCCATCTTCTCAACCGGCTATCTCATCGCCGAAACAGCTCATAGAAAATCGATATCCGGATGGATTTGAAATGCATCCTGATATTACTTCAACTAGCTAAACACGGAAGCGATGATTATTGAAACTGACACCCATGGCATATAGTCTACTCGGATTCCTTTTTTGCCCCATATATTCAGCGCTCATATTCCAACACTCCTCTAGCTTGTCACCGTGCAGTCTGTAACCCTTCTCCCCCTCGCTTCCCCTCGCCTCGTTCTTAATTACAGCCTCTTATGCAATGCTCTCGACTTGAAATTCGCTTCGGCTGCTGTCTACGTGCATATGCGTCATACGCTGGCCTCTTCACTCAAGCTTAATCTCTCACGTCATGCCGCGTCAGCAGGCCCTTGATATGTCTAGAACTGCCTCCATTTATCTATGGATATGGCCATTTATATACTTTGACATGCCTCTTTCTCTTTCCGCGTTTCGTCCCCCAGGGCCAGTGATATTATCAACTGCGAAGCAGGTATTACACTTGCAATTCTTCGCGGTTGGAGCGCTGACGACGACAACACTACAATAGCAACTACATATCGACATCATTTTTTTTAATCCCTCCTAGACCCCCATGCACTTGCATGTCGCGACATTCCACTATTCCACACTGCTGCCTCCAATCAAAATATTTGGAGGATGTCTCTGGATTCCCACTCGGATCAAAACCACAGACGTCTTGCACCATTCGTATACGTTGCAGTGGACGGTACCACATCCTCACAAAAGGTGCGATGCTAAGTTCCAAGCTCTTACACTGGCAGACACCCCTCTGCATTATTGGATCTGACCCGGGATTATTCTGACCCCATAAAATTCAGCGTCGGTCACACATACACTAAGCGCACAACTGGCTCAACCCATCACTAAGCACGTGGCTGTGATGTAAATACTGCCACTGGACGTATTCGAACCGTGGTAAAGGCATTTACGTCCAATCCAAGGTGAGTCTCCCTAATTAGTATGATTGCCGTATGTATGCTGCTGATATTTTAGAAACCGCTGCCAGTTACTACCAGGTCCGCGAATTACTTTGGCATAATATGCTACACTAAGCATTAGGAGGATTCACAATACAAATTTTACCACAAGTATATGAATAACTCATTTCCGAGGCGGTGAGTAAAAATGACTTCGGAATCTGCACGGCCATCGAAAAGTTTACCCCTATTCCCCTTTCCTTCAAATCTCCCAAACTAATAGCACCGCACCTATGGACATATAACGCCGCGACGAAACGATAGACGCCTTGCAATTAGCTATATCAATCACTTCTTTCGAGATTCCGAGCGTCGCATAGACAGGCACCGAACCCGATAGCCTGCATCAAATATCTCAAATGCACAGATGTTCTCCTCGGCGTCATTCGCAAACGCGCAAAAAAATTACGCTCCCCGGAAGGACGACCCTGCGCACTAAATCCGGGCGAGGAACGATGTGTGCTTCTTTTTCTTCACTTAAATCCTCGCCTACAAAACCGAGGAATCCGTGAAATGGAATTAATTAACGCTGACTTTTGAGAAGCACAGCGTAACAGACAAAAATAGCACAGCAGACGCCACAGCGGACGCCAGCGTTTGGAGGTAGGCGTCAGACCTGGGGAGGCTTGGGTGTTTGATGGTTCAAAATATCAGCATCGCCGGTGTCTGATGTTTGTTCGAGGTCGCAAAGTTCATCGTTCGCAGGGATTCAAGCTAGATAAACGTACCGCTTCTCGGTAAGCACGTCATTTACCATCAGACTGCATGAAATGTGCACCGAACTGACGATATAGATGAGAAAAATCAAAAGATTACGGCGATCATAATCTGCACCCATTCTTCGTGCAGCCCTAAAGCGGGGTCAGATCCTGCAGGCGCAGAAGCGTGTCCAAGCCATGATTGGGTTCCGGTATACGGTTTAACCCAGGCCAAGAAGAAGCTTGGCAGAGCAAATTTCCAGAGGTCCAGACGTTGCGCTTCGCAAAGCTTGCGCCTCGTCTTCCCAGAAGCCCGTCATGCATAGATTCTCCAAGCCAATAAATTTTGTGTGGGAATGTCGGGGATATGCGGTACGTACATACATGTGTGAATCAGTGGTTGGGTATATCGTATATTTGGCAGAGCCGGACACCTTAAGCATCGGGTTATTTTGGTGAGCGCTATTTTAATACTGCAGTTCTCGAACGTGAATGTTGGGCGGGAGCCACGCTAGACCGATGCCGGTACACGTGGAAAATCGCCCAGGCAGTGGCGTTTCCAATCGCATACCCATATTGGGGAGGTGGAGGCTTGGAAGGGAACCACGGTGACAGCTTTGACAACTTCGATGCGTTGCGTTGCCCCGATGTCACAATCTACGCTTCGACGGCTGCATCAGTGTCCGGCGAATTCGGGAACTTCGAGACGAGCTTCGAATTCCGACTTTGGATTTCGTATGTTGGCCTGCTACGCTTCGAGTTTCGTAATTGTTGGCTTCTGCGCTGTCTGGGCTGGCTCGCAGTCGTTCTCCTTGTTCTGGTTCTCTGGCTCTGGCGGCTTTGCATTGGCCGCAGTGGGAATACTTACCACGACAAGCGCCGTAGCTATGCAGCGCATGTGCACCATGAGCAAGCCTCCGTCGCCGTGGTCGTCTCCACTCAGAAAAAAGTGGCAAGCCTAACAATACACCAGGACCCTAGCCAATCTCTTTCGGTGATATTTGCTCATGCCATAAATAACGCCATGCAGAGCCTGAGCTCTCGACAAATGTAACGCAACGCAAGGTACGCCGTCAAAGGGGATTCGAGTTCACGGACGTCGGTCACATCGTGTCAGCGAGAATCGGCCGAGGTATCTCCGGGTTGAACAACCAGGTATTGGCAGATTTCCCATATAGCGTCAGCGAGAACTTGGCGTGGGGTCTGTAATGCATCCCGAGGCCGACGGGAGACTTTGCTATTGTTACAACGGTTTTAGGTGCTTGGACCCGAACCTGTGCTGATATGTTTAGAGGAAATGCTGTGGAAAACAAAGTTATCAAGGAGGCAGCGCAGGAGAACACGAGCTCTTATTCTACTTTCGACTTTCGGATCCCATTGTTGAAAGGTTGTTCGTTGGGTTCTTAGCAACAGATTACAAGCCTTTTCGAGCCTTGGCAGTCAGGAGCTTCAAGTGTGACAGTAGTCACACGTGACCTGTCACTAGCGTTAACACCCCCCGCATCCCTGGCCGTCCGTCGGATCACCAAGACCCACCAGCAATTCGGACGCTTTCGGACGTCGACCATTCCTTTGTATCTTCGAGGTACGTAATGTTTTCGAATCGTGATGGGATGCAAATGGAGATATTTATCACGCTAATGTACGAGTTTTACACACACACTGTAACACAAGGGAAGAGACCGTGGCTCGAACTGAGAGCGTGAAAAATAGAGGAAGTGGGTGAAAATAGTAAGGGACGGCCCAGGATGATATGAGGTAGTAGTGGCTGGTGATCAAGGCAAAGGCGAATGCGAACATACAACGAGGATGCAGAGAGGGGGGTAGAGAAGTATGGTAGCAAGGTCCGGGTCTCAGCGGAATTCGAAGGAGCCTGTGGATTCCTGAGGGACGTGGCGCAGTGAGAGCTGCTGATATCTACAATGTCAACCCCAGCTCCAGTCAGTGATCAATGGCAGGTAGACAGATGATGGGCACTCACGGCTCGGAGTTTTGATGGAAGTAGAAGCCACTCATAGTTGCCGCGCCCTGGCCCATCTGGTGTGACGGGTGTGCTTTCTTCTTCCCAAGCACCAGCCCCGTCCGTCCATTGTCTGCGCGGTGCCGGTCCAGGCGAGGTAGGAGCGGAGGGCAGGGGGCTG
>MU134336.1:131531-149770 GCA_015039355.1 Ramaria rubella
CTTGCAATTAGCTATATCAATCATTCTTCTCTTCGAGATTCCGAGCGTCGCATAGACAGGCACCGAACCCGATAGCCTGCATCAAATATCTCAAATGCACAGATGTTCTCCTCGGCGTCATTCGCAAACGCGCAAAAAAATTACGCTCCCCGGAAGGACGACCCTGCGCACTAAATCCGGGCGAGGAACGATGTGTGCTTCTTTTTCTTCACTTAAATCCTCGCCTACAAAACCGAGGAATCCGTGAAATGGAATTAATTAACGCTGACTTTTGAGAAGCACAGCGTAACAGACAAAAATAGCACAGCAGACGCCACAGCGGACGCCAGCGTTTGGAGGTAGGCGTCAGACCTGGGGAGGCTTGGGTGTTTGATGGTTCAAAATATCAGCATCGCCGGTGTCTGATGTTTGTTCGAGGTCGCAAAGTTCATCGTTCGCAGGGATTCAAGCTAGATAAACGTACCGCTTCTCGGTAAGCACGTCATTTACCATCAGACTGCATGAAATGTGCACCGAACTGACGATATAGATGAGAAAAATCAAAAGATCACGGCGATCATAATCTGCACCCATTCTTCGTGCAGCCCTAAAGCGGGGTCAGATCCTGCAGGCGCAGAAGCGTGTCCAAGCCATGATTGGGTTCCGGTATACGGTTTAACCCAGGCCAAGAAGAAGCTTGGCAGAGCAAATTTCCAGAGGTCCAGACGTTGCGCTTCGCAAAGCTTGCGCCTCGTCTTCCCAGAAGCCCGTCATGCATAGATTCTCCAAGCCAATAAATTTTGTGTGGGAATGTCGGGGAAACATATGCGGTACGTACATACATGTGTGAATCAGTGGTTGGGTATATCGTATATTTGGCAGAGCCGGACACCTTAAGCATCGGGTTATTTTGGTGAGCGCTATTTTAATACTGCAGTTCTCGAACGTGAATGTTGGGCGGGAGCCACGCTAGACCGATGCCGGTACACGTGGAAAATCGCCCAGGCAGTGGCGTTTCCAATCGCATACCCATATTGGGGAGGTGGAGGCTTGGAAGGGAACCACGGTGACAGCTTTGACAACTTCGATGCGTTGCGTTGCCCGATGTCACAATCTACGCTTCGACGAGCTGCATCAGTGTCCGGCGAATTCGGGAACTTCGAGACGAGCTTCGAATTCCGACTTTGGATTTCGTATGTTGGCCTGCTACGCTTCGAGTTTCGTAATTGTTGGCTTCTGCGCTGTCTGGGCTGGCTCGCAGTCGTTCTCCTTGTTCTGGTTCTCTGGCTCTGGCGGCTTTGCATTGGCCGCAGTGGGAATACGTACCACGACAAGCGCCGTAGCTATGCAGCGCATGTGCACCATGAGCAAGTCTCCGTCGCCGTGGTCGTCTCCACCCAGAAAAAAGTGGCAAGCCTAACAATACACCAGGACCAGCCAGGACCCTAGCCAATCTCTTTTCGGTGATATTTGCTCATGCCATAAATAATCGCCATGCAGAGCCTGAGCTCTCGACAAATGTAACGCAACGCAAGGTACGCCGTCAAAGGGGATTCGAGTTCACGGACGTCGGTCACATCGTGTCAGCGAGAATCGGCCGAGGTATCTCCGGGTTGAACAACCAGGTATTGGCAGATTTCCCATATAGCGTCAGCGAGAACTTGGCGTGGGGTCTGTAATGCATCCCGAGGCCCGACGGGGAGACGTTCAGCATTTTGCTATTGTTACAACGGTGTTAGATGCTTGGACCCGGAACCTGTGCTGATATGTTTAGAGAAATGCTGTGGAAACAAAGTTATCAAGGAGGCAGCGCAGGAGAACACGAGCTCTTATTCTACTTTCGACTTTCGGATCCCATTGTTGAAAGGTTGTTCGTTGGGTTCTTAGCAACAGATTACAAGCCTTTTCGAGCCTTGGCAGTCAGGAGCTTCAAGTGTGACAGTAGTCACACGTGACCTGTCACTAGCGCTAACACCCCGCATCCCTGGCCGTCCGTCGGATCACCAAGACCCACCAGCAATTCGGACGCTTTCGGACGTCGACCATTCCTTTGTATCTTCGAGGTACGTAATGTTTTCGAATCGTGATGGGATGCAAATGGAGATATTTATCACGCTAATGTACGAGTTTTACACACACACTGTAACACAAGGGAAGAGACCGTGGCTCGAACTGAGAGCGTGAAAAATAGAGGAAGTGGGTGAAAATAGTAAGGGACGGCCCAGGATGATATGAGGTAGTAGTGGCTGGTGATCAAGGCAAAGGCGAATGCGAACATACAACGAGGATGCAGAGAGGGGGGTAGAGAAGTATGGTAGCAAGGTCCGGGTCTCAGCGGAATTCGAAGGAGCCTGTGGATTCCTGAGGGACGTGGCGCAGTGAGAGCTGCTGATATCTACAATGTCAACCCCAGCTCCAGTCAGTGATCATGGCAGGTAGACAGATGATGGGCACTCACGGCTCGGAGTTTTGATGGAAGTAGAAGCCACTCATAGTTGCCGCGCCCTGGCCCATCTGGTGTGACGGGTGTGCTTCTTCTTCCCAAGCACCAGCCCCGTCCGTCCATTGTCTGCGCGGTGCCGGTCCAGGCGAGGTAGGAGCGGAGGGCAGGGGCTGCGGACATGCGCTATCGGGTTTCGAAGAGGACAAGTCGGTAGTTAGTGGAGGCGGTTCCTCCTCCGTGTGCGGCTTTGATATTGACCCGTTCTGCGGGTTGAATTCGACGCAGACGTAATAGAAACCTGAAGTTGAGAGTTAGCGGTTCAGATATTGTGCATAGTGGAATGGAGGCTCCTAAGACTGACCGGCGAAGCTAGCCCCATTGATATCTCTGACTCTATGATCTGGGACAAGGAAGCGTTCTTTCCAGCGCATGAAGACACAATCGCGATCGCGATCGCGGATGGTATGGTGTGGTCCGCGGATATCCTGCCTGACCTTTTGGAATGCGGGGAAGCGGGCCCAGTGTGTCATGTCGTCCTGCTCGTCTGCGCCCCAGTCGTCGGTGAGGAAGCCGTATCGCGAGCCGATGATCTGTGCGTCGAAGTAGGTGGTGAGTTCCGGCCAGTCGTCGGTGAGGCCACGGATGCGAAGGTAGCCGCAGAGGAAGGAGGAGGTAAAGTCGACGTCCTGCAGGACACTGTTAGGTAAGGGAGAATTAAATGAGGGCAGCGATTAGTACGTACAACGATGGTAACAGAGACTTCGTAGCTGCTTCTGCCGCTCTTTTGGGTGCCAGAGAACTGTGCGCCGGGGTAGAGACAGTCTTGACTATGCGAGCGGACCCGCAGGCGGGTGATATCTGTGTAGGGGTCTGCGAAGGAGGAGGAGGCGTGAGGCGGAATAGTGTGGCACGCGGACGACGAAGACGGGGATGTTGGGGGCGAAAACTGGTGTCTTTGGTGGGAAACGGCGATGGGAGACGAGGGGGAGACGAGAGCGGAAGCGAATGCGGGGGGAGCGGGGGGCGGGGAAGCGGTGCGGAAAGGCATGGGGACGTCTTCGTCGAGGCAGGGGGCAGCGAAGTCGTCGACAGAGTCCGGGAGCGGACTGCGGCCGTCTACGGCGTCTCTGGGACGCTCTGGGACGTCGGCGAAGAGAGCGCATATACGTTCGAGACACGGGGTGCAGACGATGTCGGCCTCTGGGTGCAGGAGGACGATGGACTCGGGGGAGAGCTGGCGGGAACACGAGGAGCAGAGCTTGATCTGCGGCGGGGGAGTGGGCTGCTCGCTGTGTGCGGCGTCGAGGACGATGCAATGCTCAGAAGGCATGGTGTGTAGCGCAGGTTTCGCAGAAGATGGCGGTCGGAAACAAGACTCGAGAGCAGTCGGGCAGCGCAGGGCTCTCACGTGTCCACTTCCCACCAGAGACGCCCCTGCCTTGTACTTGCTCTCTGCTTTCGCCTCTTTGCATCCCTTTGGTTCTGCAGCCTGTGCCAGGAGTAGAAGATCCGCAGCATCGCCTCTATATGATATGTGCAAATCACCCGTTGTTGCAAATTCTCTCGAAGCCTGCTCGGAATCTTCTCCTGTCCTCGCTCGCCACACCCCTTGAGCCCTTGCTCTGTCTTTCTCTGCGCGTTCCTCTGCGCGCTCGGTCGCCAGAACCGTTGCATCTCGTCCCAGCGTCTCCTTTCTCCCCAAGAGAGATCAAGGAAGCACTTTGATCCGACGCTAATCCATGGCTTATTCGGGTGCATTTGCAACACTGCCCCGCCAGCAGCTGCCAGCAGCCGCTCGCCATGCCGTCAGCGTCAACGTCTCCAAATCTCATGCAAGGAAGGCCTCAACTGGCCTCACTCGACTCTAGAGCCTGATCCGTGGTGCTCGCCCGGGTCGGTGTCACCCTGATGTAGAGCGCTGCGTTTGCGGCCATCGTATCCCGTTTCGACGCGATACCTACGATACCACTTTCCATCGTGCTTCGCCGTCGATGCACTGTATTGCACCCTATT
The DNA here is from genome assembly GCA_015039355.1 of Ramaria rubella. Lineage (NCBI taxonomy): Eukaryota > Fungi > Basidiomycota > Agaricomycetes > Gomphales > Gomphaceae > Ramaria > Ramaria rubella. The sequence goes on from MU134336.1 coordinate 135,967, forward strand.
GCACTACCTTCGTCCCGCACACGGAGCTTGGCTTATACCTAAGAGTCAGCTTGTCTTTGTGGCCTGCATGTGATTCTGCTGGCAGGCCAGATGCCATCCAATTCACATTACTCACAGCGTCCAAGCCATTCCAAGTGGCGCTTGACCTCTGGCTCCCGCAGCGACATCCACGCCTCCGGCGAGCTCACCCGCTCTCGCGCTCATCTCCACCCTCCATCGTTTCTGCTGCGCCATAGGCGCGCGCCTCTCAGCGACGTTCGACGTCGGATGGTTGTCGTGCGTCATCACAACGCCAGGCGTTAAACAGTAACCTTATTACATCTGATGCGTTAGAATCGGGCTGGCGCTTCGTGTCTTCATGTACGCTGGAAACAAGATTGGGTTTTAGACAGGCGAGTGCTCAACGTCCGAATGGACGTTGGGATGGTGCCGGGATTGATTGTGCTGTTGATGATGGATGGTGTGGAGGGTGTTGATGATAGCTTTCATTGGGACAGGGTGAGTAGCGTCGTCGTGCAACGTGTGGCTTTGGGCATGGACACCGTATCTCGTCGAGACGAGACGTGGTCTCGCTCCGCGCATCGCCTTCATATCGCACGAATTTCCTCCTCGCTTCCCTCATTGTTGGCGGCCACAGTTCTCCCACGCGTAGAGTGGCGTGAAGTGAGACGTAGAAGTGAGATGATGTGAGTGTCGTTCGCGCTCGCGTTTACTCTTCCCTGCATTTGGAGTACATCCACAATCACTGACGGGCAACCACGTCGGACTTCAGACCTCGGCCATTGGCCACAAGTTGGATGTCCCATATCACATCATACAATGTGCGCCCCATCCTTTCCTATGGTTCCGCATTTTCTCTGCGACCACCTATAATACGGCTTGACGCTCGGTTTTCAGTCCCCCACCCCTATTCCTCTCACCTCTCACTTCTTACACCCTTAAAGCCCATCACCTAACATCCAGCATCTCAAAGCCTTCGTCAACCTAGCCAATATCTCGCTTTCCACGAGTCCGGCAATCATCTGATCTCAATACCCTGATCCTAAGCAAAGTAACGAATTCGAGTGCACCCGGGTCCGAGGCACGCAAGGGACACGGCGTGCCCTCGCGTCTACCTCTTCAGGCTTGTCCGCGTCTACACATTCCTCCGAGCTTCTTAAACTTCCTTGATCATGATTATGCTTACGGTTCCGGCTTTGGCTATGGCTATGGACCCGTACACTGATGGCTCATCCCTTTTCGTGTACTTTGGTTGATATCGGAACCCATCGCGGTGGAGGCTCAGATTGTGCAGACTTATTCAGTCATACTTACCGCACGTCATTCAAGTCCAAGCCCACGTGCGCGATGCGTTGCACGGAACGGGAGATTACTGCCACGTCTTTGGACGATGCGATGTTCGTAATGTGATGAGGTACCATTAGTCAGGCATATACCCAGCCTCGAACCACTCTACTCTGAATCTCTACTGTGCATGCTCTGTGCTCCAACACCAATCGCATGACTAGTAACAGTGTATCCCAACAAACCAGCCACTAACTCTGCGACTGCTGATTTCTTCTTGCCACGCGTAAGCACGGTACGTCCCATCGTCAAAATTGATTAAGAGCTTGGATCCGTGAAGTCGCGCAATTACTTGATAATGCGGGCTGGCGCTCTCCCCGGGCCCCCTAGATCTATCTATGTAGATGGATGGGATGGTAATGGCAACTCAGTAATCAGTACATGAATCCCTCTCAGGCCCTCAAGTCCACCAGAACTTCGAAGGTGAACCGGCATACTACAATTAGACGCTGGGTATCTCATCTTGACGATGATGATCCCGTCCCGTCCATGTCGAAGCGCTAAGGTGCAAGTTGTTACATGTATAGCCTTGTTGTTATTGTTATTGTTATTTGTTAAATATAGCTTAGAGTTGGATAGGAAGTGACATCAGTGAACGATGTAGTGGCTGTAGTGAGGTCAACAGAACAGGGTAGCATGTGTAAATATTAAATGAAGGAAGCAAGGCAGTACTTGCCGGCCTTGCACTTACTTACTTCTGTCAACCGGTGCTTGTTTTCAACGGGCGTCCGTGCGTGTGGGAGGTGGTGTGGGGATTACAATAGCTGACGCATGACGGGGATGTACGGGTGGGTGGCTTACTAGTATATAGGACGGAAGGATTCGTTCTGCCCTTTCGCGCTTAGAGTAAGAGAAGCGAACACAGGGAACCGTTCAACCGTTTAATTGTTCCAATCCTCAGGGATTTCACTGTCGTCATCACTCCTTGATCGAAGCTACTAACCTGTATATTGTATTATCTGTGTACTGCCATGAAAGTATAGAAGACCGACGTCAGGACTCGGATATGATAGGAAGGCCGACAGGGAACTTATGAGGGCGTGGCATTATAAGATGTGCAATTGGATCATACCTATATATTATATTATAACGTTCGTATGGATCCAGACTCGGAAGTTGCCTTTCATAACCAAGGGTCTCTAATAAACGCTGATCTTGATGGTGAACGACGAGCCTGCAATGTTGCTTTAATTCACAGGGGTTTTCCGATGAGAGTTAGTTATCATCGGAGGGATCTGTGTGGTAAAGTTAATAGAGGCTTGCGGAAGGCCGAAGGTATTTATAATTAAGTTGGGTGTGGGTGAGAAGTAGGCTGCATTATATTTTGTTAGGGTCGTTGCTGAAGGGTTCTGGTGTGGTCAAGGGTGAGGAGGCTGTTGGAAGCTTCCGTAAATATTATTTAATGGTTTCCAGTCAAGCCTTCTGAATAAAGGCATCAAGATGAGATCTGTGCCAGGTAGTGACGAAGAGTGAGTGCTCGGAGCCCAGGCCGGTGAAAAGCAGTAAAGCACCTGAGAAAGTTTATAGAATCGGTGAGTGGTAGTTTGTGTGAAGCAGCCGAGAATTTGATGTGGTAAGTTTCCAAGGAGTGCCATATACTGGTAAAGGGGGAGACGAGGATGTTATAAGCAGCTGAGGAGAACCGTACGGGAGACGTCGAATATCATCAGCCTGAATAATGACGACAATAAAGACGGTGATTCTGTTGCTGTAGAGATTGTCTCGACCATGCGTTTGAAGGGAAGAACCGACAATGCTGGGGGGTCAGGGTTTGGGACATAAAGGTTGCTCCCATCCAATCTTGCCATAAATTCGTTGAATAATAAGGATTAGGGGGACCTGTATGAAATAGACATACGCTGGAAACAAGTCCAGAACCTGTCTGCCATACCGTAATACTATACGGCGGTATCCATTAGAGAATTCAGAAGCGAGGAAGAGCTTGTAATATGGAGGAGCATACCAGCCGGCCAGAGATTATCTCATTAGGTATCCTCAAAATTGTCCATGAAGCCATTACGTAGTAAGATGGGCACTGGAAAACATACGTTTACGCGCTTGTGATTGCGGCCACCGTCATTGACAGCGGCTAGGGAAGGCTCAAAGCGCCTATATAATGAACAAGGATTGCTCATTAATTTAATTAATAATGCGCCCGATAATACTAGAAGGAATAATTTGTAAAGATAACGAAACAATGTGCAGAGAGACGTCGAGGAATATTGAAGCTCCGCTGCCTTGTACATTCACCAACTGACTAACTTTACGTAAGTATCGTCATTCTCAAGTGGATCTTACTATGAGGCTCGGTCAAGAATGTTAGCACAATTATTTTCCACAGCCATGATACTCACGGCAGCCGCACGTTTATATATCGTTCTCAAAACATTGGTTGGCTGCTCATCTCTACATATCACTGCCAAACAATGTCTACAATGCCGTAGGCGTCATCACCAGGCGCCAAAGGTAGTCTCTTTGTTGTATCTACGATTTTTACGCATCAGGTGACAAGCAGGCGCGGCAAAAAGGATTCTTGCCTAAGGTTCAATTGACTCGAAATGAAAGTTTGATTAATCTCTTCCGACATTGTCCGTATGTCGCTAGGGGCTCAGTGTGACGAGGTGTAGTCTCCGAAGAACACTGTGTTGGGAGCTTCACACTAGTGCATACTATGATTTGGTTGACGTGGTGAGTGTATCCACTTCTGAATATGAATGATCGAAAGTGTCCAACGTGATATGGGTATGACATCGGTGCTCAGCTGTCGCCGCACTCTTTGGATCTCCCGATAACATTATAGAACAAACTTTGAAACATTGTGTGGTGCTTGTTGTTCCCATTCTGGCTCAATCGAGGCTTTCACTGTAAGTACCTGCTCATACATAGTTCAAGAACAGGATAGATGTCGCGTGGCAGTGTTCCTTCAATTTGTTCGAAGCAGTTGATGTCCTTCACACTCCCATCTGATCATACCGTATGTGCGGGTCAGAAAATGTAGGGGTGCGAGCTTACTCTTTCCTGGCGATTTCCTATGCTTCAGTTGTGGCGTCAAATTCTATGGATTTTTGGCAGTAGCGTGGCAAGATAATAACTCCAATCTCCAACCTTTGATGAGCAGAGCTACGAGACGCGAACGTTACGCATCTGATGCCACTATCAATCAAACTTTCCATTAATATCCTTGGATTTACAGAGGACATGATCAAATTGTGATCAAATGTCAATTTTGAACTACTTCTCGAATTCCCAATTAGAGCGGCATTTGACCGTTGCTACTACGATATATTACCTATAAATACCGGCGTCGTGTAGTGAGGAATTCAATGGAGTTAAATGCACTCCGGATTTGTTTCATGAAATTGCCTTGTCTCTTAGTACAAACATGCACGGAGCTGGGGCTTCGGCTTTTAATTGGAAAGGGATTACATAGGCTTTGCTGTTGTCCCTAATATGTTTACTCTCAACCACACAATCGAAGACAGTGTAAACGCAAAATTCCAGGATGTGAAGAGCTGATTAGGATGAATCTCAGGAGACTACTTAGGTGCTTGTGACCGCTATCGAACATAGGCGAAATTTCCTCCTTGCACCATTTAAATGCACTTGGATCCGAAACTCTGAGAGTGGAATAGATGGAATATTGTAACGTAAATGCGTAAATCAAAGATGTATGAGAGTAAAACAGCCAAGTATGTGAATGGTATCATCTGAAGAGCGGTAGCATCAAATCGGTATGAGAAGAATTGGACACCACACTTTGGCATTACCAACTACGCTATGTAATACTCAGGAAGATTTTTAGAGCTTTATTCACCGACGGGCGTTGACTGTGTTGCCGGAGCCAACATTGTTAAGGGCATTGAGGTAGTTGAGAACAACGTTTCCAATTTGAACGCTGATGCTGGGGTACAGCTAGTGGAATCGAATAAGCTCCCGAGGACACGACGGAAGAGAAAAAAAAGACATACATCAATGCATACGCCTACTACCGCCTTGACAATAGCATCGACGTTAATGGGGACATTGACGCCGTGGATTTGGACGTCGACGCCGGAGAGACCGTTACCACCGTACTCGATGTAATTCAGGACGACGTTACCAATAGCAATCGCAAGGTCCCCGTCAGCATCGATCTGTGAGGATGAATAAGTCAAGGAAATAAAACGATATTCCGGAACAAAACATACTTTGGCAACGGCAGCAACGACTGATTTTACAAGGGAGTCGATGTCACCGGGGATGTAGACTACGTTACCACGGGCGTGAACGTTGTTGTTGGATCCAACACCGTTAGCTGCGTTGACATAGCTAGCACCGACGTTCGCGACATTAGCCTTCACGGGAACGTAAGCCTACCGACTAATCAGCTTCTAGGTGTAAGTATCCCAGAGAGAAATATACTTTAGCAGCAGCAGCGACGCCGCCCCAGACCGGTGCCACAGCGTTCACGGGAGCATCAACATTAGCAATGGCCTTTCCATATGCATTGACAGGGGCGTTGACAACATTGTGGACAGGAACTGCGAATGCAGAGGAGGCAAGGGCAATGAGAACGAAGGAGTGCATTGTAGTAAGGAATGTGAGTTGGTGAGAAGAGAGTTAGAAGAGAAGCGTCGTTGAGAGAGGAAGGAGAATGAGGAAAAAGTAGCAACACTCACATCTTTTATATACTGTTGTGTGATAGAAATTTTATTAATATGTATTTTCGTAAAAGAAAACACGTTATCTGACGTACGCACGGATGGCTATTAGCATTGAAATAGGTCTACGCGAACGCGAGGCTCACATAGTTTCGGAAACTGAATGTCTTCGAGTCGGTGGGATGTAATTGATTTAAACCTAGTCTTGGGTGTCTGAATCCTAGGGATAGCATTTTAAACCAGTCTGTCAACGCTTTCTACCTATCTGCAAAGAGGAGTTGTTAAAGCATTGACGATGACCACAACAAGCCCGGACCGCTCAAGCTCATTGTAATGATTGACAAGAGCATTACATTTATCCTTTGCCGTCACGCTTGCAGGCCGCCAAGCCTTCTTCATGCCCGATCAATCGACCTCCGCGGAGCCTAAGGTCGATTACTCACACGCCCGGAAACTAGGTACGTAGTAGCGTTAGGTAGATTACCTATAACAATCCCTAGTGAGAGACAAGTTGACAATGTGCTGTTCTAAACCAAAACATCAGAAAATTATAAGTGGTCTAGTAGGCTACTTACTAGTACTATTAGTGTTGCAACGGAGGACGCAGACTTAGAAACTCCGGATCCGCTAGCTCGGATGCTTTTCATCAGGTCCGAGGGAACGGCTGGGGCATAAGTGCATCAGCGATACTTTATGTCCGTTCTGGCCTGGGTCCGAGCTCATGTTACATGCGACCGTCGTGACATGCAAGATTCGTGGGCTGAGGGTGTCATGGGTGTCATGGAAGCAGGTGAAATCGAGGCCATGTCAATGCTTCTGACGATGAGCGACACAGGACGGCACGGTGACGCTGCCGTCATCAAGGTCAATGTGGCTACGATAGTATCCTTCGGACGTTGTCGCTCGGTGGCACTCACTCACCGCAATGATTCCTTATGACAGCCTTGCTGCCCTGTTGATCTCACTGTGGCATGCTGTTCACCAAAAGCTTCCAAGCTACATGAGCCTACGCGGCCATGGCTCCAATATTCTATGTCGCACTCAATCGCGCTCTCTACAGGGGAATTTGGATCGCAAGATTCTTAAAGCTTATTTTATCCGCACGCTACAGTGACGATTCAAGAGACGGTATTGAGTGCTGATATCATTACTTTGACCGAGCATGACGCTACGAACCACAGGCGACCACCAGGTGTTTATAGGCATTGAATCTGCATGTACTGGAACCTTCTCTCTGCACATTGAGGATGGCTTTTAAACCGCTGATGGTGACTCGCTTGACAGGGCTTCCCGCACGCAGGGCAGTCGCAGGCAGTCATCTTCCAGCCACAGATACCATTCGCAATCCAACGATAGTGCACGCCACACCCCCACACTCCCTACCTAGTCGCGCGTACATCGTAAGTACAGTAACCTCTATTGAGGGTGTTGATGCGCTGTAGGTGTAAAGGCGGAGGTTGTCACTGCGCAATGCGGGTGGCGATGGTAGGTTGGTAACATGTCTGTCCTCGTCCCTCGACACCATCCTTCCCAATCCACCTCTTTCTTTCATCCTCTCCGTCTCTGCTGAATGCACAACTGACTGCGCTCCAATGATGTCACTTTGGTTGGGCAGTGGCGTACGATCACAGGAGCGAGTCGCCAACCATGATCGACTAGTGAGCCAACAATTGGTACCACTGTCATTGATGCTTATATTAAGCCTAATTTAAGCTGAGAGCCCTCATCGGCGTTATTTTTTCGAATTGTGTAAGTGGTCTCAACTTCGTGCAACTTCCCTTCGCTAACAGTATCGTACCACAATACCTCCACACCGCTCTCATACCGTCTGACATCCTTCATGAGTTTTGGTATAACACAGCCCCTTTGCGTAGGTTGCAGCCAATCGTGACCTCTATGATATCGTTCCACTGTATGCACTTCTTTACGTGCTCGCCGGACATACACTGTTGCATCCACGTTTGCGCTGTCTATCGCTTCTGATGATGGGATATACCTGCTCCGGGACCAACAAGCGATATTCCCTGTTGTATAGCTGATGCACAGTGCAGCAATAGTGCACTCCACTTTTTCCCGAACCAGGTGAGCACAGTGAAAGTAATTGTAGAAAAACGGAATACTTACCATTGAGCCGGAGCTTGGGTGAGCAAAATTACCCTCAGGCTACTCAGCGGTGACGATCCTTCGTGGAACAAGCAACAGTGTCAGCATTCTCAGAGTGCTACTGCCGCCAAGATCAAATACAGACTCTTCGAGTTTAGATTGCTAATGAGGACTTACCCAGGCCATCTGAATTCTGCTATAGGGACATCATTTCAAATATGAGCAACATATTCAGGTCTAGAATGTACTAGGCTGAAGGCCTTGAACGATGATCAGCGTGGAGCAGCCTACAAGGCCGAGATGTTACAAAGGTCTAGGTGAGTACAAATTCTTCCGGTCCCGACAGCCGATGGAAGTAGATGATCAAAAGTGGTGTCAAGCAAGGCACGCTGGTAGCCATTTATAAAGGCAAGTCGATCGAAGTATCCTGTCGATCTTAATATATAAGGCTGCCGGCGACTATGTTGTTAATCGAGGATACTTAATCAAGATTATTATAGCGCACTGCAAATTCTTTCAGCGGATTTGGTCATATTTGCTCATCAATACCGGCTTAGTTCACGGATGCTCGCTCTACTAGCGGTCGACCTTCACCTCTCCGTCCAGACTTGTGATGCAGAAGATCAAGATGGCACTCTACCTATAAAAATACCGTACGGTCATAGAAACCACTGTGTCGTCGGGTTGTCGGCCGAAGCCAGTAGTGATTTGGTGAGGCTGGTGTTCGCATTATTGTTACAGTTCAACGACCCTGAGCGGGTGCTGAGATGGTAAATGAAGAATTAGTGTTATAATGGACCATTTTTTTTTCATGTATATACATTGCGGTCATTCCTAAATAATGGAACTGCTGTTTAGTATTTGATGATACCAAAGTTGGATATCTCAGAAATAAACTCTTCAATTTTTCATGGGCACCTATGTCTAATTCCTGTAAAACCAACTCTGGTAAATTCCTTTTTATTATTATTGAGTTTCACGCTGACATTCACAACACTTGGACCCAGAAGATGACTGGAAATTTACGGGGTGAATATTTATTGGGTTCCATACGTTTGGGTCGCCAGTGTTTTGATGGTTTTTTCCCTGGAGGATTATGCCCTGAAAAGAGACGCAGGTAGTATCAGAGAGTCAAAGGACCAGAACCAAGATGCAGCCATTAGGCGATGTCTATCAACTCCCTTGTTTGCACATCACAGCATTGGTGAAATTTCTCAGACATGTACCTACTCAGGCAGAGTGGGGTGGGATCACCTAGGTCCTAAAGTGGTGGTGATACAGCTCTGCTAGCTATGCGCGCGTTTAAGCGGCTCTCTAGAAAACCTGGCGGAGCTACTTTAAATTTTAAGCCACTCTTTTGCGGTTGAAACCCGTCAAGAGTGATGCTGCGGGTGTCAATCAGCGTCACCCACTGCAAGTTCTCTGCTCCCAGTCCCTCGAGCCACTTTTTATCCTCCAGAGACTTCTCGTCCTCTTCTATGATGTGATCACTTTCTCTATCCACTTGAGCGAACTTTGAGATAAACACGACACCATACTCTCCGGTCTGCCTGGGCCATCTGATCACTGCCGATGTGACGTGCAGATTATTAGTATCATGAAGCCAATCATTATCATTGATTGACCATTCCAGATGCATTTTGGCGTAGTCCGAGTCTTCGCCCACATCGATTCCGAGGTGCAAAGCAAACAGGCGCGCTTTGGGAAGGCTCATGAAATAACCGCCAAGTTTTATCATGATGCTGAGCTCGATATGAGAACAAAGATGAGTGTAAACTGAAGAACCTGAACGATGCTTACGTTCAACTCAAAGAAATCTTGAAAAATGTTCCCTTCCTAGTTGGACTAATATATGTAAGCGCACATCGTTATTGTTTTACAGATGAGGCAGAGACAACCGCTTACAGTGGTCCAGGATCGGATGGGATGTAGCGCCGAGCTTTCGCATCAGGAAAATGAACTTAGGCGTCTAAATATACGGTAGCACAGAAATTTCACAGTAACATACCTGACAAATGTAGCATACATAGGATCTGACGCTAGTGGCTAGCAGTAGCTAGACGTTCGAGCTCCGCTCAAAACGAGATTTGTCTCACTGTAGCCCTGGCAGAGTAATTTGTCATGATTTGCGCAATCTGATTTGCCGCCAGTCTGATTTGTCCCTGCCACTCCACTCCTGCCAACATCGCCGAGCTCCTGCTCGTCGTTTATACCCCTCTGCCCTCTGTGCTCTTGTGTATGACACGGCCTTGCACATGTCCTGCAATACCTCAAGTTTACTTTCGGTATGTCCTTCGCTTCATTACCATTTGGCCCCACACATCTTCTAACGATGAGGCCTTGCTTTAACCAAACAACACAGGTGCAGTGCCGATCTCATTATATCAATCTCACAGGAACGGTCACGTATCACGAATACAAGTGGGGCTCCAGCAATATCGTTAGTTCCCGTGTTATATTCCGCCCCCTAACGTTTCTTACTAGACTCTAACTAACAACCAATTCACTCACAGGAATCCATATATTCAAATGATCAATTGCAATAATAAGGATAACCGGCATGCTTTATTACACTCCATGTTGTTGCCTACACTCTAACAACTCCTAACTGCCCGCATCATTCTACTCTTCCCGTTTTTTCTTCCTGGTACTTCGACGTGTGGCCACCATCCCCTCTTCCACCATTTTCCGTTTCCGACCTCGTTTGCTCACCGTCACAAGAGCACGCTCCGGCGGCTTGGACCTACCACGAATGCCATGGTTCATATCACATGGTCATGAGGAACCCTACACGGTGCACGCAAATCAGGTGCAAATCAGCGCCTTGTTTGGGCAAATCAGCACCAAAGTGAGGAAACCGACAGACAAATGTTAGAGAAAAACTGCCAAGGAGGGTGAGCACCATAATACGTATGTACACAAGTTTGAATACATGTGATACCTGACAAGGACGCGCACCGAATGTTGCGGGGTTGTTGGTAGATGGCCACGTGACAGCGAAGGCAGCCTAGCAGTGGCCACATATGACAGAACGGCCCAGGGACGAGAGGGTTTGAGTGTTGAGAGATGGTGATCTAATCGAAAGAGGGAAATGAAGTGTGAATGGGTAACAATATAGGCAAATTAGCATAAGTGATTTGCCAGAGGGGCACAAATCAGACGCAAATTAGCGCAGATTAGTGCAAATCCGAAAGTGTGAATGTCAATGCAGTGCCTGCCACACGAACTAAAATACTGTGAGGGTGAGTGGGTTAGTGGTTGGGGTCAGTGATTGAGTGACAGAGACAGAAATTAGGTCTGTACAAGTGATGGAATACATGCAAATGAGTGCAAGTGCGCTGCAAGTGAGTGACAAATTAGCCGCAAATTAGCACAAATTAGGCCCCCTTGGTGTGCAAATTAATTTGTTGATTTGAATTTGCTCAGTCAACAAATTAGCGCAAATCAGACAAATCTGATTTGTGGCTGGGACAAATTGGTGCTGCTCAAAACGACTTAGACACTGGCCGTCACTGAAGCTACCCACTGGAATGCCACTCCCTCCTGACATTGACACCCTTGTCCTCCCTGATTCGCAATCACTGTGTAGTTCATCAGCCCCTGCATTATCGGACATGTCACATCACTTGGGCTCACGAAATCGATGCCTATCCAGACGTGGCAAACTAACACATTCAGTTTCCTCCAGCTCCTCAAATTGTACTACTAGTAATCCTGACCATCCGAGTTGAACAGGCTCCTTCTTGCCTGCTGGGGTCCGGAAAAGGGGAAGACCCTCTGTCATGTCCTTATTGAGTAGCAACATCGCCCCTCTGCCCTCGCCTGGCCGCTCCTCTGAGTCTCCCGGGCCAGACCGTGACTCCCTACTCACCTCCGGATCGGACTATGTCCCAGACTACTCCCTCAAGACAGCGCTTCGTGAGCTTATCGTTCTTCGTCGCAAAGCGCATCAGCTTGAGGATTGCCTTGATCTCGAATGCCAATGCCGATTTGTGTTGGAGGATCATCAGATGCAGGATCAGCTCACCAGGTGTGAGTGGGAGGATGAGGTTCTCTTAGAGGCAATTGACGCTGCAGCGAATATAGTATGTTTTATTATTTTTTATCTGTGTATTTAATACTAAGTACAGCTTGCAGCCCAATCCTAGGTACATGGGTGCACAGGGGGGGGACCCCTCAATGTGCCTGCAAGTATTTGCAGATGAGCTATGACTTGATTGCGCCATTGAAAAGGAATGATTGAGGCTGATCTTTGAAACTGTGCTGGCAGGCACTAACTCTCATGTGGCACTGGAAGCAAAGGAGAGAGAGGTGCTGGGTGCATGGAACCGGGCCTGGGTGGAGATTGGGAAATCAATGTGGAGCTCACTGGAAGCTTAAAGACTAGTATTTACTATGTTGATCTTAAGTTGTTGGAATATGACTTTGTTGTAAGGATACTACATTGGCTGATCCATAAGAATTGTACAAAATGGCCATCTAAGCTCATTGGAGAAATGACACACAAGGAGCTACATTTATTTGCGTGGATTATATCCTCCCAGATAATATTGTACATTTTGTTGTACTGAACAACTGGAAGTCTTACAAAGGAATGTTTGGAAAGAAAAATTGGCCAAAGAAGGGGTATTACATTGGAAGACACTCTGGGAAGTGGCTTGATCCAGGAATGAATGGGGCCAAAACTTGTCCACCTTCACCAAGCAATTATTCCCATTAACTTTGACCGATGGCCCCACAGCTCAAGGTTTGCTGTGTCTGCTCTGGGGAGTTGTCCAGAATGGCCTCACAACTCCAGATTTGCTATTTCTACCCAGGGAGTGCTCCAAAATGGCCCCATACCCTGATATTTGCCATTTGTGGCCCAGGGAGTGTTCTGGAATGGCCCTATGCCTCCACACTGGCTGTTTGTACCCAGGGGAATGTTCCCGAATGACCCCATGCATACACACTTGCTGTGTTTCCCTGGGGGAATGTTTCAGAATGGCCCCATGCCTCCACACTGGCTGTTTGTCCCTGGGGGAGTGTTCCGGAATGGACCCATGCCTCCACATTGGCTGTTTGTCCCCGGGGGAGTGTTCTGGAATTAGCCCATGCCTCCACACTTGCTGTGTGTCCTTGGGGGAGTGTTCCAGAATGGCCCCATGCCTCCACACTGGTTGTGTGTACCCGGGGAGTGTTCTGGAATGATCCCATGCCTCCACACCGGCTGTTTGTACCTGGGGGAGTGTTCTGGAATGACCCCATGCCTCCACATTGGCTGTTTGTACCCGGGGGAGTGTTCTGGAATGACCCCATGCCTCCACACTGGCTGTTTGTCCCTGGGGGAGTGTTCTGGAATGACCCCATGCCTCCACACTGGCTGTTTGTCCCCAGGAGAGTGTTCTGGAATGGCCCCATGCCTCCACACTTGCTATGTGTCCCTGGATGAGTGTTCTGGAATGGCCCCATGCCTCCACACTGGCTGTTTGTAACTGGGGGAGTGTTTCAGAATGACCCCATGCCTCCGCATTGGCTGTTTGTCCCTGGGGGAGTGTTCCAGAATGACCCCATGCCTCCATGCTGGCTGTTTCTACCCGGGGGAGTGTTCTGGAATGGCCCCATGCCTCCACACTGGTTGTTTCCACCTGGGGGAGTGTTCCGGAATGACCCCATGCCTCCACACTGGCTGTTTGTCCCCAGGGGAGTGTTCCCGAATGGCCCCATGCCTCCACACT
>MU134336.1:150815-170920 GCA_015039355.1 Ramaria rubella
TCCATCTTGTGGATTTTTATCTTCACTGTGTGGATCAACAAGTACTGTATGAAATTGTGGTGTGTTGTCCTTGGCAGTTGATAAACGAGCCAAAATAGATCACCTTGTAGGTATGCCTTCATCATAACCTATTACAGGCATGAGGACACTGCATCTATGCCAGATTGAGATTGACTGCCATTCCTGTGGAAGTTGGTACTGTGTTGCTCTTTGTTGAAGCTGATGAGAGGATACAGCTTCAGTGAGCTGCACTAGATGAACCTTTAGTGCATGAACAAGATTAGGAATTTTGTATTCCACAGATATCCTCTCAATGGCTTGGTTTTTCATGGAGGTCTCTTGGCAATTGAATGAGATGGTTGTTAGAACCCAGATTCATTCCCAGCTTTTCCGCTTTTCTCTGATATATTCCGATTTGTATTTCCGACTTCCTCCACCCGTTTTTACTTATCTCCATCCCATCTATATTTAGTCATTCTTATCAAGATCTACATCTTCGGTCTTATGTCCATATTTACTTCTACCCCAATCCTGTATTCGCTCCATTTCGGATTTCCGTGTTCATATCTTTCTGTGTTCATATCTTTCCAATTCGGATTATACCAATTCGTTATAAATGACTCCTCCATGTACTCGTTAGTCAGTTTGAATATTGACCCACCTTGACTCGATAACTTCTCACTCCCGCCTCTAAGTCTTATCCAACTCTCCGATCTTGTCCGACTCCTCCGGCATCTGACCTTCTGAAATACCAGGACACGAAGGATCCAAGAGGGCACAACCTATAAGTTGAAGCCAACGTCCGTATGTTCTTATTTCTGAATTCAATCCCGAACTCCGACATTCCGACAAATCCCGACATCCGACGAGAAGAAATCTAGTTCATAACAGTATATTCGAACTAAAACTCTTGATCCATTCACTATGCCTTCTACCAGATCCTGTACTGTCACCGGAATCACAGACCCCAGATCTAGCCTCCTGAATAACGAACCAGAAGATGACCCCGGTGACGACGACAACATCAACAACAATGAGGAGGATGATGACAATGAAGAAGATGAAGCGAAGGCTATGCTAAAAGCGTTGAAACAGATAGCCAAGCACATGGGAACTCCAAATAAAAGTCAAACCGGAAAAACCAAACTCCGCAAACCCGACACCTTCAACAGATCGGATTCCTGAAAGCTCCATCCTTTCCTCCTTCAATGCAAACTCCACTTCCGCGACTGTCCCCAGACCTTTTCCAGTGACAAAGTGAAAGTTACTTATGCTATCTCTTTTTTAAAAGGGATGGCTTTAGATTTTTTCAAGCCTGAACTCTTAGATGACGACGCCTTCCAAGACCCACCCTGGCTTACAAACTATTGGGACTTCACAACAGTACTCCGAGAGAATTTCGGAGCTTACGATCCCGTCGGCGATGTGGAAACCAAACTCGACAATCTCCAAATGCGCGACAACCAATGCATCATGAAGTTCATCGTAGAGTTCAACTGCCTAGCCGCCAGAGTCAATTGGGGCGACGCCACCCTTCATAGGAGTTTTTATACTAAACTCCCCAATCGTATTAAAGATATTCTTGCAACCCGGGATAAAGCCGACATGCTTCCAGAACTCCAACAACTCGTGCAAACCATCGACAGCCGTTATTGGGAACAACGAGGCGAAGTCAACCATGCCACCACTTCCAACAATAACTACTCTGGTAACAGCAGCAAATCGGACAAGCAAGAATCCCGATTGAACCAATCACAGAAGAGGATGAACAACAACAACAGTTTGGCTTCCGCCTCTTCTACCAAACCTCAGTCCTCCACATTGAATTTCCGAAAAACTCCGGATATTCCCAACATACTTGGAAAAGACAGAAAACTGACGCAACAGGAGAGACAGCGACGCATGGACCAAAACCTTTGCATGTTCTGTGGGAAACCTGGGCATATCGCAAAGGACTGTCTATGATCAACCTCTCTTAATGCTCAATCAAAGGCCCGAGCAGCCTCTGCAATTTCAAGCAAACCCGAGTCCAAGGCCGAACCTGTGGCTGTTACAGATTCAAAAAAATAATAAGCAGCTCTGAGACCTCTGCACAGACCCAGAGTTGCATTGATTCCATCTGTGCATTTTCTGAGGTCCGACTCAACACTTCCGCTCTTTCAAGATCCGATTCTTTTACTATACGACTGACTTCCGACATTATTCCGAATACTAACATTCAAGCTCTTGTGGACTCTGGTTCCACTCACTGTTTTGTAGACTCATCATTTGCTTCCAAGCTTCTGCTGGAGTTCCACAACATTCCGCAAATCCCGCTAAAACTTTTTGATGGCACTTCTAACATCTCAATCACGCAGGCTATCAATATGCCAATCCACTTTCCATCCGGTGAAAATCAGGTTGTTGCTATGTATGTAACACCGCTTGATTCTAGCTGCTCTGTCATGCTAGGACACAACTGGCTCACCCGCTACAATCCGTTGATTGACTGGGTATTGAGTAGTATATCGTTCCGCATTCCTCAGCAGCAAGATTCAATTCTGACGTCACTCTCTGCGAAATCCACCTCTGCGGTCTCTGGAATCCCGAAATCCGATTGTGTGGATGCCCCTCCAACATCTGAACAAGACACACCTATTGACCTAGTCCCTGCTTCTGCATTCGCTTGCTTGTGCAAGCTAGGCAATGAGGAGATCTTTCAGTTATGCATATTTCTGAAAGGAAGATCCACTTCCATCATTGACACTTCCCCAAATCCCGATCCAACAGCCAATCTCGACGGCATTCCATTGGAATATCATGAGTTTTCCAACATCTTCAGCAAGAAGAAAGCGGAAATTCTCACCGATCATTGACCGTACAATCTCAAGATTGACCTGATAGAGGGAGAGAGTCCCCCCTTGGGAACCATTTATTCCCTATCTCCAGTTGAGCTAGAAACACTCTGAAAGTTCATTGATGAGGCACTAGCCATAGGATTCATCTGCCCTTCACTTTCTCCGCACGGTGCTCTGGTACTATTCTCAAAGAAGAAATTAGGCAGACTCCGACTCTGCACGACTCTGCATTGATTTCCGTGGTCTCAACAAAATCATGAAAAAGGACCAATATCCGCTTCCCTGACTTTCCGACCTTTTGGAAAGCCCTGGAAAAGCACGGATTTACAGCAAAATCATTCTCCAACATGCTTACCATTTAGTCTGCATTAGAGAGGGAGATGAGTGGAAAACCACATTCAGAACCCAATACAGTTCCTTTGAATGGCGTGTTATGCCCTTCGGTCTCACTAACGCACCAGCTGCTTTTCAGGAATTCGTGAATGACATATTCAGTGACATGCTCAACATTTCAGTCCTCATCTATTTGGACGACATCTTAGTTTACTCCAACAACCTGGAAGAACACGAAGAACATGTCCGCGAAGTCCTCCGACGTCTCCGAAAAACTCGACTTTATGCAAGATCTGACAAATGCGACTTCCACAAGACAACGGTGGAATATCTTGGATACATACTCTCTCTGGAAGGACTTTCAATGGCAGATGACAAAATCAAAGTAATTCAAGAATGGCCCAAACCCCAAAAAGTAAAAGATATCCAATCCTTCCTAGGCTTTGCAAACTTTTACCGACACTTCATTCATAATTACTCTGACATTGCAATTCCGCTTACCTGACTCACTCAGAAAACCGTAAAGTGGAACTTCTCTGATGAGTGTCGGAAATCGTTCGAAACACTTAAGAAAGCCTTCACCACAGCTCCGATCCTTACGCACTGGATTCCCAATTGTCAACTCATCGTGGAAACTGACACTTCGGACTACGCCCTAGCGGCAATCCTCTCTATCATTTCTCTGGAAGATGGCGAAATTCACCCTGTAGCTTTTCATTCCAGAACTTTTACTGCCCCGGAATTAAACTATGACATCAACGACAAAGAATTACTCGCCATTTTCGAAGCTTTCAAGATTTGGTGACACTACCTTGAAGGTTCTGGTTCCACCATTGACCTTGTAACCGACCACAAGAACCTCACATATTTCATGACCACCAAGCTTCTAACCCGACGACAAGTACGATGGTCGGAATACCTATGTCAGTTCAACCTCGTTATCTGATTCTGACCCAGGAAACTTGGAACAAAACCCGACTCTTTAACTGGACAATGGGACATCTATCCTAAAGAGGGGAGTAGCGACTATGCCAGCGTTAACCTGCACAATTTCCGCCTGGTTTTCACTAACAAACAGCTGTCATCGTCCCTCTGAGCCACATCCCTTAATGTCACAATTCTCTGCACGATTACCATCATGGACTTTGAGAAACTCCATGAAGAAATCTGACAATCCATCTCCTCCGATCCTGCAATTTCTGACTATCCCACAAATCCTCTGACACCCTGATGGTCAGTCGATCCTCAAGGACTCCTCTGACTCGACAACTGAATCTACGTTCCCAATGTCCACGACCTCCGACTCCACGTTCTACAATATCTGCATGACCACCAAATCTCTGGACATTTCAGACAAAACAAGACACTCAGCAACATCCGATGTGAATATACATGGCTGAAACTCCAAGACTTCGTTATCTCTTATGTCAAATCCTGTACAACATGTATGCAATCAAAATCCCAACGACACCGGCCTTATGGATTCCTTAAGCATTTACCAATTCCGCCAAGACCGTGGAATTCCATATCCTTGGATTTCATTGAGCTGCTTCCGCTTTCATTGGGTTTTGACAGCATCCTCATTATCATTGACAGACTCATGAAACAAGCGATATTCATTCCAACAGTCATGATGATCACTTCCCTGATGCTCGCTCAGCTTTTTGTTCTCCACGTCTTCTCCAAGCATGGTGTTCTGACTCACGTCACCTCTGATTGAGGTTCTGAATTCGTGTCTTCTTTCTTCCGCACACTTGGAAAGGCGCTAGACATGAATCTCCATTTCACCTCCGGATATCACCCTGAAGGCGACAGACAAACCGAACGAACGAATCAGACTCTTGAGCAATACCTTTGCATTTATTGTAACTCAACAAGACAATTGGGCTGAACTTCTTCCCATTGCAGAATTCGCCTATAACAACACTCCGAACACAACAACAGGAGTCTCCCCGTTCTTTGCTAACAAAGGTTACAATCCTGACATTTCCGTCCATCCCGAATGCAATCTCATTTCATCCCGTGTGAAAGATTTCACAATCGACTTAGACGAACTCCACCAGGAACCCTGAAAGAGAATTTCCGACGTGAAATCCCGATACAAGGAACCTGTGAACAAGAAATGTTCTTCAGCTCCGGACTTCAAAGTAGGCGACAAAGTCTTTGTCAAAGCCAAATTTTTCCGCACAACCCAACCTTCAAAGAAGCTTGCCAAAAAATACCTCGGACCCTTTGATATCATCACACCTGCAGGTACCAGTAATAGAGCCTTTATTCTCCGACTACCTGACAGTATGTGTGCTGTTCATCCATCTTTCCATGTTTCCATGCTAGAACCCGCGACTCCGAATGCAATCCCGAACCGAATACAGCCTCCGCCTCTGCCAGTTATTATTGAAGGTGAACCCAAGTACGAAACTGATGAAATTCTGGACTCCAAGATAGACAATTGCCGACGTTGCAAGATACAATACTTGGTACACTGGACAGGTTATCAAGGTACCGATGAAGAAACCTCATAGATTCCCGCTATGGAATTAGGCAACACTTCAGAGATCGTTGAAGACTTTCATCGCAAATATCCTGACAAACCCAGTCCGACTCTTCCTTAACTTTCCTTCCCTTTTCCGATTTTCCGATTTTTCCTACATCTTATGTTCAAGTCCCTAATTACATTTCCCTCTGTTCCAAGAAATTCTGCTTTGCGTTTCCACTCAAATCCCGATTCAATTTTCCGATTCCATTTCCCATATTTCATCCCTTTCCATTTCCTCCATCCTCACTTCCAATTCCCGCTCCTGGTGCTGAACCATCCTTTGTACCCATGTGGTGAGAATCTGCGTCTCCTCAGAATGTGTCCGCATGGAACTCGTGTGACAATCGACGGACTTCCGCAACTCTCGGATTTCCTTCACCAGCAACTCCGCTGTTCCTTCCTCACCCATATCCACGCCTTTTGTGACTTCTTCCACAAATCCCGATGTTCCTGGTCGACGGCACGTCCTCCCATCATTTGTGCATTCATCGCATGTTGCATTTGCTCCCTCCACTATCGGCAAACAAAAAATATCCCGAACCCAACATCCCACACAACAATACTGTTCGTGTCTGACCTGGTTAATCGCAGATTCATGAACCCTCCTACGGGCAATGGTTCTCTCCACCACATCACTTTTCCTTCCCCAAGATTTTTCCTCCAATTTCTGGTTGGCCTTCCTCTCCTCCTTTTCCACCATTTTCCGCTCCAACCTTCTCCGCTCCAATTTATTCGCCGCTTCTTTTTGCAACTCCGAAATCTCGCAAATCTGTGCCTCTAAATCAGTCCCTGACTCCGAATCATCTTCGGAAATCAGGTCCTCAAGCGAGATAATCGGCAGCATCGACATTTTAGCTCAGAAGAGGGTAGGGATAAGAGATCAGGGAACTGATAAGTCGAACCCCATCCATCACTCTTATATATCACATTAGGGGTTTCGCTTAATAACCAAACCAAACCTCCCATGCTGATCTTAGGCCTCGAGGGCTCGGCCTTAAAGAGGAGATACTGTTAGAACCCAGATTCATTCCCAGCTTTTCTGCTTTTCTCCGATATATTCCGATTCGTATTTCCAACTTCCTCCACCTGTTTTTACTTATCTCCATCCCATCTATATTTAGTCATTCTTATCAAGATCTACATCTTCGGTCTTATGTCCATATTTACTTCTACCCTGATCCCGTATTTGCTCCGTTTCAGATTTCCGTGCTCATATCTTTCCGATCCGGATTATATCAATTCATTATATACGACTCCTCCATGTACTCGTTAGTCAGTTTGAATATTGACCCACCTTGACTCAATAACTTCTCACTTCTGCCTCTAAGTCTTATCTGACTCTCCGATCTTGTCCAACTCTCCGATCTTGTCCGACTCCTCCGATATTCCAACCTTCCGATATACCAGGACACGAAGGATCCAAGAGGGCGCAACCTATAAGTTGAAGCCAACATCCGTACGTCTTGATTTACGACTTCAATCCCGAACTCTGACATTCTGACAAATTCCAACATCTGATGAGAAGAAACCCAGTTCATAACACCACCTGTTAAAGACTGAATTGGATGTGAAGGTCGGGTTTGGTCGGAACTCTCCTTGACCGAAATCGGAAGTCACAATATTCGGAAATGCGTGGAATATTGAATGACTTGGAAGTCGGAGATCCAAAGACTGATCTATATGGGCTTGGCTTCAACTTATGAGTTGCACCCTCTTGGATTTCTAGTGCCCTGGTATTTCAGACTGAAGACCGGACAGAATTATTGGGGTTCCGATGGTTGGGTCTATTTGGAAGGATCAGTGACAAATAATATGTTAAGACTTATTGGAGATGAGTGGGAGGTTCCGGGTACTCGGAATTGGAATAGTCAATGCGGGAAATGGATAGGGGTAACGATAAATGAATATTGAGTAAGGGTTTAGCTTTACAGAAAAGCGAATGTAATCAAAGAGGGGTTTTCAGAATGTCAGATATGTTGGGGTCGGAATAATCGGGGTAATCGGAGTACCGAACAAGGTCGAAGGCCTTATTGCAGGTAGAACTTAGAGTGACAAAGTGTAATAAAAGATATAATGATATAGGGTAGACAAGATATATCAGGTGTGCAGGATATCACGGGTTATATTGAGATAACGAGATGAAGTAATGAGATATACAACGAGATATACAAGAGATATACAAGCTAAAGAAAGCTTGGGCAAGGGAAAGCGTATTTAAAGGAACATGTGGAATTCCGAAATTGGAAATGGAAAGATAAGGGTGTGTGATATGGAGTTCTGGAGTCAGAGCAAATACGGAAATTGAGATAAGACATATGGGGATAATATCGAAATAGAATCTGTGAATAAGACTGATAAATGGGGACATGTCAGAAATAAGCGGGAAAGGGCTTATCGGGATACGGAAAATGTTGGAATAACACGAGTTGGATCTGGGATTTAACAGTATCTCCCTGGTACGGCCGAGCCCTCAAAGGCCAATTACGCTATTGAATATCGTGGGAGGTTTGGGCGTTGGTTATTCATAAAGGCTGAGATTTTGGATTGGATATAAATAGGGGAAAATGGTCTGTGGACACAAAAACACTTTTTGACTCCCCACCACCACTGCCACCACCAGTTCCTATGGCATCGTGTACCAGGTCCACCTTGCCCACACACTCTGTTATCGATGTCAGCTCCGGTGATGAATTCACCACAGAGGTGAGAGAATACAAGCGGAAAAAGAAGGAGTTGGAGGATAAATTGTGGGAAAAGGCAAAGGTGAAGCGGGAAAAGCGGGAGAGAGAAGTGGAGGAAAAGCAGGAGCAGGAGCAGAAGGAAAAGGGGGATTGGGATCAGAAAGAACAGGAGGATTGGGATCGGGAGGCAAAGGAGAAAGAGGATGAGGATCGGTGAAAAAAGGAGGAAGCCGACCAAAGGAAGTGGAAGGAGGAGGCGGATTGGCAGAAAGCTGAATCGACACGGATGGTGCGGGAGGAGTTGAGGTGGGAGGAAGCCCAACTCAAAAAGGTGTCGGTAAGTCATCTTTTTATGATTATTATCGGAGGAGTTTTGATAGGAAATTCGGACTAGCTGGGGAAAGGTGACCGCGATTGGAAGGCTGATCGGAATACGAAGGGTACATCGGAAAACACCTGAGGCCAAAAATGTCACCTCGAGGACATATGGTCGGAGGCCAACGAGTACGACAACTGATGTGTGCTCTGTTGGATGTGGGGGCTGGAGTGTGTTGACAAGGAGTGGAAAAGCGGGAGGTTGCAGAAGCGGGCATGTATCCAGTGCCAGAACGACTGGAAGAAATGTACAAAGCCAGGCAACGTGGATTTCACAGCGGAGATGGCAGGAAAGTTGTTGTTGCTGGCATACAAGCAGGTTTGGGCGGAGAATGTGGAGGCCAGACCAGGACCAGCGATGAAAAGACATTGGGTGGAAACGGCCGTGGATCAGGAAATCAGGGCCGCGTCAGGGAAGGGGAAAGGCAAGGAGCAGGTGATGGAGGATGATGCAGAGGATGAGGCAGAGGATGCAGGGCTCGCAGCGGAAATCCACGGGCTCCGCAAGACAATTCACACGCTTATGAAGTGACTCCGCTACAATGTGGAGGGAATGGCAGCCTTCAACGACACATGGAAGACGTCGCACAGGATCACGGAAATTGAGTTCAAGTTCTGGAAAAAGTGGTGGGAGACATACCACAGGGCATTGGCGCCGCAATCGGAGTTGGAGTTGGAAGCCAGGCCGGGGAATGAGGTGGAAAACGTTGGGCCGCAACCTGAGCCAGAGAAGGAGTTGGAGATGGGGAAAGGGAAGGCGAAGGAAGCAGATGGTGACGGAATGGACATTGATGTTGTTCCAGAGGTTCCGGAAAAGGCGGAAATCACCAAGGAACCGGAGGTGGAAATTGGCCAGAAGGCGGTGGATCTGGAAGATGTGGGTTTGGAAAGACAAGTTGAAGAGGGATTGGGGGAAGTGACAGCGCCTGAACTGGAGGCCAATGGGCTGGAAGAGGAAACTATGCAGTAGATAGGAGTCGGAAGGTGAAAAAGTAGTATAGAACAAATTGGAAGAGTTTCGGTAAAAGTAATATAGTTAGTTGTCAGAAAATGAAGTTGTTTTTAAAATCGGAAAAACAAAATGATTGGAAAAACTGAAATAATCGGAAAAACAGGAAACGGTGAATCAAAGATGTTTCATTAAGTTCAAGGATGTCAGAGAATCAGGGTAAATCAGAATCAGAGGGAAGTTCGAACATGATTCGGGATCGGGATTGGACTTGTAAGAAATCATGAAGAAGTTAGGGAGGGTCGGAAATATCAGGATGTGAAAGGCATAGATGTCGAAGGGGTTTCAGAATTGCAGGATGTAAATAGAAGTGTAGTAAGAGCGAGATGTGAATAGAAGTGTTGGGTTGGAAGTGTTGTCAGAAGAAGTTGAAATAGGAATGGATGATTGGGAAAGATTGTTGTCAATATAGTGGCTACTCCCCCTTCAAGGTAGATGTCCCATCGTCTACCTCAGGCGTCAGAAAGTAGAATATGAGGAGTTGGAGTGTCGGAGGACCGAAGGATTCATTGGGAATTTATTGGGTTTTCCAGGAAATGAATGGTGTTTCTTGGAAATTCCTTGATAGTGGTCTTGATGTTGTCTAGTTGAAATTGTTGTAATCACAGATTACTGGGAAATTCGGAGAATATCGGAGGGTTTGGATTTGAAAGGGAACAAGAAGGGAATGAATTGGAATTTTTGGGATAAGAAAACACATAGGGAAGAAAAAGGTGTCGGAAAAGATAGGAATCAGGATGTTTTGGTGGAATTTGCAGGTTTTGTTGGAAATATTGGTAAGGTGCTTGATATTTGGCCTGGAATATTGTCCTAATGGTTTGGAAGGTTGGAATTTTATCGGAAACGTGGGTCGGAGGATGTAAGGATGGTGTATTCATGGATACAAGGGGTTTAACAGTGCCATTCGAAGGAGATCGTTATTGATTCTGAAGGCGGTTTGTCGGTTATTGTCCCATAACGCAGAATTTGGTATTGGTGACTAGACTTGGAGTCAGAGTAACTGCATTGTATCTTGAATAGTTGGATTCGGAAAATTTTGAAGTCAGAGGTCAGAAAACTAAATCTCGGAAATGGAAGGATGTCTTGAAGGAGATTCAGCATTTGGAGTTTTTGGATATCATCCTGGAGTGTTGTCAAGGAAGTACAGACGTACTGTGTGGGATGTGTCGGATGAAATCCTATAGCTAGAGCCTCGTTAACATGTTCTTGAGGTGGTTCTGGCTTAACTAGATGTGAGGAAAATAATTTTTCCATAGTGAGATTCTCTCCCTCCAATAGATGTGATCTTGTCAGAGTGCGTAGTGGAATATTGATGATCGCTTGTTGGGAATTGGAAGAATCAATGTAACAGATTTTCCTATCGGAAATGCACCAAGGTTTCCATATTGTCGTGTTGTGAGTTGCAGATTCATCAAGCATTGATTGACATTGGATGTTATGGTGGGTCGGAGGATGTCGCAGCAAAGCAGAATTTTCGGAGATTCGGAAAAACACAGTATTTGCAGGTTTCCTGGAGACATGTCATAGAATTGAATCTTCTTGTTGAGGAGTGCGGAACTAGGTACTACCCAATGCCCTGTCAATCAATGGATTGTAGTGGGTGGGTTAGTGGTGTCCCCAGCACATTGGAACAATTAGAAACAAGTGGCATTATATGCAAATGTTATAACGACTGGGATTTTTCACTCGACGGGAAGAAACGTGATTGGTGTGAACAGCCTGCTGGATGGTGTGACGTAAAATGTCTTCGGTAACAGGAAACAGAGACCGGTGGAAGGTGGGAATCCGAAAGGATGGTGTTTAGACATAATGATTGGTTGAAAACGTTTGGGAGAATGATATTTGAGGGTTTTCAGAATTGGAGGTAAGATCGGAGATGATTGTAAGGGGTTTGGCAGAATTGTTGGAAAGTAGGAAGGGTGTTTTCGGAAAGTGTCTGTGGTGATCTCAGTAAGGCACGAAAGAAGATATGAACGTAGATTCATGCTCGAGGGTCTTTGAGCTGTCAGTCTCGGGGACTCGGAAGGGGACCTTGATGTCAGAATCACTCAGTGTGACAGTTGTAGTTTGGGATTTTGCTTTCCTGGTGAAGGATGATGACTTTGGGCATTTTTTCACTTTATGACCAGGTTTTCCACAGTAGAGGCATAGCTTTTGGTCGTTGTTTCTCCTGTAGTAATAACTTGCCACCTTGTCCAAGGATGTTGGAAAGTTTCGGTGTCAGCAAAATCAGGGTTTGGTCGGAAGTTGTTGCCGTTTGTTGTGAGTCATCACAAAGATGGTTAGAGGTCGCATTGTTGATGTCACTTGGGATTTGCTTGGGTTTGAAGTCTTCGTCTATGAGGCACTTGTGGAAGAAGCTGGAGTACTCGTGAACATTTGATGGGTTGATGACATTCTCGGTAGATATGTCAGTGTCGTCAAAATTGGGTGTTTGAATTCAGGTGTCGGAATACATTGTAGAAATCAAGAGTGTCAGCTTGTATATACTGTTAAAAACCAGATTGGATGTGAAGGTTGGGTTTGGTCGGAACTCTCCTTGACCAAAATTGGAAGTTGCAATATTCAGAAATGTGCAGAATATCGGATGACTTGGAAGTCGGAGATCCGAAGACTGATCTATACGGGCTTGGCTTCAACTTATGGGTTGCGCCCTCTTGGATTTCTAGTGCCCTGGTATTTCGGACTGAAGACCAGACAGAATTATTGGGGTTCCGATGGTTGGGTCTATTTGGAAGGATCAGTGACAAATAATACGTTAAGACTTATTGGAGATGAGTGGGAGGTTCCGGGTACTTGGAATTGGAATAGTCAATGCAGGAAATGGATAGGGGTAACGATAAATGAATATTGAGTAAGGGTTTAGCTTTACAGACAAGCGAGTGTAATCAAAGAGGGGTTTTCAGAATGTCGGATATGTCAGGTTGGAATAATCGGAATAATCGGAGTACCGAACAAGGTCAAAGGCCTTATTGCAGGTAGAACTTGGAGTGATGAAGTGTAATAAAAGATATAATGATATAGGGTAGACAAGACATATCAGGTGTGCAGGATATCACGGGTTATATTGAGATAACAAGATGAAGTAACGAGATATACAACGAGATATAAGAGATATACAAGCTAAAGAAAGCTTGAGCAAGGGAAAGCATATTTAGAGGAACATGTGGGAAATGGAAAGATAAGGATGCGTGATATGGAGTTCTGGAGTTGGAGCGAATACAGAAATTGAGATAAGACGTATGGGGATAATATCAAAATTGAATCATGACTAAGAATGATAAATGGGGACATGTCAGAAATAAGCAGGAAAGGGCTTATCGGGATACGGAAAACATCGGAATAACACAAGTTGGATCTGGGATCTAACACCACCACGACAACAATACCGTGCCTTCTCCTCCCTTCATTCTTCCCCACATCGATGTCCCCCTTCCTCCTGCTCCCCTTCCTCTGTGTGTCAATGTGACAGTATTGCTGCCATCATGTGTGGTTCTTCCACACGTCAACCTGTGGAAACCACCCGCCAAGGTATTTATTTTCTTTTACTTTTCTTTTATTTCTTCTTACCTTAAGTATACAGTGGAAGTTAGGTACACCAGCTGATAGCACATCCAGTGGGAGTGTGCTGGCTGGCAGTACATCCAACCTGCATGCAACAACCAAAACATCAAAGTGTGTCAAGGTTCCCCATACAGCTTCCACTCTCCAATCACATCTATATTGCCATGTAGACGACTATCGACCCCCATCCAGCACTGTCTCTACTTCCCATTCCCTATCCCACTTGACTTTGTTCCATTGTTCAAATTCGCAGTCTCACTCTCGTCCTCCTTCTCCTCATAATGAAACTATACACCCCCCCCCCCCTGCTCGATGGCAGGACCTCATGGTGTCCGCTGCCTTTTTCCCTTCCGCTGTCCCTTCTATTGCCCCTTCCGCTGTCCCTTCCATTGCCCCTTCCGCTGTCCCTTCCATTGCCCCTTCCGCTGTCCCTTCCGTTGCCCCTTCTGCTGTCCCTTCCATTGCCCCTTCCACTGTCCCTTCTGTTGCCCCTTCTGCTGTCCCTTCCATTGCCCCTTCTGCTGTCCCTTCCATTGCCCCTTCCATTGCCCCTTCCATTGCTCCATCCCATGACCTGTTTGACCCAGAGCCAGACCACGAAGAAGGGTCGGCAGCCATGTCCGATACGCTGTCACACTGACAAGCATGATACTTGACAGTGCCTACTACACTACAAAAGACACTCACTGCACATGTGCCTATCTCCATCAGCTTTTGCCAGACCATCATCTGCTGTGCTACCTCCAGTCTGCCAGACACATCATCTCCACACTTGTTCCATCTTCATCAATTCTATTTTCAATATGCCATCCAGCACTGCTGCCATACTCTCCCATGATTCTTTACAGTCGATCACAAAGCCAGACATACATGTTGGACCACAGATCAAACTCCCAAAACCGACGTTCTTCCCTTGATATTCATTTATCCAGTCCTCCTCCATCTGTTGCATGTCATTGGTATTATCGTCTTTATGTTGAATCTCCTGAAGGTCCATTCCGAGTATTCCCCTCATATCCTCCTTATCACATTCACGATTGCATATGGGTATTTGACCAAACCTTCCATGCACCCTTCAACATCATTGGCTTTGACCCAAACTTCGAACCAGTAAATGGTTGGCATCGTATCGTACTCAGGAATAACTGGCATATCAAAGAGCATGGACCAGGAACAGAGATTTGCTATGGTTATGTGCCTAAGGACTTCATCAAGCAGGACTTGTCTTCATTCTCTCTCTGGAGGAGACTCGTATCCAAGTGTCATGATTGGTTCACATGTTTCTGAATCGTCTTCAAGTCAAGTAACTCTCTTACTCATCCTCAGAGATATTTGACAATCAACTGGAATCCTATTGGACAACAATGACTCATTTTACCCACATGACTCACTCACTTCTTGGCTGTACTTCTATTTCCAATTGTTCCACATGGTCTATTGTCTGTGACTCACTTCTATTCTATTTCTGGCTTCTATTTCCAATTTGCTGCCACATTTCCATTCATTTCTTCAACCACCTGACTCATTTCTCCATTCCATTACAAACCACCTTCCTATTTTGGTTTTCTGCCTCTCGCCGTTAGTCATTCTTCCTGTCTGCTGTCGACAACATAGTTGTATGGCATACTCGCATTGTTTGTTGTTCTGCTCATGTATATAAGGCCTGTTTCGCCTTAGTGTACACCAATTCACCTCTTTCAGTTGGATTCACTCGTCTAAGTCTCAAGTCTAAGTCTTCTAAGTCTACTACTACTACTACATCTATGTCAAGGCCAGCTTTGTCAATCACGTGACACTTGCTGTTGTATCTCATCTTCGCTTATGTCATCATCTTCGTCTTTGTTCTACCTTTGTTGCTGCTGATAGCAAAGTGCACTGAGCTAAACACCAGTGTAAGTAGCTGTGCAACGACGACACTGCTACCCACTGTCTTTTGGATTCATTTCTGAAAGTAAACTGACAGCGTGGCTTTTTTTGGTTCCATGTGGGGCCTCAACATTGCAACTGTCTTAGCTCAACGAAAACAGAAGATATCACCCTAAATTTTGGTAGACACATTTTTAATGTACATCTCTAGGGAATAAAAATATAATTTTGTTTTAAAATGGTCTCAATATTTTTTGAAATTTTGCCTGCTTCCTCAAGCATTCAGGTGGAATACTGAAGCAGGAAAAGTAGCACATAATATGAGAATTTAACCCTGTGTATATGTACAAAATATCTAGCAACTATAATGGTCGCTGTGGCTCCATGTGCCCTGTACGTGTTGTGGGAGCAATCCGGCTCTCGGCAGAGCCGGCTGCTCGCAACTATGAGTGCAGTGTAGGTCATTCATCAGGGAGGGCGGGGAGGAGATAATGGCAACCTGTGTATATGACATGAGGTATTTGGCTCATAGTAGGTGTCCTGGATGGCCTGCGAAGGATGTGTGTTCACCGCACCTTCACTGCACGTTCCTGCTGTGTTCCCATTTGTTTATTACTGAAAATTGCACCTGTAACACCAAAAACATGATTAGTAAAAGTACAGAATATATTTTATTCATACCTTTGATAGTGTTACGGTGCTGTTTCATTCTGGAGATCCGATGCTGGGGTGAGCAATGTGTTGTGGAACAACATTTGTGCACACTCTCACGCTCTGTGAAGTTTTCATCATCACACTACCACACCACCACACTACCATACCAAACCCTCAAGCCTCATAGCATCAAAGCATGTTTTGGAGGCACATTCTAGCCAAATGGCAAGGTTTTGTGAAGTTGAGTGGGCAGGAGGAGGAGGAGGAGGGGAAGGTGGGAGAGGCAATTGGTAGAAAGAAAGGCCAAGGGGGCGGTCCATCCACTGGATGAAGTATCAAGGAGCATTGCATTGCTGGTAAGTGTCTTTTCTACTCACTTTCTAGTATTTACCTTTGTTGTAGATCACAAAAAATGGGCCAGTGATGCTGAAAATTGTCCCGAATGTGAGCAGGATTGGAGGTGATCGGGTTTCATTAGATATTATGCATGTAAAGGTGATAATGGTGTTGCAGAAAGGGAGGGAAAGAAGGGGAAAGGTGGCCAGAGGGCAAATGGGGGATAATAGGGCTTAAAAGGGCGAATTTTATCAGCTATTTCATGATTTAAAACGATGGAATGGTTACTTACATTTTACACATTGATCCTGTTTACACATTGATGATCCATGTACCATCTGTGTGCGTGTGTGGATCCCCTGTAATCATACCATTGGCAGGAATTCTTAAACAGCTAAATTGAATGTCAATAGTGGTAAAAATAAATATTTTGATTACCATCTAAACAGTACATCAATCTCACACAGCAGGAAAGAAGTACTGTTGGGCAAACATGTATGCGTGTTGAATCTCTTCTGTTTGTCATTATTCATGTATATAGCTATATTTTAAACAAAATTATGAATTATTAGAGTAAATAAATAAGAATATCCTGGACATAGAGAATATACATACATTTTGATGCAAATATTATGTATCATGTGGCCTATGGAACCTATACGTGAGCTTCAACTTGGATCCTACATATGTACTTTCCAGGATTTGGGTTGTAATAAACCCAAAGCTTCACAGCATGGCTTACAGGATGTGGATCTGGTTGCTGCTGGCAATGGAGGGTGAGTTGTGCATGTTATCATGCATTTGTTCTTTGTCTTTGATCACATGCTTGTGAATCATGTCTTCCAATGGGCTCAAAGACATCCCCAGCCACTCTCAAAATGGTGAAGACCTGTAAAAACCTAGCCAGGAAAGCTAGCGAGGGGATAAAGGCCGTGCTTGTGGCTGAGAAATCAGATGAGGAGGGTGAGTTTCTGAGGCCGGAACAGCTCCTAGAAACAATCCAAGAAGAACAAGAGAATGCTGCGAGTATGATCAATGCTGCACAGGTTCCTCTTCCCAGAAACATAGGAAACACAGAGGCATATGAGTATGTATCTTCAGGCTACTCTGAATCGGAAGAAGAAGCAGTCCATCCTCCCAAGGGCGCAAAGAAGGCAGCAGTCAAGGGAAGCCATTCAGGTTCTGATAGTGAGCAATTTTCAATTCCATGTGACCTCCACTTACATTATTATTTGCATTCAGTGGTTATATTTTATGTTCCTCAAGGTTATTGGACATCTATCCAAAGGGTTACCATCCCAAATATGAACAAATGGCAGGACGTCTTACACGAAATACACGTCAATGTCGGATGCGCTGAATTCCTGCGCAAACCTTCGCTTCAATGGAAAATCAGCAAGAAGGCCAAGCCTAGAATCATGGGACTCGAGAATGTGATGCACTGGGAAGATTTGAAGTCAGAGGTTGAGCAAGAGGAGATGAAAAAGAAGAATTCTGTCATGTCAGTGGACCTCTTGATAGATGATGAGGTAGGTGATACATACTGTTATAATCTACTGCTAACACCATTTTGACTGGGGACTGCTTTTCTTAGTACATTGAATCACTCTGGGCCTGGCTCATCATGAATTACAAACCAAGCAGGAAGAAAGGGGCTAAAGGAGTTAGGTTTACACCCTTGAACTTGGATACAGGTCCCAACACGGCCATCCCTGATGGTCATATCGCTGGAGTGCTCCTGCCGACTCTGGTGAGCAATGATGAAGCAAGCACATGTGAAAAATTAGCATACAACGAAATATTGACCTGCCTCACATCTTGCAAGGACTGCCCTCACATAGGAAGTTATTGTGCTAGGAAGGAAAACGGCGCACATATACACATCCCCAATCCCATGGTCAAAGATTGGGCCAAATTTTTGGTATGTTTTGTGGTCATTTCATTTTGTTATATACTCACGATAATTACAGGGGTCTGAAGTCATAGGGGTCACCCGTGAGGTGCCCCCAAAAGTATCTAAATGGGATTTCTACTACCAGGCTACTGCACATGTCAGCAACCCTCGAAGTGAGGCTCAAGCACCCGCTGGTCCTGAAGGTGATGGGGCTGGCATTCCCATCACGGTTGCTCCTGTTGGAGTTGTCTCAGTTCCTAGCGGCTCTGGTGCATCTGAAGCTAACATGCTCCTGCTCTCCCTCACACAGATGCAAATGCAAATGCAGAGCATGCAGTTTATGCAGTCCATGTGCGGTGGTGCTCTACTGATACATAGTCAAGCCCCCCTCCTGTTTCCCAGCCTTGCCACACCCATCCCTGCTCAGGCACATGATCTCACTGATGTTTGCTTAGATCCCACCCAGGAATACCCTCCACTCGACATATTTTTTGAGAATCTCGAGTCCAAGTATCCCCGGCATGATTTGGATGGAATTATGCAGAAGTTGGTTGATAAGGGAATGGGAACTATTGATGAATTTACTCTGTGGAAAGAGGAAGAATTGGTTGAAAAGTTCGGGTTAATAGCTGGAGAAGCACGGTGGATCTTGAAAACGGCACTTAAGGCTGTAGCTTGAATAATGTAGGTTGTCTTAGATAGTTGTCTTAGATACTGCTATTTGAAATCACACTGCTTGTCATTTTTTTTGAAAACAGAAAAACTTTTATTTACTACAACAGGACTACAAACATAATTGTACACTAGAAAACTTGATGTACCTATTTACATGTAATTGGAATGAGAAAACCAGCCCCTCGTGTGGCAAGGAGTCACTGAAATTAGCCCATCGGAAATAAAACATTTGATTCCCTCCTCATTTTTTGCCTCTAAGGTCACATGGAATGGAGCACCGTTTCTTCAGAGGATCGACTTCATGTAGGAAAAGCATTCCTCAATAGGGTTGAAGTCGGGTGAGTAGGGCAGCAAATACAAGAGCTTGACACCTCCAGAATGTGTGGGGAGAATTGTCGAAATAATTAGCGATGGGTCAGTCAGCATTGTCCACGAAAGAGGCAAAAACTGACCTACCTTTCTTGACACAGCTCGGCAACACTGTAAGAGCCTTACTTTTTTCACACTAACAGACTGAGCCAATAATGGTATTGGATGCTGGAAATGATGAATATTACTGTGTGACCATGTTAACATTGTTCAAACCCCAGAGAGGGGGAGAACAACTTAAAGAAGGGGGTCAAACATGGAAACAAACTTTTGAAGCACATACCTTCACTCCACGTCAGTTGGAAGTCATGAAGTTTTTTAATATACAGTATGAATGCCTAGATGCCAAAGATGATTATAGTGCGCAAATGAAGGCAGATGGTTCCTTAAACACAGATTTTGAGATTGATGGTGATAATGATGAATGGCATCAAGAAAAAGACATGATGACCCAGCTAGAAGATTATATGGACACCGACATACTGGTGGATGAATTAGAAACACCTTTGAAACAAACACTTAAACGTCTAGAAGACATTCATAACAATGCATGGAAAATGCAGGATGGTATTCAGGAGACCCTGAGAAATCCATATCAGACTCACTTGTGTCACCTCTGTCGCAAGGGGTGGTAGATTCTAAGACCAAGATTCAGTGGAAAAATTTATTAGAAGACAAGCATCAAGACATGCTTAACAAAGATGGTTTTAGCACAGCAGCTACCCCAGAACAAAAAAAACTCTCATGAAAACCACATTCCTTTACAAGACCATAGTCACTCTATTGAGAATGAAGTTCGCATTATTGATCATGGAAAGGAACAAGTCTCAGGGAAAAAAAATATTAATAACCTGATTACTGACACAGTCCTTCAATTTAAGTTATGTCCAGAACAAGAACAGGCTTTCAGTATCATAGCCAATCATGCCATGAAACCACAGCAAAAACAACTGAAGATGTACATAGGTGGCATGGC
>MU134336.1:175959-257046 GCA_015039355.1 Ramaria rubella
GATGCCTTATTTGATGGAGCCTCTCATAAATGGAAAATTGTTGAAGGAGCTGAAACTACACAAGTGAAAGACATGCCACCACCTACTAAAAGGCTTCACCTCACTGTCCCTCCCAAAAAACATTCTGATATACAACTTCAGGCAGATAAATGCAACAACAAACAAAAAATGGAAGAATCCCCCTGCAGTACAGTCCCCAAAAAACAAAAATCCACACACATACAACCATCAATGACTGAATGCCCTTTGAGAAGTTCAGAGGGGTTGATATGGGATGATAATTCCTGTGCATTTGATGCATTCTTTACCATTTTGATCAATCTGTGCAAAGATAATGTCACACGATACCAGGTGCTATGTGAGGGCAATGATTATTTCAAAGCATTAATGGACCAATTTGCCAAAGTCAAAACAGGTATTACAACATGGGAAGTAGCCAGAGACCAAACTCGAATGGTTATGGTGTCTGAAAAGGAAGGAAGATGTGCATTTGGCTTCCACCGCACACGAATAGCAGTAACAGACCTCATGGAGGCCATGCTCACATTAACATCTCCAATTATGCTCACACAGTGGCGGTGTTCAAAATGCCATGCTGTTGTAGCCGAACATGAAGCCTATTCTTTGGTCCAGCATTGCATGCCTCAGTTATGGGAAGAACATGCATTGAGCATGAACCTAAACCTTGCGGAATTGTGGGGTCGCACACAACACTGGTTCAACATGAGTTTCTGCAACAAACACAAAAAAACCTGCAGAAGGTGTAGAAAACAGACTGGGGAAGGAACATGCCAGTACATCACAGCACCCAAGCTCATTATTATAACAAAGGAATGCATTTCCCAACCAATAATAAACAGATATCTGGAAGTCAGAACTTTAGAACAAGGAACACTCACACTTTGACTGGCTGGGATTATATACTTTGGCAGTGAGCACTTCACAGCTCGAATAGTTGACAATGCAATGAAAGTGTGGTATCATGATGGGATTACCACAAAAAGATCTTGTACATATGAAGGAGAGCTAAGCTCTTTTTCAGATCAAGAAATGTGGTTTAAGGAAGGCAGAAGAGTATCATCTCTTATTTATTCTCATGTTTGATCAGATGGCATGAATATATTCTATGGTATGGCAAACACAAATACAACATTATGATGGCATGGATCTCTGCATGCATGATACTTGTTTACATGATATTTGACCATATACACAGAATGACAGTTCAGCATGGGTTGACCATTGTTTATACCACACCCCAGACATTTTATGCTTCAATGGAATCGTACCTGCCAAGTGGAGCTGCGGCCTGCTTCCTGCTAGTACTAACTACATCTTGGGAAGACATAGTCTTGAAGGGCACTCTAAACCGAATGTCTGAGGAAAATGGGTCAGTTAGTTAATTCGGTACCAAGTACATGGGTAAACATACATGCTAGCAACTCAATGGTTTCTGCTTCTTTTTTTGCATCCAGGACCTTAGTATTGATGGCCTTGGAAGTTTTCTTAGAAGGGCATGGTACCATTGGCGAAGGAGAGCCATTGGAGAAGTCATGATCTGCAGTATCGGCATCAATGGGGTTGCAGTCACTATCAACCTCTTCTGGGGCAAATTGGAATGGGGAAAGTCACATCATGCCCTGTCTCAACACTAGCATCACTGGCAGCAGCAGGTGCAGTGGGCTTGCGTATATGCTGTCCTTCAATGACAAGTGTGGGATCTGGGGCATCATGTTTCCTTGAAGCAGCCAGTGCCTTAACTTTCTTGCCTTTAGGTAGACCAAACCATCCCATTTTGACGACATGGGAGTGGTCACAAAAATAGTGATTTGTCACAGGCTGTGACAACATATCAAGACTGTCACCCAAGCTGTACCCCGAGTGCCGTTGAACACACAGGCCTCAGAGGATCTTGGAATTTTTTGAGTCAATAAATATAGTCTATATAAATTATATATTCCACCCACTAGGCACAAATAAGCCTAGAAAAAGAGAATAAAGGCAGACTCAATGTGCATACAACAGACTCAAGAACTCACTAGGAAATAATTCTTTGGGAAATTCCTCTGGTAGAATACATGATATTACTAGTCATATCACACACTCCAAATATTAGATTATTCTGTGAAGAAATGAGCCAGGGATTTCCAATGCAGCTCACCATAACTAAATATTAATAGAAAGGTATTACTGTAAAATATTTATATGTACCAGTAGCTATAATAGTCTATATATCACAGTATAATCCTCTTGTCTTACATTGGCTTCACTGTCGAGTTATGGGCCTTTCGATACCCAGCTGTGTATTTGGACCGAAATTGTAACTCCACCTTATGTAACTGAAACGGCTGTAACAGTGTCGGTTTAGACAACTGATAAAAATAGGTCATGTGATTGGTGCATCTTGTTATTGGTCTTGTGGGTGTCTAAGGTCTCAAATCATAACACATGGGATCTGGGGCCAGATGAGATGTCCTCATCCATGGGGACGTCGTCGTTCATTTGCGTGACCGGCCTTTGGAACTCAGGCCAGCAGCCAGCTAGGAGTGCCAGGGGCAGTGGATGAGTGACTAAGCTAATATAACATTAATTTTCGTATCCATACAGGACCTGAGTCACTCAGTGAGTCACTCAGTGATCAATATCAATCTGCATGTAAAACAACAATGTGCATCGGAGTGCAAAGTTATGTAACTGCAAAGAGGCATCAGTCAATTGGTACCACTCAGCATATCAGCGCAGGCGCCAAAAGCACTGACAACTAGCCAGTCAGTTAGCGAACAAAATCCCCCTGGATCCCCAAGTTCGTGCACGTGACTCCTGGCAAATTGCAAGCATAGGTATCCCACTCGCTAGTAATTATTGACTTAGTTACAGTATTCGAATCTCGTCCTTGAGCTACAAAAGGAGACGAGAAGAGCGAGCAGGTACGGTGTGACACCAAGGAGGCGCCAATGTGTGTACAGGAGCCACCCTGTGCAATGTAACTAGAAATACATGCCAAGACGCAACTGGAAGCGATGGTTGTGTTAAAAAACCCCTGTGGGGAAAAAATGTGACCATGCAGGACATAAATAAGCAACACAAGGTAGAGACAAAGAAAGAAAGACAGAAAGAAGAAAACCTGGAGAGGTGGGCAAGCAGGAACTAAATTTGGCTTGATTTTACTGCTACTGCACTACTTACTGCTTTGTGCATTTTTCCTGAAACATCACAAGCTTGTGCCAAGTGATGATGAGTCTTGCATCTGTTGAACAGCTTCCAGGCTGACCTGGAGGGCACTCTGAATTTAACATCTCACTATTTGATAACAGATGCCTACCAGTACACTCAATTACCCCCAAACCCTATTAGCACTCCCACCTCAGTCCAGCACCTCCAGAACCACATCTGAGTTAGCTGAGCCTGAGCTGATACTCGCTCATACCTGCTATTTCATTGAGTCACGAACATGCTGCAACTTGCCTATTACATATTGGACTATGTTACTTAGCACTGGCAGGGGTACTGCTATGGCTCATGAGTCTAGCGAGAGCTGAGTCACTGCCGGTGCGCCGAGTGGTACCAATCGACTACAGACTCAACTGCAAATGGCTGTATTAATTGCGGCAGGTCGGAGTCCGGTAACAGCCGACGGCATGGTCAACTCGTCGCGATGTCAGACAACGTCCGCTCGAAAAAACTCACATTCAAAGGTGAAAAGACGAAGAAGAAGAAGCGGAAACACCACGAGGAAGGAGCGGGCGATGGCAAAGACACTACAGATCCTCAAGCATGGGTCCAACCTGATAATCCACAACAGGTCTACGGACCTACCTACATCCTGCATCCTTCCAGTCCCCCGATATGCGTAACCTTCGATTCTACCCGTTCGCGCATCATGCTTCACACAGTTTCGCCTGAATCCGGAGAATCACCCTTGACCTTGTCTCCAACTGAGGTCTCGCAAGTTTGGGTGGTCACTCGAGTGGCTGGGTCAGAAACTGTGAACCTACGCACCGCTGAAGGCAAGTTTTTGTCTTGCGATACGCACGGTCTTGTGAGTGCCGACCGTGAAGCCAGAGGACCGCAAGAGGAGTGGACTCCTGTGGTGCTCGAAGACGGCATGGTGGCGTTTATGAATATATATGAGAAATATCTCTCAGTGGACGAAGTCGCCGGAGGAACATTGGCCTTGCGAGGAGACAGCGATACTGTTGGTTTTGGAGAGAGGTTTTGGGTAAAAGTTCAGCACGAATATAAACTCAAGGCTGGGGAAGAAGAGCGCAAGAAAGAGGGTGTCACCGGAAAGAGAAAAATAGATGAGGTTGAAGCTAAGTGCGTGATAATACGATCGGTGTGGTTCATTTCCTTTCTGACATGTTTCTAGCCACACGTTCCAAGCATGGGGTGCTGGCAGGTCGGTTGTCTCAACTGAAGACAAGACCGAGGTACGAATGACGACTCTTGTAATCTGTAGACATCACGATTTACATTCATCAGCTCAAACGTGCAAGAAAGGACGGCCGCCTCTCCGAGGCGATGCTCGATCGCCGGTCCAAGTTGAAAAGGTAAGTGTGGCACGTAATCCAAGAATTATTCTCCTAACACTTTCCTAGTGACCGGTTTTGTTGACTGCGGCCGCTGTATATACGAGCTAATCTCACTCACTCTTTGTCTTACCCACCAACCCGCGTTAGACTATTTCACATTTATTACTATACATCAGCATATTAATCTACTATCTGTAAATTTTATTTATTTTATATACCCGCATACAAGGAGCTTCAAGGTCTAATCGCGGAGAGACCCGCCCGGGCATACCACCTGAGCTAACTCACCCCAACACAGACCTCAAAGATCCCACCTTTCTAGCTCACGCGTCAACGACAGTCGAAGCTGGACGTCACAGAATCAGCACGGTCATCTCTCTAATGACTTGAAAGGTCTCTATGGTAAATATAAATATACAGAAAGTGGTATTCTCGCAGGAACTTTCAGATGTTGAGCGGTCAACCATTTTCAAATACTTCTATAGGCGGCTGGCCGACCATCGAAACCTGGCAGCGGTTTACGCTAATTCAGAACACAAATACTCCAAATCTTCTCAGAAAGACAAGCAGATCAACGAATTCACTAGAGAGGTCTATCAATGGACGGACGACCTGTTGAAACAGGCATGGGTGGCTTGCGACTGCCCAGGAGGATCTGGTCAGTTATACACGAATAACCCTGCTCTCAACCTGCGCGGTGGTTGACGATAACACGGATTAGAATGCCCAGAACTGGATCCTCTTGCAGATACATCGATAGCCGACCTACCACGCCTACCTCCGGTCCATCTTACTGCTAAAATCTTAAACATCATCATCCTTCTCCACATCACTTGCACCAGGTCATATTCTGCTCATACTCGTTCCTTCCTCCTTCGTACATTCGGAAATTTTGATGAGGATGCTGTGGCCGACATGCTGAAGCACCCAGACGAAGCGGCACATGATGCTGCAGAGGCAGCCAGGAAGCAGCACGTGAATCACACAAAGATCTGGAGACGTGTGGGTATCGGAGCAGGCGCCGTCGCTGGTGGTGTCTTAATCGGTGTTTCAGGTGGCTTCGCTGCCCCACTTGTCGGTGCAGGCCTTAGTTCACTGATGTACCTCTTGGGTATTGGTGGCCCCGTGGGTCTGCTCGTAAACGCCTTGGCAAGCTCGGGAGCGGTATGCGGTACACTATTTGGTATATATGGCGCAGCGTCAACTGCACAGATGGTCACGCGACACACGCAGGAGATACGCGATTTTGCATTTGTGCCCGTGCACTCCCCGAGAGATAGTCTGACGGTAAGGTTATGCATCAGTGGGTGGCTCGCGTCTCCGGAAGATGTAACGGCGCCGTGGTCTATTTTTGATGAAGCGAACGACACTTTCGCGCTTCGATGGGTGCGTCTATACTCTGGGCGCGAGCGCTTCCAGTTTCATCTCTTATTCGCAGGAAGTCAAAGCGCTCCAGGAGCTGTCGACAGCACTGTACGACCTTATAGGCACCCACGCCTTCCAATACATCCAATGGGCAATCCTGAGACGTACAGCACTCTCGACCCTCATGGCCGGCCTTTCCCCGTTGCTTTTACTCAAAATTGGTAAAGTGGTTGGTATGTAACATTGGCAATTCAATCTTCAACCTGCTCCAGCTTCATCGCATCACTAGACAATCCGTGGTCGAATGCTAAAGCTCTAGCGATTCAAGCAGGCAAAGTGCTTGGTACCCTCCTGGCCAACCGCGCGTTTGGAAGTCGGCCTGTAACACTCACAGGATATTCACTCGGATCACTGGTGCTCGTGGAAGCACTAAGGCATCTTTCGACCTTTCCTGCAGCGGAAACGGCACATTTGATACAAGATGTCTTCCTATTTGGCACTCCAGTTCCTACAAGCCCGCGCTTGTGGTCTGCCATACGACGTGTGGTAGCAGGTAACATACCTTTGCTCATATAAAGATTAATCACTTAACGGCTTTTACTTCAGGCCGGGTGGTGAACGGTTACGCAGAGACCGACTATATCCTTGCTATTTTGTCGCGCACGACGGACGGGAAATGGGGCGTTGCTGGTTTACGCCCTGTGGAAGTTCAAGGTGTGGAAAACGTGCAGTGCGATCATGTGGAGGGCCACTTAAAGTGGAGGAGAATGGTCGGACGATGTCTTCAAATATGCGGCGCTGACGGGCTCCGCTCTGAAGAGGTAGAGAGGCAATTCGCAGAGGAGGAGGTGGCTGAGAAAGAGGTAATATGGGATGCAGACGACGAGAATGGTGAACTTGTATAGCTGTACTGTAGACGATAGAACATGAGAGTCGCCTCTGTGCGCCTGTTTAGCATGACCGCGAAGCCATTTACATTGCACGTCTGGCCTGGTCGATGGGACATACAGTCTATAGATGCAGGATGCTTAGAAGCAATTCTCTTCTTACAGCTGGCATTTCCAGGTCTTTATTCCCTCGTTGAAACTGCTGACCCGGATCTCTCTCCCACTGGTCAACTCCCTTTCCTGACCCACGGTCAAATTGTGGTCTCTCAACTGCAGTCGATTATTTCATATCTCTCAGCCATTGACCCTTCTTCACTCGGGGAAGCTACCACAGTGAATCCAAACCTCGATGTTGGTCTCAACAATTTGCAGCTTTCGCAAAAACCGGCGTGGAGAGCCTACATCGAAGCGTGGCTTGGAGACCTTGTAG
Source organism: Ramaria rubella (assembly GCA_015039355.1). NCBI lineage: Eukaryota > Fungi > Basidiomycota > Agaricomycetes > Gomphales > Gomphaceae > Ramaria > Ramaria rubella. The sequence goes on from MU134336.1 coordinate 183,174, forward strand.
TCAGTTCTGCCAGCTAGTTACCAGAAGCTCTTCTTGCTAATACTTTTCAAGGCTCATTCGTTCTTCGTCCTAGAACCCAACCCTGCGTTCACTTATGGAACACTGGCTTCCATGCTCTCTGTCCCACAACGATACTATGTACCACGTCGCATAAGAGAAAGCTATCGCCCGCGGTTGGAGGCAGTAGGCTTGTGGCAGATTGGGAATGGGCCAGAAGGACAAGGGATGAAACAGAAGGGTGGTAATAATAAGGAGACTATTAGGCGGGCTTTTGGACATACAAAAGTACGTCGTCACTTGAGAGAAAGAATGTGTTGATGTAATTCGACACAGCTTGTTGAAAAAGCCACGCTGGTATTTGACATCTTGTCCAATTTGCTTGCAAATAGATCATTCATCTTTACTGACCGGTATGTTCCTCGACATTTGTGTGTCCTAGGCTTATCTTGTACTTTCAGACCTACTTCACTGGATCTGGTCCTTGCGTCGCGGATCCTCCTTCTCGTACACGCACCCTTACCCAATTCTACCCTGAAAGACCTTCTCATGGCGTCCTACCCTTCGTTGCTATCACACGCCACTCACCTACACGCACATGCGTTTTCCCCGTCAGGTCCTCATCCCCAAATTGTTGCATCGCCTCGCGCAAACCCATTAACTATCCTAAAAAGCACAGTAGCACATGTGATGCGCAGCCCGACAGACGCCATCGATGAGTCTGAAGAGGCGAAGCAGTTCCGAAGGTACCGATGGAGTTGGATTGTGCTGACAGTGGCGGGTGCGATTGGATTTATCGCGACGCAAGGCCTGCCCATTGTCGTGAAAATTAAACGACCATCCAGAAAAGACGAAGAAGAAGAAGAAGAAGAACTGGACGTAACGGATGAATTAGGCCAAGAGGACGAGGTTGAAACCTAGCGGTATCATACCCCCACGAACACATGCATGCTCGCGATTCGTCGTGCCCTTTGTTCTGTGCTATCTCAGGGGCAGCCAAGCCACCGCTGGGTTTTATTACTAGGATCATAGGTATTCGCGTTAGGGTATGGGACCGATCATGATGGGAAGTGAATCTGTGAATATTGCTCGGACGACACTAAGAACGAGTTTTTGAGCAGTAATTTGAACAGATTCCTGGTATGATAGTATAGCTAGACTGTTCACGAAGTAAATATTTTCAATGTAGGCCTGCGTTCTCTTTTGGAACAAGCTTTACATGGCGTGTACTTTTTTGTGTAATACATACCCGCTACTCAATGATGTACAGAGTAGAACATTTACGCCGGTTAAGAAATGCATGGCGGTGTACGGTGTCGATTTCTGGGAATATAATTTCTGTCTTATTATAAATAGAGATTAGGGTGATAAATATTTACGACCCTAACATGCAAATGACCATAGCTTGAAGTACCAACGGTAGGTATACCAAACATACAAACGGGGTGAACCAAATACCCAGAACCTGCCAGTCCCACACCGACTGCGACTTCGGCCGTGTGAGAAGGATCCACCATACTGGAGACAACAGACACAAGTATGATATGTTTTTGAACACTTTTAGAAAGGGAGATTTGGTGGGCGAGGAGATCGAGAGTGGAATTCCTAGAAGAATAGCAAGGCAGGCGGCCAGGGAGAAATTGAGCACAGATGTTATGGAAATGACGGTAGATGCGAGACAGAGATTGAATGATTTAAGAAGCATAGAGAGTGGACCGGGAGCGGAGTTGTCATGTCGGGGTATAGATGGTGAATCTGAAGTAAGAAGAGCAGAGAGTACGCTAGTGGCGATGATGGAAAACGGGATGATAGGAAGGTATGAAGTCGTTATCTCATGTCAACAAGTTAGTGATGCATCATAGTCATACGGGAATGAATGCCTCACCCCCTCTCTTGACATAAACCAAGAACTCGTCGCAATAAAAAAAGTAACCCCTCCGATTGTGTGAGTTGCTAGCATGATGGCAAGCGGGGTAAGAACATTCCTTCGTCTCGTTTTCCATTTAGGTGCTGTGACAACTGTCGCAGTATCCTTGTCCTTTTCTACAGGTGATTCAAATTGTTCGACCCAACCAGCATCAACCCAAATATGCAGTCCACCGAACATCATAGCCACACTAATTATTACCGCGGTAGGAAGATATTCCCCTATCTTCAGGAATGTTCCCGGCCCTGTGAGAATGTAGAAAAAGAAGGAGGCGTGAAGGCGTTCCAGTAAATTGTTCATTGTGCGAAGAGTGGATTCAATAATCCTGGAGGCGACAAGTCCGAAAGTGAGTCTGGTGACAGGTTGCAAATCAATATGGGGGATTGTGTTACCGTCCAAGAGCGTGAAATCCATGCGGCCCTGCTGCAGGTACAGCGAAAAGTGTAATTGCGTCTATTCGAAACCTATATTAAGTTCAGTATTGAGCTGAATAAGCTGCGGATAACATCACTGGTGAAACAGGCCATGTATACCGCTAGCCCTACCAAAAGTCTGATAACCGACATGCTTGATTATATTTCGAGCGCGTTTGACATATTCTCTAATGTTGGCATCGTTTCGAAGAGCCAGTGGCAACCAGTGGGGCACTATTAGGTCCACCTGTTCATCAAGGTGGTCGTATAGAACAACTGGAACGCCCCCTGTATGGGTTGAAATGACATTGAAGCTATTCATTAGATCTTGGTTTGGCAAACGGCCATTAAGCCCCTCTTGGATTAGATTAACACAAAAAAACCAAGTGCAAAAAGGGATATAGACTCACCATAAAATACACCTAAATGAGAAAATGAGTGCCCAGGGTAGTCAATAGCGAGTGCTGTCCAAATCACGCCGGAATGAAGGCTAAGACGTTCGGCGACCAGATCTGTGAAAACTATAGGAAAAGGTGGCTGCATTAGACGGAATAAACTTACTGGTTTGGTCAAGTCCATGGTATGCGCCCAACCAAGCTTGCATGCCGTCAAAATAGCCGTCACTGATGACAAAGATAATATCCTTTGCCCAAAGTGAGTATCCTGTTTGCAAGTAAAAACATAAGTTAGAAAAGCAAAAACCCCAAGAAATAAAATCCAACACTTTTGAGAAACTCTGCTAAAGACAAAACAGTCGCAATACCCCGCAGATTGGGCCCCCCATTTAAGCTCGACCAAGATGCGGCTATTACGATTGCCTCTGTGCCTGCTGTCCGTGGAGCAGATAATACTGCATATGCATTTGCACCGTCTAACGGCTAAAGTCGATGTATCAATAATTTATTGTTGTTTAATCTGCTAGTTAGATTTCCAAACCTTTGTCCCAGTTTTAAAAGAGTATGTCTGAGTTGCAGCAGGAATTCCGAGGTCTAAAAATACGGATTTCAAAGAGAGAGCCATCCTAATGGTATAAATGAAGTTGTGAACGATGTGATAGAAGCACACTCACTCAATACTGGATGCATTTTGGTTCCGAAGTTGCTCGAGACGCTCCAAGTAGACGTCTGCAGAGTGTACATCGCTCCATGACCAGTAGGTATTTACCTAAGGAGGGTGTTTCATACTTGGGTCACATGAAACACGACACTGTTGACTCACTTGTCCAGGCTGCAATGCGTTCTCGTCAATGTAAATACCTCTACCGATCCAAAGAGATGGTAATAGTAGCATCCATCCATATCCAATGATAAATAGGAAAATACTAATGTCGAATTAATAAGTTAAGCATATTGAGGAGAGCGGTGTTGTACCGTATTCTTGGTAATGAATGGTATAAAATGCTCATGAGAGCTTTGCGCCGACGCTGTTTTTTAGAAAGAGTCTGAGCCTCCGCTTGATCGGAATGCTGGGCGCCATCGGTTCGTCCTCTCCAGCGAGCTACAATGCTATTTAGAAGACGAGGTGACATTGTGCGGGAGTGAACCACTCTCTTGGAGCACGTGACACGCGACAGCTTATGTAACCTGCGCTTTCATCTTGATTCTTCACGGCATTCACGCGTCTCTCGCCTTCTAACACGCTCAAATAATATATGGCTATAGGTGCGAAGCGTAAACGACCTTTTTCCAAAGGTCTTCCCCCTGGAGAACGTCTAAAGCGCGACAAACTCGACGGCGCTGAAGTCTACTCTCAGTGGGGCTGGGTGTCAAGGGTGACTGACGCATCTCATATCACTTTGGAACATAGGCTAGCAGCCTACGGTTTTACCGATAAAGTTGGCAAGCCTATTTGTAAAAACAAATACACAGAATCCAGTGAACGGGAACGCAAAAGGCAAAAGGTGGCTGTGGTGCGGGAGGTGGAATCAAGAGCGGTCCCTGGGGAAAACGACGATGATATCATAATCATCTCCAGCGATGATGAAGAACTTTTTTTTTGCGATAAGAAGTATTGCAAAGAGAACCCTCAATGTGTCAACTATTTAGGACAAGTCAAGCTCGAAAATCAAGGTCTGTTTCTATCATATTTTCGGGGAGTTACGCAGTTCTAACTGGGTGGCGATTAGATGGTGCTCTTCAGGCGTTCTTAGAGTCATCGCAACTTGGGCCAAGCCCTTTAGATAATGCACGCGAACCTGACCTACCCATTGGACTCAAGGTAATGCAGTAGAATGTGTGCTACCGAAGCTTGCTCATTATGCTACCGCGACATTCTAGAATCTTGGAGCAACTTGTTATGCCAATGCTTTTATCCAGGAAAGACCTCTGGGACATTCCATCTGGGACCTATCAGCTTACACCTCTTAACGCCTTCCTTTACCCAGGTTTGGTTCCAGGACCATGCATTTCGCGATGGTGTCTATAGATGCAAACCTTCCGAAGAAGAAGGTGAACAGTTTGAGGTAAGTTGCTCTCCTCAGCGGCGATCGCACACCCTCAGGTATTTCACAAGGATTCCCCTATTTTTCAACTACAAGTCACTTTTGCTGCTCTACAAGAAATCACACAGAATGTCTTTAACCCCATCAAACTTGTAGAGAGTCTTCAGTTAAGGGCCACTGAACAGCAAGATGCTCAAGAGTATGGATTTGTTGTCTTTCACTACGGGAGCTGACGCCCAATATACAAGATTCTCGAAATTATTCATGTCACATTTAGCCACTGAATTCGAAAAACAGGCTGTACCTCCACTCAAAACCCTGTTAGCGGATCAGGTATGTGGTCGTCTCAGGCGCCACAATCATACCAACAATTGCTGGAATAGTTCCAAGGAAATCAGACTTACGGTACCATGTGTAAACAGTGTTGCCACCGTTCTGAGCATGACACGGATTTTTTAGAATTGGAAATTAATCTGGAGGTTATATTGTCAATCTTTTCCCTATGGCTATATGCTCAAATTTGCTTCCGCAGGCTAATGGAAAGCTCGAAGAGCGAATTGAAGCGCTTCTACAATCAGAGGAGCTAACCGGTGACAACAAGTGTGCCTTGGGTGTGACTCTCTGTCCCTAGACTCACACATTTATTAGATATTATTGCACACGATGTGATAGCCTGCAAGACGCCGTTCGTTATACCAAACTCCGACGATTACCTCCTGTTCGCATCACCAATAGTCTTACAACCACATGTCAATTTATTTCTTTCTTTTTTAGGTTCTTCATTTCTCAGTGCTTCGTTTCGTTTTTGACCTAACCACACTCTCTCGGAAAAAGTCTAAACACGCCATCATGTTTCCTCCAGTTCTAGACATGTCACCTTTTGTGGAAACTAATGCTTCAGAGGAATCTGAGATAGTGGAGATGCCGTTGAAAAGGCGGTATGCACAAGTTGGTAAGGCCAACCAGGAGTCAAACTTGACGTATGAGTTGCGAGGTGTGTTACTGCATAAGGGGCCTTCAGCCTACCATGGTCACTATGAAGCCCAGGTATTTGATGTCATGTGCGTCGACTACTCTATGCCGTCGTCTACCCTTTCGCGGTTGATTTTTGAGCGATCCCTAGCACCAAACAATTCTACCAGTTTAACGATGAAACCGTAACCTCAATTTCTTCTTTACAACCGAAGGCAAGTTCGAGCACCAAGAATGCTGTTGACGAGAAGTGGGTTCCAGGATCTCCTCATACTAGCACTTCGGTTGAAGTTATCCTCTGCATAGTGTTTCAACTGCAGCCAATAAAAGACGTCGTACGTACACCAGGAAGAAACGACGGGTGGATGATAGTGATGGTGAAGCAGAGAAGTGCGCAACCTGCCCTACACGTAAAGCTTAATGACGACGATGCCTCCAGCGATGCTCGAAAAGTAGACCACAACCCAACCTACGTATCCTCTAAAGACGCATATATGCTCATATATGCCCGACGCGAAGCGATTTCACCAAATCCACTTTTACTTCAGCCGCCGCCTCTAGCTCGAGAACGAGTTGCAAACTTGAATAGATTGCACGATGACGCTTGTGCTTCATATATAGATAGGTCAATTGATCATTATTTATTTGTGGCATCGAGTTTACCTTTTGTAATCTGCAGAGAATCGAAGCTCACCGCTGAATTTAAATACATGCGGGAGCAGAAAATGGATGTGTACCATCATTGGCAAATAGATGATATTAGAGAGGTAGTCTCGTCCTTGCGCCTATGGTAGGGAGATACTCAGCTTGTTTAACCAGGAGTCGGCTGTCGTTAGTCGGAGTGCACTTGAAGATTGGCTTGCCATGGGTCTTCGGAAGCCCGAGAAGGAAGAACCCATAGACAAAACAGATAATCGCTCGCAAACCTCTCGACGGTCTTCAAAGACGTCTGACATAGTTGACCAATGTCCTTCAGAGCGATCAGAATCACCCTCGGATCCGCTCGATTTACTCCAAACTAATCCACCAACAGACGGCTTTTGTCTGGACAATTCATCGATTATCTGTCAACATGGCAGACTAGATCCTAACAAGGCGGGTCACATGAAAAGAATAAAAAAGGTATACCAAACCTTGAAGTCAACGATCTACTATTTAACTGTGACCTTGTTTGATTAGGGTGCTGTTACATCCATTCGGACTCAAACTGGATGTTTCTTCGACCCTGAACTTACTGTTGAAGACATCTGTCAGTCTTGCGTAGCGTCGATATTCATGGGTAGACAATTTAACATATTGTGACGCCTACCCTAAGTTGATGCGTCGTTGCAGAGAAACGATATGCTCTAGACCACATTTCCCATGTTGCGCAGTTTGATGAGCTTTGTGAGTCCGAGATCGATATCGATGGTGTTTGGATTTCGAAGGCGTGGCTAAAAGGTGATGACGGAGACATCTAACGTCACACTCGTCGTGTTAACGTATTTCCGTAGATTGGAAGCAGAGCAAACCCAAGATGCATGTCATTGGACAAGAAGATCCAGCACCGGATTCAGCGGAGTACGCTAACCATGCTCGGTGTGCACATGGTCAATTATCTCTTTCATCCTCGTCTCGGAAGTGGATTAATGGACAGGTGATGGATAATGAACGCCCACTCTATCGTCTCATCCGATTGACACCGATATAGGCATGCACTTTTCTCCAATCTCTGTTTCCAACCTGGCATCCGACGGTTTCACGGTTCGATGATCCTCGTATATGCACCGCCTGTGATGAAGACCTTTCTATGTCGAAAGAAGCAAGACAGGAGCTCAAGCAACAGGTTGACAAAGAAAAGGTAGGCACTCCGACTTTAGGTCCTTTGAACCTTTCATTATTCTCGCTTGCAGGAGAAACTTAAAGGCATCTTTCCAAATGTATTAGCTTTCGATCCCGAGTTCGATCCCGGGGTTTGTCAAGCCATCATTTGTGCAGACTTCTTACGACAGTGGCGTTCCTGGATTGGTCGTCCTCATGAGAAGCCTCGTCCTGGTGCTATTGACAACACTCAACTCATATGCAAACATAATCGTTTGGTGATTGACCCGAACGTGTCGCAGGACCTCGGATCGTCCGTTTCAGTTATTTCACTCTCTGATTGGCAAACCTTGCATGAGCTGTCAGTGCCATTTGCTTATATCTACGCCAAGAATCTCATGACAATCGTGCAGATATGGTGGTGGTCCTTTGATAAGGATAACAGGTCTTGCACCGAACAGTCAAGGTTCCCAAGACAGCCCTATAGTGATGACTAACGACTTCGAAACCTGTCTGGAATGTCGTGCCGATAGGTACGTCACCTTAGGTGATCTCTTTTTCGTATGCTTGAATACAGTCTATTTAGATTAAGTAATTTTGAAGCAGCGACAATCTCCATAAGAATTCTCAGTGATGCTCCAAATCCTACTCCCGAACGGAGTGCTATTTTAAAGAACGAAAGCACATCGCCTTGCGTATCACCGAAGGGCAAAGCCAATGGGCCTACCTACAGTCGTGAACGCAAGGATGGACGACCACTACGTACATCCACCAGGCTCCGGAACTCTAAACAAAAGGTAGGACGAAAGCATATCACCATAAAAAAACTATCGACTGTGAAAGATATCAAGATAGAGGTGGGTTAGCATGCACGATTAATCGGGCTGAGGCCAACAAGTTATTTAGGTGCAAGAAGAACTCGAGATACCAACAATTTGCCAACGATTATTTTTCAAGGGGAGGGAGCTCACAGATAATCAGGAGACAGTTGCTTCTCTCGGCATTTTGGCGAATGATACCCTCGACTTGTGGGAGGCAAAAGAGAATGACGATGCATTTAATTCGGACGTAGAACCGGAGTTCCACTGTCGGGAGGAAGGTCGGGCTTTTGGAGGAACTATCTTGAGTGGCGTCGCTAAGAAAGCATCGAGCGAAAAGGATCGAGGTTCATCTCCGGAGGCCGTTTTAACCCTGAACCACTGCCCGGTATGCACTTTCATTAATGAAGACGATCAGAGTACATGTGACATGTGTGGCTCGAAGACTGATGGTTAAGTTAATCATCCCTGTCTGTCTATTTCCTACAATGAATTTCTACCTTGCTGTCAGTTTACCATAGTGTTTGTACTTTTTAAAGTAATTATTTCACCGCGATTTTTAAACCCAGAAAAGAAAGAAAATATGGTCCATGGAGGTACAGAGGGGTGAATTCTAATGGAAGGATGTGAAACACAAGCGGAGAAACAAAATACAGCACACCGCCGAAGGTGGGGAAATGGCAGCAAAGAAAGAGAAAACAAACAGAACGAGATCATAAAGCATAACATGTTCATGGCGGAATAATGTCCGTCATGGCATAATCCGAGAGAATGGGCATTTCAGAGGGGAACGAATTTGTCCCGTTTAACGTGGTCGATACGGCAGCAGGCAAAGGGAATTGATCACCAGGGAGGGTGGCCGGCACTGGCTGCGTATTCCGTTGAATAATCGTCTCTGCAGCCAACATGACATCAATCGGAGACGTCAACGTGTTGGTTTGCTCCACAGCCTGCGCGACGGCCGTTTTGGTCGCACTGGAGACCTCGTGCATTGTTACTTCACTCATCCCCGAGTTGAATTCAGCAGGGAGACCGGTCGCCATCTGGATCACTGCAGAGTGGTCGGCTGCAACTTTATGCAGGGCACAGATGACAACATCTGTTCCGGCGCGCGCAAGCGCTTGAGATGCTTCCGCGTGCTGTTCCGAGGCTAGATGGAACGGCGGGGACATTGCGTCATTGATCGCGTGCGCAGTGACTGTGAGCACTTGTTCTTGCCGCGTGAGGAATGTCTGCAGTTGGATTTGTTGCTCTGGATCGGGATTAGGCGAGGCCTGTACAGAGTGGGCCTCGATAGACACCGCTTTGATAGCCCTGCAGGATAATCGCGTGAGCTGGAGGGGTAGCGAAAGGAGGAGGAAATATACTCTGTTACGACCGTCAGAGCCTCATGGTAGGGCGCCGGAGCTCGAAGGTTAGACTGCGACGCGGGTCTTGCGATAAAGAGAGCATCAGCTGCACGCATTGCATCGTAGGGATACCTATGGCAAACCTGGATAGTATACGTGTTGCCTGCGAGACTGCAGAGTCGCTGACACCTCGTCGATCGCTTGCCAGCGACGGCCGGCGCCCATTCATGTAAGCGCTTGGTTCGTCACGCGAAAGTGGTGCAACAGAGAGAAAATATCGCTGGGAAAGGTTGACCTCTTGACCATCTTGCAGGAACTGATAGCAAGGAAAGTGAAATCAGGACATCATCAACATGACCTGGCGATGCGCGTACTCGTGCCTCCACCATAATTTCTGTGCTCTGGGTATCCGCAGACGGCGTCCCAGATAGCACATCGCCACTCCAGCCCAACCAAGTGGGTAGGCTGGGGCTGCTGAACCTGACATGGAGATTACTCCTCGACGCCTGCGGGTCCCATACACGTGGGTGAAACTGCCACTTGAGGCCGACGTACGCAACCCCCGGGAATGAACCTGCAATTTTTCGTCGGAAAGGACGGAAATGCCACCCGCCCTCAGGGGCCTTCTTCGCGTCGATGTTCCAAATGTGATTACCCTTCGATTTGGCTTTCTTACCGTCCTCGTTGAAGCGCGAGATATATGCATTCGTCCATAGATAATGTCGAACCTGCGAAATAGGATAAGAATGTGACCAAGAACTTAAGAAAACCAAGTTGAAACCTTCTTCATCGGAATAATATCTTCGGAAAGACCTTGTTTCGCCAGCTACAAAGACATGTAAGCAAACCAGGTATACCTGTATGTGGGCACGGTCCCACGCACGTCCTCTAAAAAGCCATTGGTGAAGGCCTGTATACGAAACTTGAACGGACGGAAATCAGGTGACTCGTCGAGGCGCTGCATCTTTTTTGCCATAAGCGGCTGATGGATTGGCTCGCCCTTACTGTCCGTCGCATCGACTGCGCCGCAAACTCAGCCACGCACATACGCATACAACCGACGACTCACGGTCTGAACAAATCATGCTTAAGAATGAAAAAAATATGCGATCAACGTCAGCTTTAATTTCCGGAGGGATTTCGTTGTTTGGGTGGTGCATAATGTATCCATCCCCGCCCCGAGATCTCCCAGGGGAGTTTTCGCGATCTGACTCCAAGTCTGGGGATGAGGAGTCTGCAACACTAACTGCCGTCGATGGGCGTGGGGCATCAAGGTTGTCGTCTAGACCGGTGGTAGAAACGTTAGACGGGACATTGAACGCAAAGGGATAAGTGCCAGAGTATGACGAACTTCGGCTCGGCCGCACGGAGTGTGTAAGGGTGTGTGAAGTGTGCGGATGGGGGTGGACGGACGATTGAAACAGGTTAGAATGGGAGGATGCGTCGGAGGAACCGGGAGGGCGGAAACGCTGTTGTGCCTGAGTTTGTACTTGTGCTGTCGAAGCCGTGGGTATGATTGTTGGAGCCATCATCGAGTTGTCCGGCCACCCCGTAGGCGCAGGTGTGTGTCCGTTGACAATGCTTGATGCTTTGGGCATGGTAAGACCAAGCGGGGAATGCATGGTGGGTGCATGGTGGGCAGAATGAGAGTGAGAGTGAGAGTGGAGAGGGAGCGGGTGCAGTGGTAGGTGATGCTGCTGCTGCTGCTGTTGCATCAGGGCCAGTTGATGCGCAATAGCAGCATTGCTCGTGCTACCTCCCGCCGAGGGCTCAGTTCGCGACGAGGGCAATGTCGGAAACGCAGTGGGCAATGAGAGCGGATCAATGTGCGATGGCATGTGGGAAGTTCGTGTAGGGTGTGCGGTGAGTGGATGAGCACCAACTGGATACGTCTGGGAATGGAGAAGAGGCGGGGGAATGGGCGTTTGGGCAAGAACTGCGGCAGGTGCCGGAGGCGCCGAAAGCGTGGCAGACGGTGGACCAGACAAGGATCCTGGAAGACCGGAGCTAGACGAAACAGAGCTGGGGCCTGAACTAAGAGTTGTGGAGACGGAGTCGTCCTTGGGTTCGAGCTTGAGCGATTTTAATACACGGTCCCCTTGGGCGGAAGCACAACGTTTTCGCGAAGCATCTTCGACGGGAGCCTGGAGGGGAGGTGTGGGACCACTAAGGCTCGCCTTTCGCGATGCAGAGCGACCGGAGGGAGGCGAGACACGCTGTTCTGACAGTGGAATCACATTGAGAGTCGATGCAGCCTTTGCGCTAGAAGTGACAAAACTAGAGATAACATCGACGACAGCCTTGAGCTCTGCCACGCGTTGACTGCCTTCAGAATCTCGCCCTCGAGAATAAGCCTCCCGGGCATCTTGGGTGGTCCATATGGCCCTGTGGGTCACACCAGCGTTAAACATATGGCGCTGATGGAAATGAAAATAAAAGAGACATCAAGAAAATGAAATGTGATAGAATCCAACACATGACAGTGACAAAAAGAGGGGGGCATAAAGAGAAGGGGGGCACGTACCGTTCCAACAACTTATCGACCACCACCGACTTTGGGACCTGATCTTCTGCTGCTGCTGCTGCACTCCCGATACTCTCTATCCCCTGCATGTTTCCAAAGGACTGAAATGTAGATGTGAACTGATTTGAAGCGGTGTTGAGCAAGGCCCGGCTGCTCATGGACTGGCCATCGGGAACTACCGTGTACTCTGACGAGACAAAGGACGCATGGGTGTCCATAGACGATAAGGAGGGTGCCGCCGGCCGACGAGACTGCTGCGAGGGGAGAAGGAAGGAGAAGGACGAAAAAGAGTCGGATTTTGAGACGGACGGGGTAGCTGGGTCAGCCTGGTGGGTGAGCTGGACGTTACCAGACGGAGGCTCTGAACTTTGATCATCAGTAGCGGTGGGCATGGTGAAGCTGCATTAGCTAGTGCAAGGGCCTCGGCTCTAGTGTGAAAGGCCAAAGAGGGATCGACGAATCCGTCGTTATATACAGGATGCGGACTTGCCACATATTCGAAGACCGCGGCCTAGTACCAGACAGTCCACGTTACGGTATACATGCTCCTAAACACACTCGAATTTCTACGACTCAATCAACACATGTCTCTGTTTATATTCATCATAGGACTCCTCGAGCACAACAAGACCGGCCGCGATCTTCATAGGAAATTAGGAATAATCATCCGCATATGAGACCGGCTTCCTCGTCTTCGTCCGCTGCGCGCGGCTGTAGATGATCGACTCCATATTGAAGAATCACAATCGAGATAATCTCTCGCATAAATGGTCCCGACCGCGCCTACGTGGGAGACCGTGAGACCAGGTCTGCTTTCGGCGACTTGACGCCATCACTCCCCCTTCTTTCTTGTTGTATTCAACGGTGCGCAGGTCTCAGTCTCTGCCCCTACGTGGTCGGGAGCAATGCTACGAAGCCGCAGAAGCCTCCGGAGCTTTCAAGTGCGTCATCAGCTGCTTCCCGGAGGCACTTCCTATTGTGGTGGCAGGGATCAGGAAACGATGACTGCCCGGACATGAGAAGGAAGCAAGACTAGGCGAAGGAACTGTGGCTGACGATTCATCCCGCATGCCACCAGTCAAGCGATGGTCCATAAGTTGATTCCCGTTTTGGAGCCCACAAGGAGTAGACAGAAGGACTCGTGGGCTTGCCTCGAGGCACACAGGTATTCGGTCAGGTCAGGTACTGACAATGTACTGGGGGTGAGGATAAGACCGTAAGCACGTCCGGTGCAAGTTCGGTATGACGAAAGGCTTGAGTCCTACTTATGCCCAAAGTGACGAAAGCATGACTCAAGTCTAGCCCTTCCCGCCATCCTACAGGTTCTGGGATAGGGCATTGATGCCACAAGCGACCGGAGCCGATAGCCCACCGGATAGAGATCAATTCAATTGAGGTAAGAATATACCACGACCCTGAACAGCCCTGAATGCTGCGACCTAACGGTTAGTCTTTCGGTACCTGGAGCTTTCAGCAAAGCAAAGCATACCCTATGTATTGAATTCCTGTTTACCGTCAGCAGCTACACACTTTTTACACTGTATTGTCGATGCTGGCGTTGAGACCCCAAACCACGAAGTTCCGACTTGTTCTTCGTCCTACCCGAAAGATTCCTCCTAGGGCTCGCCACGCCGCGCGGGAGTGTTCAAATTAGGACCACAAAGCCGCAACTTTCAAAGCTCAACCAAGCTCGTACGGTAATTACCAGAGTAACTTAGCTGCAGTGCGGTCCGAAGCAGGACCGGTGGATGGCATAGATCCGTTAAAGCTGGCTTGGAAGTACGCGGAAACATGGTGATATACTTGCCGCGCTATTGAGCTAGCCTTTCGTCTTTACAGGAGCGAGCGAGGGCGAGGGCTCATAAAGGTCCTCGGTTTCGGCAACCTAATGCCTGTCAAAAGTGTTATTGATCTGCTGCACGTAGCAAAATTTCGTACCGATGGCTAGCGCTCAGGGGTTCTTCTTCCAGTGCGGAACCACAATGGAAATAGCATATTTTTGTGAGATAGATAGAATGCTGATGCGGCCAAGAATTTGACGAGCGGCTGCAGCAAGTACAGGAGCGCTTTAGCTTGACAGAGAGGACCGCATCACATCGGGTTTTCGTGTCTTCTTTCGCACGAAGGAAGCTATAAGTATAGAATCTTAACCAGTAGAGATATATATTGTATACTTCATATTTGCGCAGAGTTTTGCCGTAAGTCCGCATCACTAAACTTGAAAAGGAAAGTGTAAAACACCGACCTGGAGCCTGAGATAAATTAATGATAATTGCCGGTGAGTAAGACTTGTGTACAACATGATGATAACCAATACTTGATGTAGAAAATCTCCCACCAGAAGACCAAAGTCAAACTTATCGGTACTTGCAGCGGGGTTGTAAGGTGCTTAGTCATTCTTGTGATTCAGAAGCGTGCGACTTGACTCCCAACTCAACCATCTCTAAGACTAAGAAGTTCAGGTCTAGTCGGCTCCTTGTGGTTGGAACACGCCCCGGACACGCAAAGGACACGTGGGGAAATCCCTAGTTGGATCTCACCTGTTCTCTTGTGTCTAGTCTACCTATCGTGACATCGGTTTCAGACGTCAGATCGTTGATGTGAGATTCGCATGATAAAACAGCTGATACATCTGTCGCAAAGAACGAATCCAAATATAATGCCAATGCGACTGCAAGTCCCATATAGCCAAGGCCAGTAATTCAGTTCCGACTTCAGAGGGCCGTCTTACTGTTCTTAGACAAGACCTAGCAAGACCCCTTAATCTCGTCGTCCTTCTCAAGAACCGTAGCTACCCTTCTTAATATGGAGAAGAACCCCTGCACTTTTTGCAAATCGAAGCACCATCTGTCCCAAACCTGAACGCGTATGTGGATGGTAAAGATGCTTCCGCCTCCACGTGCACTTCACGACCTCCGTCTGTCTGCACATGCGCAACGCTGTAGTCAGTCCGAAAGCCTCACGGTGATACTGGAGAGGGGGGGACCTAGAACAATCTGGGGTATTTTGCAGAAGCCAAGCGTCTCTACCGAAACAGGGTAAAGAAGAGTAATTTTAAGTATATTGCTGTGGGCGGCCTTACTCTTTTTGTCGCAACGCAAGATTGGACCCCGCATTCTCTCACGTTCTCTGTGAGTGAGTATTTCATATATATACCGAGTCGTATTATATTAAGCCTCTGTTGCAGACTCTCAGACTCTGTACCTATTCGGTAGGGGAAAGTGACACTGTTCAATCGCATAGGGGTCAAAGAGAAGCAAGAATCAATGTATGCAGGAATATTGCGATCCGAGCAAACGCATTAGGGGCTGACATTTCGTCTGAAGCGGGACTGTGACGTAGGAAGGACCTTACTGCAAAATCACCCTTTACTGCGTGTCTGCATCACTAAACTCTGAAAGGATCAGTGCAAACAACCTTGAAGCTACATGCCAGCGTAGATGAATTGTCGGTGAGTACACTCTTTACCCCTCACAAGTGCACGAAATCATATTGGTAGACACTACTCAAGCAGCGAGATGTTAGCAATGTCAATGTACTTAGTCATGTGCATTCTCATCAGGTTTACGCGGTGCTCTGATCCGAGTCAAAAACTAGTCAGAACGGTATTGAAGATTAATTCTCAAGATCGCAGGTTCAAATGATCCAGACCTGACAAGATCCGGAGTTAATGGATCTAGCCCTCGATGAGCGGGAGCACATTGAATTCGATGGAATTAGGTATGTCCAACTGATTCAAAGCTGCACTCTTGGCTCGTTGATTAATTTATCCGGGCATTGCAGCCGCCACCGACTTCATACTATTTCGCTCGTGCTGCCTGAAGCATCAAGCCTTCCAATTGTCGAAGACTCCACGAAACTTGCAGGTACTATGCCAACCACAACCGTCGGCTGGGATTTTCGACGAACTCCACATAGCCTGGGTGAACTTTCCACCACGTACAACCTAAGTCATCCCATACCTGATCTATTCCACTTACCTTTTTTTTAAAAACAAAGGGAGCTTCCCTGTGTTCCACACTAACCACTTGCATTCCATACCAAAATGTTTTGCTTCCCCAACTTTCCTTTCCGACTAGGACTTGGCATTGACAATTGATTAACCCCCTTATAATATTCATTCGACCTGACTTTCGTCCGACTTGACCGAGGCAGGTCAATTCGCAATATCGGGCCAGCCCTGAGTTCATGGGTCTAGATTCCAGAGCGCTGAAATATTATATAGTCAAAACATCCCAGGTTTCGTTTGTATCACCGTCTGATCTTTAGTTGACGTGCGTCCGAGTCGTGACTTTCCCCTTCAAGGCCTCGGCTCAAAGTTCTGATGTGCACAAAATTTGATGTGAGAGTCTTAGTAGTTGCTAGAGAGAAAGCGGTGCCAGTACTAGTACATCACAGATTTATATAAACGAGATACACAGGTGCATGATATGCTCGGAGGCATTGCTGTGTTCATTATTTAAATTTTAGTACAGCTTGGACTCGGCATTATTAATACATAAGAATGCCGGAGGTAAGTAGAGTCTAAGAGCATCCGACCAAGATGGACTGATCAATTTAATGCATTTCGGAACATAAGTTAAAATGGAGGGAGTTCATGCTTCTTTCTAAACTCTCTGTTTTGTCCATGGTTCAGCGGAGTTTTATGTAACCTGGACCTGCTTTCCGGTCAACTTGAACAACTGCCATCGGGCTCTGTATTTGGTGGCATTTAGGACTAGAAGTTTAGGATTCCATGTCCACAAAGGTTTACATATGCAAAACCTCGCCGCTTCGCTCAAATAATAACTAGCCGAGCCTTACAATTCAATTTTTATCGGGAGACCTATAAATTATCCACCATTCTCGGATCTCCCCTCGATCTTGTGGTCCTTGATTGAAGACTCGGAGGCCAAGCACTCCTGCAATACCTACGAATGGAACCGTCAATACCTATCTCGACCTTCTTGAACGCACATACCAGCAAGTATGATGTTACTGTTGGGTAGGAGTCGCCAGTTCTCATAACCGTTAATAACAGGTTTAAACATGCCTCGTTCCGAAACGAGACTTCTTACAAATGGTATAAAACAGGAGAAGGCAGGGGATGTTTCTCAGTGTCTTTTAGGCGCAATACGGCATGCCGGCTCTAAGAGACTACCTTTTTGAGGTCAGAGATCATCGGTGCAACGGTCAAGGTTCCCTTGCGAAAGAAAGTCCAGGTAGTACTATACGACGAAATCGGCCCTGCTCACACACTACTACCCATGGAAGACGCGTCCTCTATCACAACTCGTCTTGCAAAGCTTCGAGAAGTGCTGGTAAGTCTACCTAAAGCTTCCAGGATACCGGAAAAACACCGGAGTACTAACCCTCTTGTTGCATACGGTTTATAACTACCGGGGGGACTTTTTAGATGTTAGAGAGGAACATTTCAAGATGAACGTTCTGGTACATTTTTCTGGAAGCGTCTCTACCAAGACAGGGTCAAGTTTGAAGAACGTCAATAGCCAATGCATAATGATTCGAGGGAATTCGAAGGCTCCAAGAGTTAAACCCGTACATTCCTGAGTCCCAGATCGTCGGAATGCAAAGTGAGACGGACCCCGCATTCTTATGACGTCTTCATTGCCGGACCTCCGACGCCACATCCGGTAGCAAAAGATGGACAGTTACGCTGCAACAAATGGACTATACGGAGCATACAAGTTTTTTTTTTCGTGAAAATTATTATAATATTTTTCTAGACGTCGCATCATGCAGATAATACAGGGGGAGTGTGATCCTAGATGCTCTCACTACTAGTATTAGGAGCTTCACACAATGCGTCGTTCAGTCTGTTCTGATGGGTAAAGCAGAGAGACAAATTGCCACTAGTGGACTGAACTAGAAAGATGCTGATATCTAGGAAGGCGACTATATATTATGCATACAAGACTCTTTGCATCACGATTCTATCGCGGTGGCTGTATTGCTCTTCCCTCTTCTAAATTTCCAAGCATAAAGGTCCAAAAGTGAACACCGAGGAAGCATACCAGTACAGTTGCAAGGTTACGCCACCCTCACTGATCATGTTCATTGCTGTCCGGCCTAGATACCGGAGCAAATGAAACGGTGGACTAGAATTCTGTGGATCTCGAAATGCCCTAAAACTTTGAAAGTGCAGGGCCAGTTTTCTTCTGGAATTCCCTAGGATCCTAGAACGTCCGCTCCTACGCCTGTATATCAGATGCCACATTGTATCAGGCGGCGACCAAGGCAGACTCTCCAAAGTTTATCCGCATAACATGCCAGTATCTTGAATGACCAATGGAAAATATGGTGATCCCGATATAACAAGAGCGGTGAGCCTGAGTTCAGCAAGATACCAAGTGGCTCCGGGTGTTTCTTCCTTGAAAAATTCAACAGTTGCAGAAGTACAAAGTTTTACTGGTCCATACTGATGTATCGTGGGAACAGATTCAGGGCTAGCTCCGGGCCGGCCGCGTTCGCACCAGATAGCTATTGTTCAACCATGCACTGCTGAACTGACCAGACCCAGCATAAGATAGAAAATGTCAGTGTTATGATTTAAGCCCCTTGTCCACGACTCAAATTACTACGTCTTCGAACTCCAGGCCTCGGCATTTCTAGGACCAACATACCGCAATGCATTAATGTCATTGGTGTGTCATGTCTGGTATTCCGACTCGCGTCTTCAGAAGTCTGATTCTAACACCAACATGGTGTACACGACTGTCCTTTGTCGGTGCACAACGTTTTTTTTTATACGCGAATGTTACGCGTAAACCCTTGCGCACCGGGCAAGCCATTCTCAGCCGGACTCGGATACTTTGCGAATTAGAACGACCCCACGAGGCCTATATGGGATGCATGCGCTCACGGGGCGGTACATCATGACCAGAACTTTACGCTTCTAATTTGGATGCCGGGACGTAATTAATCCAGGTCGCTCCCGGGAAGACAATCTCTGGCGTAAGTACTGGAAGCCTCTCATGCTGTTAATCGCACATTGAAGAGATGAGCGGGGATTCTCTCGCTAGATTCCATTTAGAGACCCCTCATACGTTGTTTTTCTCATGATGTCGCACATTGTGTCCCCGCACGGTTGACATCATTCCCTCGAACCAGTATGCCCTGAGGATGAGTGTCACAGTTATGTTTTGGCCACTGATTCTCTCACGGACTGTATTCCATACTTTTTGGACACTCGGCCGTCGCCTTTCTTCCAAGTCTAATATTCCGAGCCGCGTGAGTGGCTAATATATTTTTCACTTCCATCGCTTCCCCGCACCATTACGCCACAATAGTCTAGTCTTCGTTATATCGTCAATCGCGACATCCTATGGTTTCCGCAATCCAACATTCTGGAACCGATTAATGTGTTACAAGCATGTCCTGCTATTTACGCAGCAACGCAGCATCCCCGTCGTTTCCTTGAATCGTTAATCACCGCCGATGCTCGGAATTCACACTCACGACTTCTCCGAAGCGACGGTTCGGATTTTCTTTAAGTGCTCGGAATCGTCGAGTCGCCAAATGCCGTAGCGTTCTTGATGGAGATGCAAGCTATTTCAGTCGCAGCTCGTTTTTGAACTTCTACCCAATGATTTTTTCTTCCTTCTTAGGCGGCATTATCATGCACTTTGGCGGTACATAGATCAAGGAAAAGTTGACGCACAGAACTTAGCACAGGCGAAAAGAAAAATCTTCCGCAAAAATGTCAGGAACCAACCTGTTCGTACATCAGCCGCTACGTTGATAGTGATCACGGTGAGCCAATGTCTGTTTTCGTAATTAGTAAAATCCGGGAGGGTTAGTAGCTGGCGGAGCACGCTGAATAAGGATTCTGATAATGCTGCTCAAGCGCTACCATTTCTCGCACTTTGTTGAAATAACGCAGAGCTCCCTGGCCGAAACCCATCAACAACATCAATTCTTAGCATACAATACAGAATTGTGCGCATACACAGCATTTATACCGATGAAAGTAATTGGCGACCAACAGAACAGGGCTGGCAAGCCGAACTTCTGTCCAAAGGTAGATATAGCGGTTCTTCACAGCATCACAACCCATTGGGAGTGAAAAGACGCGTAGAATACTAATACCTACGCCTCCCTGGTGAGCGTGACCGTTCGCGATCTCGACGTCTTCCATCCCTATGATGTTCACGTTAGCGAAACTGGCCGTAGAACCAGAAAACCAGAAAGAGGGGGAAAAAATCGTGTGCAGTGAAATCCAACACTGAGTCTTACTCACTCATACCGCGATGATCCGTACCTATCTCTGTCACTGTAACCCCTGTCCCTGCCCGGCTCTCTATCTCTGCCGGACCGATAGTCGCCACGGTCACGGTCACGATCCTTATCTCTGTCGCTGGCGCCGCGTGGAGCAACTGTGGCACTAGGTGCAGGCAATGCGGCAGCGTTGACTCCAGCGGGAAGAGGGGGTGGAGCATTTTTACGTGCTTCGCGCTCGGCACGGAACTGGGATAACATGTTACGCAGTTCATGGTAGCCCAGATGCATCTGTAAAGAATATGATTATAGCTTAATTCCAGGCAAACGACGAATATACATACTTTTCCGCCAAAATGGTCGGCAAGTCGCCTGTCGGAGTCAAGAACCGAGAGGTAGGCACCACAGACGTCGCAAACACGTAGCTTCTGATGGCCTGAAGCACCTGATGTCTCCGTCAATTGTTGAAGCTCGCGCTGCGAGCAGAATGATGTCAGAGGACACAAGTATGCCACAAGAGCAAACGCCGAACCTCTTTGTCAGACTTTTCTCCCTTCAGAGCCTCAATAGCAGCCAGTTCCTTCATTGACTCGTCTACTTTGCCCTGTTCACCAAGCTGTTCAATTTTCTCTGTTCCTCCCTGAATAGCTAGTTCTATTTCCGCAATTTCACGCATCTATTCGCATAAATTAGCGTTGAAGCGGTGAGACATCTCAAAATGAGAGTTGCATTCGAACCACTGACCAAGTTCGTTGTCTTGGCGTTCTCTTCAGGCGTCTTCTCCAGCCTGCGGTGAGCAGCACGGATGCGCCTATCACACTCATCCACAAACGCAAACAAGTTCGACTCGTATTCAGCCTGAAAACGCGCAAAAATAGGATTCGTAGGTTCGGCTTCACGCGCCGCGATGAACTCGTTCTTGAGACGCTCGGTGTGCGACTTAGGACATGGGCCCAAATCCATTTTCTACGACACACCAACCAGGTGCCATAGTCAGACGGTGTAGTCGGCGAAAAGTGCATGTAAAAGAAAAGGAGGCGTACGGTGTTGGTGAAAAGAGCGTGAGGACATGTACCGCACAGGAAGTTTCTGCAGACTTTATCGTCCGACCAAACTAGATTCTGGTTCGTCACACCCATCGCCTCGGGGCCCATCATTTGCTGCAATTGTGGTTCATCGTTAGCACCCCAAGAGCTCTGAACAGGCTTGGGAACAGACCTCAAGCAGCTTACGCTGCATTTCAGCTAGTCGACCCATTGTAGGCAAAGACCTTCAATGCCGGAGGAGAGGTGTACAGACAAGTGGACCTCTGGCCTTCGTCGTGGGTGACCAAAGAATTAAAACTCCGATCACTGTACCTGTGGTCGTCTTCATCAAACGCGGCGGCTCACTCAGTGAGTACTTCCCCAGAGGTTCCTTGTAATTCTACTCACACCATTTTCTTGGATGAGGGAGGATGTACCGCCACCCTCGGGACAAAAGCTCCATTTGCAGTAGCTTTCGATTTGCTCACATCTAAACAGCCATTTAGAAAAAATCTCCCAGGGAACACTATCACAATGGCCGCTTACGTTCCTGCTGCAAGGGATTGCTAAATTGTTGAAGCGCACGGCGTTCAGATCATCTCCCCTCCGAGTCTCAGGGCCATTCACGAGATCTTACTGTGATTATCATATGCCCAATTTTCGTGCCCTGTGAAAATGCAGAGAGGTTTTTCGAACGAACGTCTCTTAGTCGATATGTCGAAAGGTTCTACTAAAATATCGTTTGTTGTCACTGTTCCAACAGATCGGGTTTACCTTGACCTCAGAATCAGAATGTCACCTTTTCTGTGCCTTAGTCTCTGGGAACGGCAACGGCAACGTCCAGAATTGCAGACAAACAGACGAAGCTACGTATTTCTCTTTCTCTGAGAACTCGAGCTCAGTGCTCAGTGAATACAATTTTACATCTCGAAGGAATACTCGGCTCGTTACTCCCGTCAAGTTCTTTCGCCCGCCCTGTCGATTCGACAAGCATTTGCACCCTTTCCAACTCATCATCCCGGTTGGGACCACGCAAGGCAGACTAAACTCAGGCTGTGAGTACTCTGTTGTGGTTGTGCACGCTCCCAGGTTCTCTCAAGGACTATCTAACACTGATGGTCTGTCTTGTTTTACATATTGTTGAGACACGAGAAGTCCAAAGGCGTCCCTCCGTTTCTTTATTCAACCGACTGCTGTGCAAGCTATAATCAAACCCACCCTTGCCAAATGGCTGACCGTGGTGACGATCTTCTGGGATGCAGTATTTAGGTCGAATCAGTTTGTTTTAAAAAAAGAATCTTGCTTGCTGAGGTTGTGAGATCACTGGTTTAAACAAGGTGAATAAATGCATCGTAAAGGCCTCCAACTGGCGTAGCATGCAGATCCACCAGATCTATAGATGCTAGGCAACTGAGCCTGTACCTGTTGACCCTCACTTACAGCAGCCCATACTGTTCAGACTAAATTACTACGCAAATTGTTGCACTAGAAACATACGTATCAAATCCCAAACTTCCAGGTCTAAGGAGAATACAGAGATTCAAAATAACAACGCTCTTATATGTACATATTACAATATTATGAGTTTCTTTGCAGATAGCAATGGTTACAGTCTCGTTTTGGTGTTTAACACCTACGCAAGGGGAATATGCTCTTATTATTTGTCTAACCTTATGGAAGAGAAGAGAACGCTTGAAAGTTATACAGTGTGCATCGTAGCCACAAAATGCATGCATGCCTGAGAGATAGAGGTTGAAGTTGAATGTGAGTGCATGGCGCGCGTGTAGGGAATGCGAGTTGGTGAATATGGATCGCCAACGAGAATGAAGATGAGATGAACAGAAACGAGTACAGCAGGATTCAGGCATTTACGCCTGCACCTCTGCCGCGCCCTCGGCCTCGGCCTCTTCCACGGCCCCTTCCTCTTGCTCCGGAGCCACGCTCTGAAGACGTATGTGTCTTGTCTTGTGCCTTATGAGGGAACGAAGCAGTCGAACGTGAATGGTGTGTAGAAGGGGGAGGCGTTGGCATTGAGTGCAACGTTGGAGGTGACTTAGGCGGCGTCGGCGACTGATTCTGCACAACATTTGCTTTATTGTCTTTCTTCCTTTTACCATCCGTACGAGTCATTGGTTGAGCATTTCCACGAGGCGTCGGTGGTGGCGTGAAATTTCCCCTCCTCACAAGCAGATCTTTCGCTTCCTGAAACTTCTCCTCATCGCACACTTTACCGCGTTTGCCCACGGATCCGAAGTCGCGCCTTGCCTGACTTTCATTCGCACATATCTTGGTCCACGCCTCCCGTATGGCCTTGCTGTTAGCCAGTCCTGATTCAAGAACAATCCATACAACTTCTGGTTCGCCGGATTGGAAAGCAAGTTGTAGAAGAGATGTGTGGCCTCCGTTCGGAATGTGTAGCACTGGTTCAGAGTCGCTGTCCTTGGGAGGGTATGTGTCGATGAAATAGCGTATGATAGGCATATGACCATACTGTAGTGCGACGTGAAAAGCTGTAAGGCCTTGAGAATCACGTTCGTCCGCCTCTGCGTCTAATTGCCTGACGATCAGAAAAGATATAGAAAGTTGTTTGAATTGAAGACTCACTATGTCTGTCAAGCCACTCAACAAGGTCTTCGTTTCCATAGGTAACTGCGATGTGTAATAAGGTTTGTTTAGGGTCATCGGGCCTTTTCTTGACAAAGTCTTCCATGCCGAGTTTGATTTCCCCCCCTGCCGCATCGACACCGTCTTCCCAAATAGCATTTCTTACCTTCTCAGACTCTCCTACACGTGCAGCTGCGAAAATGGCAGATCTTAGTGTTTGCGATTTCTCCTGCTGACTGCGAACTGTTTTCGCGGCCGACCTACGGGAAGCCTCCGCTTCCGCTTTTTTGTTTTCTGCTTTTTGTTTACGTCGCTCCTCTCCGGCACGGGCCTCTGAAAGAAGAACCATGAATTGTGATGAGCGGAGCGAAGAAAAGACGCACCATTTTCGCGTTCCATCTGGCGGCGCACTTTCCAGGCCTCCTCTTGAACTTTACGGCGTTGTTGCGCAGCAGCTTGCTCCTCTCGTTGACGCTTGATACGCGCCTGGTATTGTTCTTCGGTCTCGGTATCGTGTTCACGAGGGCGGGCTTGGTAGCGAGCCCCGGCAAATCGATTTGCACGGCCATTCAGCATTTCTTCGAAAAGAAACCTGTGAAAAAATTTAGCTTAGATGGTGAGATCCACAAAACAACATACATGAAAAAGTTGAGGTTATCCTCTTCTTCTTCTTCATAATAATAGCCATCTTCATCCTCATAAAAAATTTCCTCCGAGTCATAATCGCCTTCGTTTTCAGACTCGTCCTCGTAACAGGTGCCATAGGAATGAGAGTGCGAGTGTGAGTGTGAGTGCGAATGCGAGTGGGGGTGATGATGATGGAATGGGGA
Organism: Ramaria rubella; assembly: GCA_015039355.1. Classification (NCBI taxonomy): domain Eukaryota; kingdom Fungi; phylum Basidiomycota; class Agaricomycetes; order Gomphales; family Gomphaceae; genus Ramaria; species Ramaria rubella. Next base: position 208,090 of record MU134336.1, read on the forward strand.
GGATCCATAGTGCATGGGTGGAGGTGTGGAGGTATCCAAATGCTTAAGCAGGACATTGTAGGCGCTGCTAATCTGCTGAAATTGAACGGTGGCATCCGGATTGCCTTGATTCTTGTCTGGGTGGGTGCGCAGAGCGAGCTGAGAAACGTTTTCAGACAGACAACGCGGAATGAGGAACATAATCCACCTGTTTATATGAGCTTTTCACCGCTTCGAGAGTGGCACCCTGTTCGATCCTGGTAAATGGTGCACACCAACCGCAGTAGAATAAATAATACCTGCTGAAGACCCAGAATAGAATATGCCTCTGAAATGGAGGAATGCCTGAAGACCATGGCAGCTTGAGTGGAAGGTGCAAAACGCGGACTTGGTGTGACGGTCACGCGTAACCGACCGTAACCGACTGAGAGCTTTCCGTGCACGTCGTCGACTGCATGAATTCTCATGCAGCGTAAGGGCAACACTCGGTCCGTATTCGCTGCTTCAAGAAACTGTTGAGCTGATTCTCATAAAATTGTGCAGTTGTTCTTCCGTATGGGCCATTCTTATTCGCAGCCACGCCACACATTGCGCCGCGTCGAACAGGCCCCAGACACACGCTCTCTCCCCCCAGAAGTTGTTTACTCCATTCTCGAGACCGCCTATTGTCAGGCGCATACCCCTTGTCACGAGCGACGCGCAGGTCTCCGTACAGCATCTCTCGTGTCTCTCCGCTGGGCCTATCTTGCCCAGCAGCTGCTCTGGCGCTGCATCGACATTAAGGGTTACTTTCGCTTGAAAGCCCTGCGTAATACATGTGACCTCAGCCTCAGAGGCCTTGAGCTAGCCTCGCACACCAACAAACTAAGCGTCTGGATGCGCGCAAGCAACGATTACCCATGGTCCCCCACTATGCACGACATTGCACGCCTTCTCAAGCGTCTTCCTAGAGTCCAAGTGCTGCACTTAGACAGCCCTCCATCTGAACTTCCGCTCTTTGCTTCATTTGACCTCCAAATCGCTGTCACTCGCCGCCCAGATGTACCCCGACTCACCACCCTCCGCGTCTCGTTCGCCCGCCCTGCACTTGTGCATAACCTCCTCCATATCCTCCCCTGCCTTCGCTTTGTTGATATCCGCGGCTCCCTCTCCAATGATGCAGGAGAAGATGAGCCTCCACCCAACGACCTCACTCCACACTGTCAATTATATGAAATCCGATGGGGCGTGTTGTCCCGCTATCATGTCACCCACGCCCTCCGCTCCTCCTCCAACACACTCCGCATCCTCGCACTGCATTCTCTTCCACCCGCCTTTGCCACTCTAATGAGTACCCACGGCATGGCTCTCCGCTCCCTACGCGTATTCCGCTACGACCCTTCCCTTCCAGACGCCATCTACTACTGCCCCGTCCTCGAGGAATTCATAATGCAAGACCACATCCCTCCCCCGGAGCTTCTCGCTGCTCTCCCACTCACCCTAGAACACCTCGCCGTAGATTGCGACTACGGCCACCAGCGCGGACTCAAAGCCGTCTCAGCCTGGGTAACTCAGCGGCGTGGCCGCCTCCATGTTCTCACATGCTTCTCACCCGACTATTGCGACGCCGACTGGCCAGATTTTGTGCGCGCATGCAGGGAGAACAAGGTGGAGCTCCGCTGCTACAAAGGTTGGCATGGTACCTACAAGGATGAGGTCAGTGCCCGACTTGAAGGTGCGCATGTGTTACTGACTTTTTGTCTGTGCACAGGACGAAGAACTTGGCGAAGTGAACCGGTTTCCGCGCGCAGTGCCATACCACGAACAACGCATACTGCGATGTGGTGGTCCAGCTTAACAGACGGATATATTATACGATTTGTTTCGTTTTCCTCTAAGGAATCTGCATGTCCTGATATACGAACTTTATACAATATTACCATCCCTAGAGGTTGGTTCATATACGCCCTTTTCATGGGTATTACTTGACGATCATGAAACGTACATTGAGCACGGGGCTGAATCGTACCGCAGTGCATGTTGAACTAAGAACGGTTCGTTTTACTTGGAGATACTTAGAGATAAATTTAGATGGGAGAGGTAAGAATACATCGGCACTAAAATGTGTTAAGAAGCCACAAGTTCATAATTTCAATATCATTCACTTTAGCCATCCTTTGCAGCCTTGTCTCCGAATACAGCATCCACTCTCCCCATCCAAACCAGGATCTCCACCACATTTCTCAAATACACAGGAACCTCGACCGCGCCTCCACCCCCACGCTCGGATATGGACATGTGCTGCGGCGCTACCTGTCCAAGACTAACAGCATTATCCCGTATGAAAACGGCAGCAATGACACCAAGCAGAAAGAGCATCCCCGTCTGAAGCGTCGAAGGCAAGTAATCCGGTATTGAGGGGTAGAGACAGCCGGTAACCTAGACAAGATGAGCATGTCAGCAACCCCAATAACGACCGGAGTCAGATAGATGATAGTGCATACTTGTGTAGAAAACAATGCGAGCGTGAGAAATGCTATTACGCTCACGAAAGCGTGTGCCCAAACGCATAGGCTCAAATCCAGGTACGACTTGCTCCCAAGAGCACCCTGAAGGGTGTGTCTCCAGCGCGGCTGTAATTCAGGTGCCGTCGCGAGAATTTCATCAATTTCGACCGCGGCATCATTTAAGAACGTGGAGACGGAATTGTGTTTGGTGGATGCTGAGGTGCTCAATCGCGGCGCTATCGGAACTGCTTCTTCCTTTGAAATGAAAATAAGTGGTAGTCAGGTCAGCAATCGAGATAAGACAGGTTGAAGGTTGGCTCACTTCATGAAACAGCGAGTCCCAGATGCGTTTGATCCAGATCTTCCTTTTCACGTGTACTTTTATGCCCAATTTTAACACCAGGACACGTAATCGGATCTTTTTTTCGTCATACATGAGCTCGCCCGCGTCGTTGACGAGCGGCCAGCAATACCTCCCCTCCTTAGTTTTACACGGGAATCGCACGCCGGTGATGGGATCTGTGACTTTATGTGTGACGCAGAAGATATTCGGGGTGGGGAATAGCACATGTTTGCCCTGGGCGTCATATACGAACTGCTTGACAAAACTGGCGAAGAATGCCATGAAAGTGGATAGGCTTAACACTATTATCAACGCTACGCGCTGCTGCGTGTTACAGTTGGTGATGGGAGAGGAAGGAGGGTCGCCAGGTCTAATGAATAATCATAAGTCTGGCAAGTCGGAGATAGACAGTAGGACGTACATACCGAAGGCTGAAAGCCCAAGTTTCGAGCGCGGTATATGTCTGGACAAGGGTTATATGTAGACGCACCTAAGAGCATAGGGCTTTACATACCACCCATGTCCCAGTGGGTAAATACCTACATATGTCAAACGTCAGCAGAGAAATAACTCGATCACACAGAACCTACGTTTGCAGCTTGGCCAGGTTAGAAGAGAGTGCACTACCATTACCGCCGCCAGCAGTATGTTGGGGCACAGAAACTATACTCCTTAACTCCGAGTGATCTATCTCAGGAGTCGGGGCATCATTGTAATACGTCGTGGTCGCGAAAGAGGTGCGAGGGCCGGCGCCCTCTTTCGACGTTGAAGCTTGCGGCTGGCTTTCACTGGACATAAGCAGGGACGGGACGAGTACAGCGTTGCTGTGTAAAAAGTTAAGCTTGAGCACGCAAAACTAGAATTGGAAAGAACCTAAGTACCGCAACTCTTTAAGTCACGGGCGCTGATCTTCTTGGGGTGGAGTATCAGGTTTCCTCTCCCTCTCCTGTCAAGTTACTTTCGGCCTCGAAACGCCGTCGATGGCGCGGTCGGATGGGGATATAAGCCGGCATAGTTAGCTACAGGGCCTACTCATCCTACTCAGTCCCGCTAGGAGCTCAACAGCATACACAGCAAAACTGATCGAACATAGGATGGGACTTGAAATTGGTGTTTTCGTTGGCGTAGCACTTGGAAGACGCGCATCAACAGTTGGCGCGTCTACGAGGACCCACAGCCACACATAGTTGTGCATCTTCCCAAGCAAGAAAATTTCATGTACATATATCGTCGATGAGCACAAGAAAAAAATGATTAATTGCGGGTATAATTAGCATTTAACAGAATATAATAAAGCGACATATTAATCTTATTTATCCCCCCTCACTTTTCCACGCCCCTGGGTCTTAAGGGCGCTGTACCCACACCAACATCTCCACGACAGCTCTCAGATGGATCGGAACCTCCACCGTTCGTTCAGAATCATGTCCCTCCTCATGAAACCGCCGCGACGCTGTCTGTCCCATACTCACAGCATCATCGCGCAGAAATAGAGCAGCAACAAAACTGAGCAACGCGAGCAACCCTGTCTGGAGTGTCGAAGGAAGATAATCCGGAATGGAAGGATAGAGGCAGTCGCAGACCTGGCAAAAGGGAGCGGGCTGAGTATTAACGCCTGACGCTGAGATATAGAATGATGTCACACCTGTGTTGACAATAAGGCGAGTGACAAAAAGGTTGCTGTGCTCACGAGAGCGTGCGCCCACACGCTTGGGCGCAGGTCTAGATAGGATTTGCTTCCGTGAGCGCCTGTGAGGGTATGCTTCCAGCGGGGTTGAAGTGCAGGCGCCGTGGCAAGAATCTGGTCAATCTCGATCGCAAAGTCGCGGTCATATGCCAAGGAGGTACGCATATGCTTCGACGGTGGTGATGTGATCAATCGTGGCGCGTTCGGAATTTCTTCTTTCTATAATGATGGATAAGGCCACGACAAACCGTTACGCTCTGAATCTTCAGGCTCACTCTGTGAAACCACGAGTGCCATACGCGTCTGAACCAGACCTTCCTTCTCACGTGCATCTTGATACCACGTTTGAACACCAAGACGCGAAGTCTTGTCTTCTTTTCGTCATAGACGAGTTCACCTACGTCGTTGGTAAATGGCCAGCAATACCTCTTCTCCTTGGTTTTGCATGGGAACCGTATGCCCGTGATCGGATCCGTGACTTGGTGTACAACAGTAAAGAGGTCCGGTGGTGGGAATATGACATGTTTGCCGTTCTTGTCATACACGAAATTTTTGATGAAGCTGGTTAAAAACGCCATAAAGGCGGAAAGCCCAAGCACAATAACCAATGCGATACGCTGGTGTGCATTGCAGTTACTGGTCGGGGAGGTAGGAGGACTTGTGGATCTGCGGAGGGAGAGGGGGGTTAGGCCAAAAACAATGTCAGGTCAAAGTGTATACCTAAGGCTGAAAGCCCATGTTTGAAGTGCCGTATAGGTCTAAAAGGCGTCAAGATACATGAACCAAGGCTCAAGATTATAAAATACATACCACCCAAGTGCCAGTTGGTAAATACCTACGTAGACTGTCAGAGGAGCAATCTTCTAACTCTGAGAGCTCACGTTTGTAGCTTAGCGAGGTAAGCAGGAGTATTGTCTCCACCACTGGGAAGTAATCCAGCCACAAGACTCCTTGATTCAATATGACTTATCGGATGAATAGGTGTATCCTCATAATAAGCGGTGGTTGCAAGCGAGGTGGGTCGATCGTTACCCTCTTTCGACGTCGAAGCTCGTGGCTGGTCTTGACCAGACATTACGATAAACCAAAGTGTAGGGGGAGAAGACTAGCCTAAACGCTCGAGTCAAATAGACTTTCTAAGGACGAATATTAACCATAACCTTACTGGTCACCCGTGACGAACAGAAAGTAAATATAATGCGCTGAACATCGGGACGTACTAAAGCGACGTGACAAGTACTCGCACACCGGGGTTTATAAAGCTATCTCATCAGCCGCAGGGTGCCAGATGTGTCGAGCGCCATGTTGGCGACGCCGCATGTAAATACGTCCCACCCTTCAGAATAGGAGCCTTCAAGGCTGTTCCTTGAAGTGAGCAACCCGCCAGCGGCCAACCCATGGATGGTGCCAATTTACGGTGTAGTGTCGCCTCGCTATATTGTTCAAAATAAGTTTATCTTGGAATGCTAAAAAGCTTTACGAAAGAGCACGCATGGTGGAAGTGGGGAACTATATCATGGGGTACAGCAAGGATACAGTTGGCGCGTCTATAAGAGTCTATATGAACCCATATATGTATACAACCGCCGTGATATTTAGTTCACAATCACCGAAGCCCGAGGGCCACATGGAAATTATGGCCGCTTGCCTATCACCCGCTAGTATTTTTCACATGAAAATTATGTAAAAATCGGCTATTATAATTATCTTGTGTGGTGGCGGTAAGAGGGGAAAGCGGAATTTATTGTGAAGTTACGATACTACAAATCGCCCTCTATTTCTAGAATGATAGGACAGTGGTCCGAAGCACCGTAGATTTCGCTTCGAATCTCACACGTCTTAACACGGGATATAAGGCTTTCACTAACAACATCTGAGGAATGGGTGAGTCATTTTAGGTTCTAAATATTTGGCGATTCCCACTTACACATGTCTAGTCTCCACCCAATTGTTTTTTCCCTACACTTGAACTTGTAGGAAAAATAAGTATAATGAGTTAAATCCGGATGTAGTTGTCTCCAGACATCTACAAGGTGACCACCGGAGGGGGAATCGGAGGATGAGCCCAGAATTTTATTGAAACCATCTGTCTCAATCTGTGTGTGTCCAGGTGTCTTATTCCAGTTTGTCTTCGAATTCGTGAGGTCTGAAGTGGGAGAATTTATATAGTCTCTCGTTATCATAAAGGACGAAAAGACCTTTAGGTGTCGGTGCACAGTTAACATCACCCATCCAAATTACGGGCTTTTGAGCGGTAAGATCGTGGATATACTTTGCAAATGCTTCATTCCAAGCTGCTTTGGCATCTATGTTCTTCCAAATTGTTTTGATTAAGTGAAAAATGAAGTTGATAACTGTAAAAATACCTTGAGCTTTTGTCCTCCGTTCGGGACATATGTCCCCACGATCCACGTGTTTGGAAATTCTAGGACTATTAGGCGGCCTTTGGCTGCCTCTTCTGCCTGTTCGTGACCAGGCAAGTCCCACTTGACACTTAATGGTTCCAGTTTAGACAGGACAGCGGTACCAGCTTGAACCTTTTATTTTAGTCTGCATGATTTGCCTGACGGCAAACGCACCATATCCTTTTGTCGATGAAATAGACCAATATTGATGAGGATATTGCGATTGTAGAAACGCTTTAGGCTTCTCATTGACCTACAAGCAAAAAAAAAAAAACCTCATGAAGTAACAAACAGCGAAGAACGAATAACGAACTTTGGTTTCAGTGAGGACAAGAATATCAGCATCTTCTGCTGCAACATAGGTGTCAAAGCTCTGAGTGCCATAGAATCTCGGTCAATGAAAATAGAGCAAAAGCAGAGAAGTATTCTGACCTTTTTTAGTGCAGCATTCAAGCCAGACACATTCCAAGCCGAAAATCGGAGTGTTCCTGCAGTCTTGGGAAAAGATACGGAAACCTACTCTCGCGCAATGAGATACAGGAGATCGATTATGCATACTTCATGCACAGCTCGAGGCAACACACCGGCATCACAAGATTTGTGGGCTGCCCGTTCAATACAGGCTCTTTTTTTTTCGTGGTCTTCGCTTTCTTTACAGGTGCAGCCACCGATTCCGCATCTGAGAGTTCAGATTCGGGGGATACTTTGCGCTTTGAACTGGATGCTGCGCGTTTTGGAGGCATGGCTCTGGGAATTAGAGATTTGTTGCGAAGGACGGATGTGATGAGGCGCGCTGTCATGTATATACAACTGTGGACCCCCATGGACGCGCCAACATTGACTGTAGCAAGAGGGCCATATAATCTAGTCTTAGGTCTCACTGCCGGTCTCGCGCTGGAAGTCGAATGCCACACGGGACTTCAAGTTGACAGTTTTCGCAAGAATACTACTTATCAAACCCATAAGCTTCAGCATTTACTGTGTGAAATGTCCCCCGATCCTCCAAAATAAGTCCTAATACGGCCACAGAGTAATGATGTCTCTTCGTTGAGGTGTTTGAGCTAACGACTCATAATGGCATCTTAGCCCCTCAGGAATCCAGCGCGTTCAAGTCGTACCGTCCAATTTGTGGTTGAATTGATTCAAAGGATCCGGATTAAACTACATAAGCAGCATTCTATTGCCGCTATACTTCTTTAAAGTTTGAGAAAAAGCCCATACCTGAGGAATTCTCAAGGATAAACTACGATCTTATCCAGGTCTCCTGCAAGGCCTAGGTTTCGGACATTAGTGGTTATGTAAAGAAATGGTGTTTAGACCACTCGAACCGCTAATTCCCCCAATCGTGATACTATTTTTATTCTCTTTTTCGAGGATCACCTCCAGAGGAACGCTTAGTACCACGCCTGCGGCACTAGTAGGTTGCTTCAGCGTGATTGGTGCACCGCCATTGACCGATATCGATGCAAAGCGATACAATGCGGTCACTTAGATAGAGGTCAGAGGCGAAATAATAATCCTGAATTGAACATACGTTGACTATCTGTATTGATATAGTAAAAAGATACCCATTGAGAATTGCCTGAGCCAACAACGTTGTTAATTGTTATCGTACTACCGTTCCCCACTAAAAATGAGTCATTAGCATTGCATCCGACAGCGAAGGAGGAACATGCCGTTAGTTACAATCTTCCCTCCGGAGCAAGTCGCACAGGCAACAGCAGTTGCATTCCCAGTTAATTTGCCCGCTTCGGCCTCATATGAAGTCCCTGTTGGAAAACAAATATCTCCTGGAGTTTATGTCAGAAGCTAAAAAGTACCCGTGAATTACATGCAATGTTACCAGTGCCCACGTAGATGGTCCAAATGTCATGCCATTGCAATTGTATAGATCTGTTGCTTCCAAATGTGATGGGCAACCACATATATCGACTATCTCCCAGATCGTCTCCATCCCAACGGTCTCCCATGTATATAAAGGTCGTTAATAACTCTCCGGCGATCTTTAACTCGAATGTATTTTGTGAGTTCCATGTGTTTGTGCCTGCTGGAGAAATAGTGGAGCTGGATGACCATGGACCTGAAAGATTTGTCGCTGTGTAGAGTTGGTCATCATTGGGACGATAGCCTGTTTTCTGGCTAAGGATGTGGTAATATACGCCATCGGTATTATGGAGCATTCCTGGGGCTTCCAAGTTTGTTCCTTTGCACAAGATGGGTCAGCATACTGATATGCTGGCGTCAAGTCAGCCACACCTGAAAAAGTATGCACTACGACCGACTCATTCGTATATTGCGCATTCAGGCGGGTGATATCATTATTTCCCCCACTACCATATAGCGCGTATGCTTCACCTTTAATCGATTGAATTTAGAACAAATTAAGAAACCTCTGAGTAATATTGAAGACATGCCGTCGTCGTCTAGAAATAGCCCAAAATCTTGGGAAGGGGCACCTAGTGGTTGGTAACTGCCCAAATATTTGTAAGGTCCTGTGACGTTGGGAGAGGTAGCTATCCCTTGCAAGTGCAAATCATAACCTTGTTCATCGGAGTGGAAATACAGCTGTCGGGCATAAGGGATTATATAGAATGACCTACTTTAAGTAAATAACACTTACTATCCATTGATTTGTTTCTGGGCTGAATATTGCTTTGGGCCTCTCCGCGACCTTATCATCTGCGATCTGAGTACCAGGGATGGGCGAAAGTGCATGGCCTAAATTCGTCCACGCTACGAGATCTTTCGAAGAATAGACAGATATTCTGGGAGAGAAAGTAATCCCTAACCTTGCAATGAGACGTATGTGAATATACCTACCCTTGGAAATTCGGTCCACCGGTCGTATGGTCTTCTCCAAACCAATAGAATGTGTCTTCCGACTTGACTATTCCCCCTCCGTGGGCTTGAATGAGAACTTCGTCGGTATCTAGCCATAAACTCCCCGGCACTATATAGTTGGTTGAAGAGCAGACTGAGGAGGTTGGACGTTCCGCAGAGTCGTGATTTGGATCCTCCAACAAAGGCAGTGCAGTGCCAAAAACAGCGCATGAGCACAGAAACCAGCCTATCTGTAGCTTCACCATGAGGGCCAGAACTAGAAATTTGAGTCCTGCAGTTTGAACCCTAGCAACTATTAAGCTTTCTTTTTACTATAAGAATCCCCATAGGTAGCGGACGCGTTCTAGTTGTGATCTCGTCAGCATCCGGTCCGCTTAGAAGTTGGAGGTATTCGAATATGTGTGAGAAATGTCAGGAGGTCAGCTTCACTGGCAATCAGCATGCTTATGAGCTTGAGCTCTTTTTCATACCGAGTAACTCCCGCGCCACGTCATATAACTGTCGTAGCTCGTAGGACAAACTCATTGGTGGCGTTGATCAAATATCGATTAAATTTCTACAATTAGTTGGAAGTCTTGACATTGAGATGCAAATCTAGTACTCTTGCCTCGTTACATTCCTGGTGAGGACGGCCCGCAACCGGTAACTTGAGCCTCATGTGACAGCTCCCTTTGACCCAAAGGAATTAGGAGTGGGGTAGATAGAGTTTTATCTTGGCATATCATAGTATCTGAGCTCTCAGAAGATCAGAAGACCAATGTGAAGAGCATCCAGTTTGACCAGTCTGACGCAAACTTTGGTCAGGTCGGTACAAGATCTACTAGTAGACCAGTAGTAGTTCAAAAAGTAGCATGTCGATATCGCGCAGTGAAACGATAGTTAGGTTCTTACACAACTGACGTATCCGAGTCGTCCTGGAACGCCTGAGCCGAGTCGTGGACGGCAAGATGTTTCTGCGATCAGTCAACAAGTCGGCTAAGGAAGGAGGCTTAAGAGGGGGGTGGTTTAGAAGAAGTTGATTTAGAACAATAATAAAGACATGAATAAAGACAATCAGGAGAAGATAAACTGTAAGAACAAGCAATGTCTTTTTTAAAACTCCTGCCGACAACTTTTTCGGGAGGAGTTGAAACGAATTCTAAGCCAGCCCCTTTGATCTTGCGCACCGTATCGCTGAAAAAATGGCGACTACAGCGTTAGAAGACCTAGTCAAGGCTACATCTACTCTGGGATATGATATTCACGCAAAGAAAACTCTAGAGAGTCTGTCATCTTTCCTAAAATTGATAGTAAGCCATCATGATACTAAAAGCTTTTTCACACTCTAATACACGGGGCGAATGTACATAGAGCTCTCGGAAAACCCCATCGCAAGGCTTCATTCAAGACTCTCAAAAGCTATTTCGTGACCATATTATTTCTCTCTACGACGCAGTTCCTGCCCCTGCACTCAAACTTTCTGGCTCAATCATCACCGAACTTTTCAAGTCTCGTCTCTCGCCGCTCCTGAAATCGGAGAATTCTGAAGATAGTATGAATCAATTCAAAACATGGGAGGAGGTGCTTGGTAACATTCTCAACGGAATACAGGTAAGTATATATTTGCAGCGGATGTTCCTTACACAGTTTACTCGCTCGGCGATTTCATAGATCTACATCGAAGGACAGAGATCAGGTAACTAATAACGTGTTCTTAAGTATAATTGCGCTTGGTTTCCACTTCTTTTTACAGATATCGCTCACATCGGACGTGAACTCTATAAACCACTGTGCGGAATGCTTGCGTCAGCTTTAGGCTTACAATTGAGTGCACGTATCAAGTCTCAGGTGCAGATTATCCCCCACCTCTTTTAAAACGCATATATTCATTAACGATTGCTCTTATCACTTTGCGAGAAGGCATACGCCTTATTGTCAGATGCGGCGGAGAGTAACACTGAAAACAGGGACCTCCTTAAACAGAAAGCCGTGCTGGGCGGGTAGGTTCATCTCAGATTAAATGGTGGTGGCTTCATATCTTGAGCATGATTTGCCATTAGAAGCCGTCTAGGGGGGATCATTTCGTCAACGAATGGTATGTCCCACAGTTACATATCAAGTGCCTGGCCGGATTGTTTTGTAGAGTATCTCGTCATGGACTCTTTGTTCGATATCCTTGCCCGTATAACACCAAGTGCAAACGATATCGCAGCTCGTACAGCATTGGCGAAAGAAGTCTTTCAGAATGCGAAGGCCAAGAAGGCGTTTGGGAAAAATTCTTGCGACGAACTCATGGATATCCTCCGGAATGTCAGAGGAGATCAGTGGGAAAAGGTCCGAGTTTCACTTCTTGACGTTACGCATCATTGCATACAAACGAATTGCTCACAGGCGACGGACCGCATCATTGTCCTGATTGCGAGAACGGACCCACTTAAGTCATTACTTCATGATATCACAAAACACAGGCTATGCTAAACTCGCGTTAGACCCCAGCCTTTTCGTTTGATGTCGAAAAGAATATACGCAAACTCCTTTGTGTATATCCACCCGAAGTCTCGCGATTGTATCTATTTGGACAGTACTGGCTTTGTGGTCAACGTTCAGGATGGGGTGCGTTAACAGCACACAGTTGCGAATACACATTAATTCTTCACATATTAGGAGTGTATCGACTGGTTAGAAGTTGCTTACAGATCGGTTGTGTCGATGCAGATTCAAGAGCTAGACTCCTCGGATAGTAGGTCATCGCATCATGATAGCACATGAAAACACTCATAAATCGCTTGTGACGTTCACTATTAGAGTCAAATTGTTCTGTCCTAGTCTCGCTATCCCTTCGTTCGCCTCCTTTGAAAGGCTTGGATCCTGTTATTGCTCCTGCCGAATCGGACAATAAAGGTCATCTTGTCACCTTTGAAATTGCTTCCAAGGAATTAGAAGGTTTTAAAGATGCATTGCGTGCCAAGGGAGTGGTGATTGATCCCCTATTGTTCCTCCGTGTACTTTCGTCTCATACAAACAGGGGACATTGTTTGGTGTTCATTCTAAGAAAAATTCTGTCACTGCAAATGGCGCACTCGACTTAAACAGTATCTCTCTTTCCTCTCTTGAGGTAAGAGCGAAGAACAGTATTCCTTGAGCCTCCCTAATTCTCTTGGACAGTCTGAGGCGAAATCCAAAGAGGTGGAAACATGTGCGCCAATGAACTCCCCGGCTGACGGCTTAAAACTGAGGACTTTCTATTACTTCTCAGTCTATGCTACCAGTAGCCCTGAGAGATCTCATGGCAAAAAACCTGAAGTGTCCAAGCTATTGGTGCCTGTGGCTAAAACCGAGGCAAGGAAAACCACGAAGCTCACCACCCGACAAAAGATAAATCCGGCGGTCTCAAAAAATAAATATTTAGAGATGAAGGGAAGTTTTCAACAGGAAGTCCATGATGAATCATCCCAAAAGAAACTAGCATCCGTATCCGCCATCGTCATCCCAACTTCGAACTTAGTTTTGGACATTGCCGATGACCGTTTGACGCCCCTGGAATTTCTTGAAGATGCTATGGCCTTCTCACCCCCTTCGAAGAAGGGTATGCGTGTAGTGGAGCAACAGACGGCGACAAGAGGTGGAGAATTAGTTTTCTTGGTACAATCTCGAGATGACTGAGGCTTTGCTCTTTTTCAGAAGATGCGAAGAGTTGTGCGGTCTCTCCGACAACTGACACTGGCAGGAAGGACCGAGCACATAACGACAACATAACACAGAATGCGAAATCTTCCAAGCCTCTGAAACGCAAAAGATCTGCCGAAGAGATGCATGACCATGAGAACGAGATGGAAGCCGAGCCAATGAATAAACCTCAACCTCCATATAATTCACAACTGCTGTTGCCTCAAGATACTGCGATGACGCGCTCGACTACTAAGTATAAATCGCGCGCGAGGAAGTCTTCTCCGTCTCCTTCTTTGGACATAAATTTTGACGCTATACCTTCTGCGGCACCTTCTTCTACATTTATTTTTAACTCGGTACACATCCCCGAGAAAAGGCAGTGTGGCGACACGATGCCCTCAAAGAGTACGAAGGGCGAACAAGAAAGTATCAAGGCCGCCACCGCAAGCAAGAAGTTGACATGTACGAGACCAATCAAACCAATCGTCAAGAATGAAGCACAACAAACAGCGGACAGATCCACTGCAACAGTAACGTGCCGAGCCTTCTATGCATCTATCTTTCATTAATTTCTATCACTATCTCTAGAGATCAACGAAACGACTCAAGGTCATCCATTCTGACAACGAAGATGATGTCGGAGACCACGCAAACTTGAAAGCTAGTGGGTTGAGTGAATCTAAGACACCCAATGTTGGCTTCGTATTTATGAAAGTGAACGGGAATGCGCTAATTGAGCGTTTCAGAAAAATGTTGCGTCAGTTCCAGCTCAGGTTTCTCCTTCTCCTGTTCTTGTCAAGGTTGAAAAGAAGCCGAAAGTCTCGAAACCGACTACAGCACCTTGGAAGAATTTAGATCAGTTGGACCCGGTTGATTGCGCCCCATCTGTCCTCGCCCAAACCTTCAAAACTTCGAAGATTCACGACTCCACACTCAAACAAGCCGAAGTGTCTAATCGAGCCCAAGCGCACGTACAAAGTAGCTCTCGTTCGACGCCGGTGATGACGCCAGTGAAATTGGAAGTCCCAGAAAAAATCATTGTGGAACCCACACCCTCACCCCCCTTATCTCCTACTCCTCCAAGCAACTTGGAACCCATGGATCTGGATTTAGCCATAGCACAAGCAGATTTTGGGATGGATGTGGACATTTTTGAACCTATTGACTCCGTTTCCGGTGCATTGGATCAATCCATATCAGTTAATATTATAGAAGAAGCGAAGGTAGATCACCAAGTTTTAGAGGAACAATTGACATCCAATGAAGGCAACACATTGACAACTGTCAACACTACCAGTAACTTGACTATTCACGAAGGTCGATCCAAGGTACAGGTACAAGCATGCCTGATGCTCTTTATGAGTCAGGATTAACTTGTTTTGGGTCGTAGAGTTCGTCAACAGGGATCTTTTCTCCGTCAAGCTTCTCCCCTAAGGCACCCCTTGCCGGACGCGTTGAAACCATTGATTTGAATTATCTAGACGATGATGAGCATGATCCGTCCGACGTTGTAGAATCCGGAGAAGAGTCCACGGTACATACTATATTTGGACACGAGAGAACACTAACCACGCTTTTTCAGGTGCAGCTAATAGATTTACCCAAGCACAGTAAACCCATCACTCCCCAACGCGCTAAGGTAACATTCGCTCACGACACGAAGACTTCTCCAAGCCATCTTTTTAACACAGTCCCCAAGCCGCCTGGGGCTCAAACCAAGACCAGAAGGCTCTCTTTCATTCCCCGTCTCAAAGCCAAGCCCAACATCAAGATAGACAAGAGCTTCATGGGTATATTAGCTTTCTTTTTAAAACTGCATAGTCGCGTACGTAGTCATTAAAGCTCATGTTTTTTTTAGCGATTCCGAGTGGTATGAAGACGGTTAAAATGAAAGTTCCTAGGGTGGCAAAGGCTCAACGCAATGCCCAGCCAGAAACCCAATCCCGTATATTTGTTCGGACAACTTACTCCCCACCTCTCGGATGTGAATTGAAGGAAGATAGCCCAGAAGACGAAAAGACTGCTGACCAGCAAATCGTCGAGGTGTGTTCATTTCCATCTCTATAGAAAAGAATTGGAGACAATAAAAATATAATTAGGTTCTTGACAAGATTCACGAAGTAGGGCTCTTATACCTCCCTAGTGAGAGTCGACTCGTAAAGCCCTATCCGTTTGCTTTTGCCAGGTCATCCTTGGGAACTTGAACACCAAATTCAATGGCGTTGCCATGCGAACTCGAATTGCTACCCAAGGCTTGCGATCATATGCAGCTGATGAAATCAAAGAAATGCATCGGGCAAGGTATGTGGATCCGTTTGGAGTTCATACAAACACACTATCAACACCCCCTCACTCGTCACTCACTGCTCACACAATACTTAGCCTTGAGCATCGCAAGAACATGATACATCTGGAAGAAGAATATGCTGAATACGGACGCAAAATAAAGCGAAATTTTGAGGAACAGAACAAGATAACCGAAAGTATTGACAGATGTCTCCGCCAAGCGGTTCTAGACCACGATAAGAACGGGCTTTCCAAAACAATGCCAGCAGTACTTGTTATGCGACCCAAGATATTTCAGAATTTGTCGATGGGGTGATTATGGAAAAGCTTGTGCTATTGTGGTACATGCGGAACATGATCTCGTAGACTAGAAGCTTATCACCTGAGACTTAAATGATAATCCTAGACTCTGAATTCAGTACACGGTGGTGCCGTACATGCAATCATTACTGGCATTTACTTAAGGACTTGAGGTGGCAGGTGAGCCACAGCCTGCATTGGGAGCTTAGTTTGGAGAGCTACAACTCGAAGGCATTCGTTTATAAGATGTGTATAAAAACAAGCGTAAAGACACAGGGGGAGATACAAATCGTGCGACGGTTAATATTCCCCGAATTGGGCGTGTCCTGTGTCACCAGCATGTCCTCGCGCTTCCTTCTCTCCCTTCAATCCCTTTCCACAAATCTACATGACTGGTGACGTACTTCGCACTTTAACAAAATGTCGCCGTATTGGTGAACTTCTTTTGCTGGCGCAACTTCGATGCGAGGTCTTGGGCCGCTTGCAATATGTCCAGATTAATCACAGGGAAGAGTGTTTTGTGAGAGTCAAGAGGCGTGCCTGGAGTAGGTGGCGTTGTAGTGAACGCTGAAATACAAACGTATAGCACAGGGCGTGTACGGTGTATGGAGAGCCCTCGCCAAGATGGTCAATGCGTCCGGTTTTAATATCAACTCTGCGCGATAATGTGTGACAAATAGCAAGTTCTGAATGGTGTTCTTGTCCATGAGGAGAGAACCAAAATCATGTTCCACAATGTTTTCTAAAGGGTTTCCGAAGACGTCCCTTTGAAAGTAAAGGAAAACACGACCTGACTAGGCGGTGGTCGAGTACTCGAGTTGATATTCTAAAGGGCATCTGTCACAAGTATGAGTGAAGGGCAGCACCATCAAGCTTACTTGCCTAGTGCAGGTGCCAAAATGTACTGTGGAGAGTGGCAACAGGGCGGGAACAGACTTGGAGGCAAGGGGGAGAGAGCGGATGGTGGTAGAGTGAGACAATCTGGAATAAAAACATACTGTACCAGCCACCAAACACTTCCATATGTCTTCCTCCACTCTATCTGTTGAAGGCACGTCCAAGCACGCCGCTGGGAAACCGTCTATGGTAGTCCAGGCCGAGCTCTGTGAGCCGGCGCTTCGGGTCACGTTCGAAATCCCAGCCGACACAACCTATCGTGTACTGAAAGACAGGGCGACGGAAGCCCTTCGCACACACCTTTGCGAGACCTTTGATAACAAGATCACTCTTAGTCTCGAGCCAATGGTGTTTCCCGGTATGTGCTACAAGTGTCATTTTTCAGCTAGCTAACTTGTTGACCACTTCCCAGATGGGTGTGATAACCCTAAGATATCAGAGCTTGTCGGCATATGTACCCCACCTGGTCCTGAAGCAGTGGCACCGGTGTTGATGAGATTTTCATCAGTGCCTTCCCATCAATCACCTGTCCTCAACATTGTAGCAAAGGCCAAGCGACAGGCTTTAATTATTGAGGAGTTAGAGGAAACAAATAAAGGACAAAGGAAGGGGAAGGGGAAGCGAAAGGGGACCAGTATGTGATTTTAGATTTCTGTCATAGATGACAATTGCCTAACTGGTTAACAGCTTCAACTCCAATGGAGGAGATGCGGTCAGACATTGCATGGCTCAAAAAGAAGGATGAGGAAAAGACTGGAGAAATTGAGCGGCAAGCCAGAGAAATTGAGCAGCAAGCCAGAGAAATTGAGCAGCAAGCCAGAGAAATTAAGCAGCTAATGAAGAAGGATGGGGAGAAGGCTACAGAAATGACAGAAATGCAACTTCCACACATAGGAGTAAGTGCATGGATTATTATATTTTTCTCACCATCAGCCTCATTGCTGTTGACTAGGATGTTGATGCACTGGATCGTATTCGCCGCCGGGTGCTCTTGGGTCTCGGCAGAGATCATCTGACGAAGGATTGCGGCTTTGCAGGATAGAACGATTTCGTCACACAGGCCGGCGGTCAAGAAGACAAGTTGCGAGCGCAAGCACACCGGCACGCCACCAAAATCCCAATCAATACACAGAAGGTCCTAAACACTCGAAGTGCGGTCAAGATTCTCCTTGAACATGGAGCTGTGAGGAATGAGGGTAACAAGGTGGCGCATATGGCCATAGAGTCGGATTTGATCCATTGCGCCACCACTGCTACTGTCTCAGAGGGTGTGCGCGATGACCTGGGACTAATATTTCAAATGATATATGGCCATCTCCCTAGCTCTGCACCAATCCTGTAGTATGTCCCTACTACCTCATATTCCGCACTAATGTTAGGAACACGTGCCGGATTTGACGTCGGGATGTTAGGATTTGCCGGATTTGATGTTGGGATTGGATTTGGTCGGAACTCTCCTTGACTGAGATTGGTAGTTGCAATATTTGGAAATGTGCAGAATACTGGATGACTTGGAAGTTGGAGATCTGAAGACTGATCTATATGGGTGTTGGCTTCAACTTATGGGTTGCACCCTCTTGGATTTCTAGTGCCCTGGTATTTTGGACTGAAGACTGGAAAGTGTTATCGGGGTTCCGATTGGTCGGGTCTATTCGGAAGGTCAGTGCCAATGATGCGTTGAGACTTATCAGAGATGAGTGGGGGCTTCGGGTATTCGGGGATAGAATAGTCAATGCGGATGGAATAGGGGTAGCGATAAATCAATATCGAGTAAGGGTTAGCTTTACTGGAAAGTGAGTATAGTCAAGGAGGGTTTGGAAAGTTGGATGAGGTAGGGTCGGAAACAATCGGAATAATTGGGATAATCGGAATAATTGGAATGATCAGAATACCGAACAAGGTTTGAAGGCCTTATTGCAGGTTTTGGAGTGATGAAGTATAATAAAGGTTGAATGATATAGGATGGACGGGATATATCAGGATGTTACGAGTTATATTGGAATAACAAGTTGAGGTAACAAGATATGAAGGATGCGAGATATGTGAAAAGAGTATAAGATATACGATATAAGAGATAGAAGGTGATACGAGAGATAGTGATACAAAGGGTAGTGAAACGATATGATTTACAAGCTAAAGAAGCTTGATCAAGAGAAAACATATTTAAGACATGCGGGATTCCAAAATCAGGAACGGAAGATAAGGGTGTGTGATATGGAGTTCCGAAGTCGGAGCAAATACAGAAATCAAGATAAGACGTACAGGGATAATATCGAAATAGAATTGTGACTAAGAATAATAAATGGGGACATGTCGGAAATAAGCGGAAAAGGGCTTATCAGAATATGTGAAACATCG
This sequence comes from Ramaria rubella, assembly GCA_015039355.1. Lineage (NCBI taxonomy): Eukaryota > Fungi > Basidiomycota > Agaricomycetes > Gomphales > Gomphaceae > Ramaria > Ramaria rubella. The sequence continues at coordinate 227,320 of MU134336.1, forward strand.
GAATAACATGAGTCAGATCTGGGATTTAACAACTAAACATCAGTTCTTCTTAATGTTTGTCTATTTTTTTGAGTCTTTTGACAGTACATGGTTATTTCACGCGCATAACAAAGTACATACAACATGCGGAACATGATCTCGTAGACTAGAAGCTCACCTGAGACTAAAATATAGACTCTGAATTCAGTACACTGTGATACCGTGAATGCACCCTAGCAATACCAGCATTTACTTGAGGTAGCAGATGAACCGTGGCCTGCTTTGCGAACTTAGTTTGGAATAACTGTGATCCTACAGCTCAAAGGCAGTCATTTATAAAATGTGTATAAAATGGAGTGTAGCAGGGAAATCCCACGCCAGTTAATATTCCCCAAATTGGGCGTGTCCTGTGTCACCAGCATGTCCTCGCGCTTCCTTCTCTCCCTTCAATCCCTTTCCACAAATCTACATGACTAGTGAGTTGAACTTCACAGATGAATGGAGGGGAGATGTACTTCGCACTTTAACAAAATGTTGCCATATTGGTGAACTTCTTTTGCTGGCACAACTTCGATGCGAGGTCTTGGGCCGCTTGCAATATGTCCAGATTAATCACAGGGAAGAGTGTTTTGTGAGAGTCAAGAGGCGTGCCTGGAATAGGTGGCGTTGTAGTGAACGCTGAAATACAAACGTATAGCACAGGGCGTGTACGGTGTATGGAGAGCCCTCGCCAAGATGGTCAATGCGTCCAGTTTTAATATCAACTCTGCGTGATAATGTGTGACAAATAGCAAGTTCTGAATGGTGTTCTTGTCCGTGAGGAGAGAACCAAAATCATGTTCCACAATGTTTTCTAAAGGGTTTCCGAAGACGTCCCTTTGAAAGTAAAGGAAAACATGACCTGACTAGGCGGTGGTAGAGTACTCGAGTTGATATTCTAAAGGGCATCTGTCACAAGTATGAGTGAAGGGCAGCACCATCAAGCTTACTTGCCTAGTGCAGGTGCCAAAATGTACTGTGGAGAGTGGGAACAGACTTGGAGGCACACCTGTAGGGTGTCAATGTGTAATCACATTAGACCTGGACACCACATGTGTGGTCCGAGTCTAAGTTGACTCACTCTCACTATGTCCCTGTCCCGTGCCTTATTCCATGGAAAAGCTATAACCTAGTAAGTAATTTACAGCTATCTCACAGGACCTGCAACTCACCGGGCGACGTGACAGCCGGTATACAGGCACTCCACCAGCATCCACCGGTCTACACCGGCACTCGACAGCGGTCAACTCCTACAGTGACCAGAGGTGTCGTGCTCGTTGTCTCTTGCGACAAGCACAACATCCCACAGCCGTGAGTCAACTTAGACTTGGACCACACATGTGGTGTCCGGGTCTAATGTGATTACACATTGACACCCTACAGGTCAGGTGGCAAGAACACTGATCATGATGTGCTGCTTGTCACCTCCGGCAACAAGCAGCACATCTCCATAAATACTTCATGTAATGCTAAAAAATAAAATACTACATATATTCTTTTTTTGAGTAGATTACAGATCCAAGTGAACATCACCTATCCATCGGCATCTTCAATGTGTGTTCGTCGTTGAACACGACGAGCAAGGTTGTTCGTTGAAATATTGATGTGTTCTTACCGAATTTAGTACAATCTTTAAATTTCTTATTAGAACACATCTCTGACATTTATATAACCGTTGAATCTTCGTGCTCACTGTCTCCGATGGTGAGCACAACTCCCCAGTCACGTGCCACAAAGAAACTCCGATGCATCGCGTTTAATATGACACGTCAAGGGTACACTACCAAGCGTGTCAGTATCGGTGTAAGTAGAGGAATCATAATAAATCACCTTGGTCGGCGTCAGCGCTCTCCCTCAGATGTAGGTGACCAGTGACCTCATCATCCACCTGGCGTTCAGTGTGTCTCCAATGCCCAATTACCTATGCAAAGGCAGTTAGATGATGATGTCAAGGTAAGTATAAAAATATATGTATTTTTAATGGACATTTAAATTTCCCAATAGCCCTACCTGAAAGCTTACGCCGTGCCGCCATACGCATTGCACTGGACACAGGTCATACCTCTGGGATCGACGATCAGATGGTCACTGAGATGGAAGCATGGGAAGATGTTCCTGACGAAATTGACATACCGGCTCATGAAGTAGACCCCAGCAATGAAGGTGGGGAATACTTCCATTTCATTGATATGGCTCAAGACTCATTGGCTCGGTACGTACTTTATTCACTGTTTGTTTTATTTACACGGCTACCTGCAGGAAACACCGGAATTATTATTGACCTAGCAAACACGAAAGAGTTAGTATCCATCGCCAAGCATGGGAGGTGCAATTGCCTGCGTTATTCACAGCATTCATGACATACAAATTTGGTCCTCCCCCCAATGCCCCCAATGTGGTCAACGCCACATTCTTTGACATATCTTTTCTGGGAACGCAAGGTGGGTAAATCTTCAAATTCCCTTAATGACCTCATCCGAGGATTGCCCAGGTTATGATGCGGCGCGATCCCTACCCCACAATCAGGGCCATGACCACCTTAACAAGACTTTAATCATACATGGATTTCTTGGCACCGCACCAGCACACCCCACTTTGGCCATTCCTATTCCAACCCTTGAGCTTTACCATCGGTGCCAACTTTGCTGCCCCCAACTCAGTATTCAGCAATGGGTTAAGATTTTATGTGACCTTGCCAATGTGAGCCACAGCATCTTCATTTTTATTTATGCAGCTCACTAATAAAAATCAATGGGACAGATTTATAGTCAGGCCATCCGAGATCAGTTCTTGGATGCCTTTGATACGTACCTTGATATCCTTTGCCAGGTGGATCAAGCCATCAAGGTACAACTAGGTTGAGATGCCCCAACATGGCGAATCCTTCACAGTTGTCCCCCATGCCAATATAAGGTATGGTCCCTGTATATTTAACCTTAGCAGCACACTGATTTGCATCAGCTTGCCAGAGAAGCTGAGCTTAACCCTTCAATGATGGGTGTGTTGGATGGCAATAACAGCCTCAAATGGTTTGTACGCAAAGATCGACGTTCAGATGTTCTGACATTTCAAAGCAACTACTTTATCTCACACGAGTATGTCAATCGGTTTAAGGATGAAGTCAAACGCAAAGTCTGGCAGCCGGGTGCCAAGGTATGTTTTTGATATCAGCCTGTAATTTGACTAAGCCAGGCACACAGGCTGATGTCCAAGTGGAAGGAGATTCGACGGATGGTCACTCTGGCGAAGCCACATGTGCTGACTGTTGGCATGCAGCTACTGCCAATAGTGTCAAAGGGGTATCCAACACCTTTGACGAATTGGGGGTATTTGTATCGGTATGTCGTCATGGAATCATTTGGACAATTCTGGATATGATGCGAAGCGGCGAACTGTAAGCCACCTACTTATTTTCGGTGTGTTCTTCCCTGAGCCATAGGGTACAGTGCAAAATATCCTTTGGCGACTATCTCACGGTTGATGGAGACTTTGCCCAAAGGCATAGGGCTTGGCTACGACATCACTTGCTCATTCTGGAGCACCCTCATGAGAAGCTCGCTTGGTCCACAGGCATGCGAGCTTGGAGTGCGCATGGTTGTGCCTGCATTCCATGGCCATGCACACAACCGGCTTTGCCAGTTGTGCTTTCACATCCAGATATCCGAGGGATTTGGCATAGAAGATTTGGAAACATGCGAGCGTGTTTTTTCTGGCTCAAATGCAGTTGCCTGCCTCACACGGCACTCGACGCCATACCATCGGCGCCAATTTATAGACATGTAGTATGTTTCATTCTATTCACTGGGCTACCATGATGCTTACCCACACATTTGGCTAGCTAATTTCATGCTCAACAATTACAAACAAGCCTTGGAACTTCTCCAAGATATACTGGTGCGCATACAAACACTCATGTCAGGGCGAAACATCTCAGATGCCCAGTATACTGGCTGGCTCTCAGATGAGCGTAAGTATCTCGAATCCAAAAACTCGGAACCCAAAAATGATGTGTTAGGTGTGGAATATGTTGAGTTACTGACCAAATACGGTGAAGCACGGTATTTCCTTGATCTAGCATTCTCCATAAGAAACTAATTTATTTTTGGCCTATCAGACAGATTTGGGAGGCAGCCCAAAAACTGTCTGCACAAGCCATGTGTGCAAAGGATATGGCACGGTTGTGTCAGGTCTCCCAGGACGCATGGGACGGGGTGAATTTCATACAACAGGAATTGCAAAAGGTTGATGGCCACTTGGACGTAAGAGCGAGATGGACCCCCGAGAGTCCAGAATTCCATTGTGCCGCAGAGTACTTGCACATCTGAGGTTATCAACGTGCAGTTGACAAGCTCAAAGGGCTTGTTGTACAAAGATTGTTTGAGCTGATGAAGGCGAATGTGTCTCATACAGGTATGTACTTTCTTCCAAACACAGTACCTGTTTAATGGGCCTGGCTGCAGGATACAAACAGTGCATGCATATATCGAAGGCATTAAAAGCCTGTTCGAAAGCCATTCAACGGGCACTGCAAGTGTACAACAAGGCTGCCCTCATGCTTGACCTTCCATGGCCAAGTCTAACGTGGGCGCAGATTGTGGAATACACCACAATTGCCGAGTTTGAGCTCCTGCATATGGGTGCCTGGGAAGATATTCAAAATTTGGAATGGGCAAACACTCGCAACCGTGAAGCGACAATCTGCCATGTCAAGATACTGCATGCACAAGAAGAGATCAAACAGCTGAATATTGAAATCAAACGATTGGCAACCTGGATCTGCAATGAAACAGTTGTATTGGACCAGGCAATAGAGGCGTGTGCACCCACACAGGGCTTGCTTGCCCACACACTTACATAGTTTGCTGAAGAACGCAAACACGTTAACACTAATCTGCAGGTGAAGCTCAACCAGATCTACTCACTCTGTGGGTTTTCTGGTGATTCTGGCACTGGTTCAAAAGAAGGAGGGGGTTCTGAGGGACGACACACAGCTGCATGGATGTCTGAGGATGAGTACTCAGACGATGATGATAACTTTATGCTAGATGAGCTCTTTGAAGGTGTATCTAGGTTGTCACTTGAATAGAAAATCTAGAACACTGCAAGTTGACCGAACAGGTTGGGCCAAATTGTTCACCTCAGTGAAATACTCAACATGTATGCGCCTGCCAGAGAGGAAATACAACAAGCGCATGTGTGAAATTGCAGTATACTGCACTTAATTCACATAGAAATATGACCATCAAGTGTCTGGGGGTACGTTCCTGAGTGCACAAAAATTCGTTCAAATGGACTACTGGATGTATGGTGCACTACCCTGACTGTCTTGGTTTCAATGCTGTTGAAAACATGATATGCAATGGGGCCAAAACCTTTCACCTCAATCAGTTCTAATACTTTGAAAAATATATTATTTCATTGTGGTCAGGCTAAATTTGAGTTGTAGCATCGCACAGCAAGGTCGCCAGTGCTAACAGATATGCATGTCACAACAGTGTGACAGCCGGCCACCTTGACTATAGACCACCATGCATTTAGCTACCCTCTCAGCTTCATTCATTCTCGCCAAAATCCTACTCTAGTAATTTATCCCCTGGATTATCAAATGGCCACCTAGCCTTGGGGTTACTGGGTCTCTTGGATATCCAATGAGTTCCCACACACTGTAAAACAGGTAGATGGTCGCTTGCTGATAGGTGAGAGTCGTCGTTGCTCTGCAGATTTTCTTGGAAACTGACAGCTGTGTGATTATGGTCCTGGATCTCAACACAGGGATCCCTGTGATTCACCCAAAATCCCCAAGCGGAACATGGAGAAGCATGTGCATGTACCTAGGAACTGACTGAGATTCTCGCATAAGTGTCTTTCCTTTGACCGAATGGTTCATTTATCAATGTTTTCATATTTTTTGTATTTATTTGAGAACATGAAGTGAAGTACATGGTATTCGACTGCCATGGCAATGATGTTACTATTGTCTGACTATGGTGCGGAATACCACTGTTTCGTTTATTCCTACACAATGACCATGTTTGTCCTTAGAACTCATGATCACTGTCAATAGTGGTTAATTGTGATTATTAACAATGACAGCCCTGTCATCGTTATTCCAATGATAATATTTGACATAGGGTTAGCGCTTCGAAATCTCACGTAGGGTTAGCACGTGGGTTCCCAATGTAGGGTTAGCAGTTGGGGTTCATTCATTTTGGTCGGTTGATTTATACCATTGAAACACCTGCTCACTTTCTATGTCTAGGTTACTAACTAATGCCCACTTAAGGCTGTTATTGACCATCTGGCCAAATAGTGTAGAAATTAATAACCAGAGAATTATTTCTTATGTGAGGAAAGTTTTGAAATTTTCAACCCAACACCAACACCCATCCACCTGACTCGAAATGCCTTCAACAAGTGTAGGAAAACGATCTATCCTCACCTACTGCCAACGAAAGGTAGCTCGGGAACTAGCTTCCACCAATCGACATGCTATAAATGCAGACGTTGATCTCGTGCTCAACTACATTGATGATGAATCAAAGCAACTTAGCAAGAAGCACAAACGCTCTGTCACATGGTTCCACCATCAATTCTTCCAGGGAGGTCGTGTCATTCGCCAGAAACAAGCCGTGAGTGTATTCAAGGCTGCCAAGCAAATCGAAGCCTTCTTAGATGGACATAAAGGTGGTAAGTATGCTGATTTATTGCCCTGACATGTTTGCTGTCCCTGACAAGTCAGCCAGATCTCACAGAAGATGAGAAAGCATGTTTCACCGAGATTAGCTTGAAAATCAAACAGCTCGATGTATATCCAAAGATTAGCTATTAATGAACAGTAGCTGATGGCACTCACGGCCTGCACTGGTATGGAAACCATGCTGTGTGCTGTCAAGGGCCATGCCAAACACTCAATGCCTGGATATATTTCGGTCTCGGCCAAGGTGGACTGCTATCTAATTCACGGATTGAAGAAATATACCTCTGATATTGCTAAGGAGTTCGAAACATATGTTTTGACCGACATTGGCGGTGTGTTCGGTTATTTTCTCCCCTTGGCGCTATTTGAACCCCTTCGAAAGGCCTCACCCTGAATCATAATGGCCGCTTGGCTGAGCTTAAGAGAAAAATACGCACAGAAATCTGTCAAGGATTAGGTAGGTTGTATGTGCGTAATTTTGGGTTCAGATGATAACTCCATGTATTTTGGTGAAGATAACCAATGATGCCAAGGCTATGATGCAATTCGACCGGTACGAGAAGCTGATTGTGGTCGACAGGCGTGTTAAACTCGAGAATTGGCCCAAGGGTATACCGTTTGTCAACGCATCAGAGATAGGATCATTTCATGATCTAGAGCGTCTCCTAAGGGCATTGACACTCGATGACTATGAAGACCGCTGTCGTTGGGTCACCCTATCAGAAGAGGAATGGCAACAATGCCAGAAGGCTTATTATGATGCTCACTTGGCAGCCAAACTGAAGAGGAGGAAGTGCAAAGGGCGTGCCGCTGCAGAAAGTGATTCTAATGATGGGTCGTCAGACAGCAAGAATGGTGAGGCCCAGGCGGGACCTAGAAAGTGAGCTCGGAAGGTGAAGGCGAGCGGCAAGGAAAATGACGGAGTTGTGGCATTGGCGAGAAAAAAGAAGGGAGCGGGTGGTGCCCAAAAAAGTGCAAAAGTGCATGGAGAAGGAAGCAGGCAAAGCCAGAGGCAAGAAAAATAAAGAAGCCCCGCTTGCTTCTGTGAACGGCGATCAAGAGGCAGCACCTGCGGTATAGTTATAATATTCGAGTTAGTAGTGCACCATGAACACGCTAAAGTGCACACTTGCATAACTCAACTTTTTCGGTGCTGAATTCACCCTAAAAAAAAGAGCAATTTGCTTGCCAAATACCAAAAAACATCGTTGGGGTGTTGTGCTCACCGTTGGAAGCACAAAGATTCAATGGTGTAGCCTCAATTAAACACGATGCGTCGGAGTTTCTTCGTGGCACGTGACTGAGGGGTCGTGCTCACCGTCCGAGACAGTGAGCACGAAGGTTCAGCGGTTATATAGGCATGATGTGGGGTCAGAGTTGGGTTCTAATAAAAAATTAATGATCGAACTCTTTTTTTTGGTGAGAATCTGTCAAGATTTCGACGGGCAGCCTTGCTCATCATATTCAACGACGAGCACGCATTGAGGACGTGCCCAGATAGGGGGTATTCACTTAAATTTGTAATCTACTCAAAAAAAGAATATATGTATTATGTTATTTTGTAGCATAACATGTAGTATTTGTGGAGATGTCCTGCTCGTCGCCTCCAGTGACGAGCAGGACATCGTGATCAGCGCTCTGGCCACCTGCTCCTGTAAGGCGTCAATATGTAATCACATTAGACCCGGACACCACATGTGTGGTCCAAGTCTAAGTTGACTCACGGCTGGAAATGGAGTGGAGATGTCGTGCTCGTTGCAAGAGACGATGAGCACAACGCCTCTGGTCACTGTAGGAGTTGACCGCTGTCGAGTGCCGGTGTAGACCGGTGGACGCCAGTGGAGTGCCTGTATACCGGCTGTCACGTCGCCCGGTGAGTTGCGGGTCCTGTGAGATAGCTGTAAATTACTTACTAGGTTATAGCTTTTCATGGAATAAGGCGCCGGACAGGGACATAGCGAGAGTGAGTCAACTTAGACTCGGACCACACATGTGGTGTCCAGGTCTAATGTGATTACATATTGACGCCTTACAGGTGTGGAGGCAAGGGGGAGAGAGCAGATGGTGGTAGAGTGAGACAATCTGGAGTAAAAACATACTGTACCAGCCACCAAACACTTCCATATGTATGGCACATATATTGTGCAAAAAGTCTTGTGGAATTTCGCTTGAATTTTTGTACATGTTGGCTGACTCGGCCTAAATATGGACATAGCTTCATTCCCCTTGTATGTAGCTTTGTAACAATGATATGCTACAGGTCAATATAAGTTAGGTTTCTTATACAAGTTTTCATTGATGCAGCATGTTTTGCTGTGTCACAGACTAACTCGGCTCTCCAAACAAGGGGTCCCTTAACAATAATATCTAACTGGTTCTTGGTGCCACTAACCCTAGATACAAACAGTGTCTTTACTTAAATTACTAAGTTATCGCTATTGCCGGAACACTGGTGTTCCGGCAATCTCCCCATGTCTTTACTGTAGTCGTGACGTTAATCTACGTACAGCCTCCCTGTAGATAGAAGTTCCCCAATCTTTATCTGGAGCTTGTAACTCCATATCTTTGAGTAACTCTGTAAGGATTTTACACTTAAGTTGTGGTTATCACACGAGCTCAAAAGAACTGTTCCAAACAGTTCTATAAAGTGGTGTGTGATGTTTACAAAGTAAGTGATGATGATTAACCTAAGGTTATTCTCACGCTGACAAGCATGATACTCGACAGTGCCTACTACACTACAAAAGACGCTCACTGCACACGCGCCTATCATCATCAGCTCTCGCCAGACCATCATCTGCTGTGCTACCTCCAGTCTGCCAGACACATCATCTCCACACTCATTCTATTTTTCATCAATTCTATTTTCAATATGCCATTCAGCATTGCCGCCACCATGTCCCATGATTCGTTTCAGATGACCGCCAAGCCAGACATACACGTTGGACCACACATTGAACTTCCTAGTCGACGTTCTCCCCTTGATGTTCATTTGTCCAGTCCTCCTCCACAAGTCGCACATTGTTGGTACTATCCTCTATATGTCGAATCTCCTGAAGGCCCATTCCGAGTATTCCCCTCATATCCTCCTTATCGCATTCACGATTGCATATGGGTATTCGATCAAACCTTCCATGCTCCCTTCTACATCATCGGTTTTGACCGAAACTTCGAACCAGTGAATGGTTGGCATCGTATCGTCCTCAGGAATAACTGGTACATCAAAGAGCACGGACCAGGAACAGAGATTTGCTACGGTTATGTGCCTAAGGACTTCGTCAAGAAGGGCTCGTCTTTGTTCCCTCTCTGGAGGAAATTTGTATCCAAGTGTCGTGATTGGTTCACATGTTTCTGAGTCGTCATCAAGTCACATGACTCACTTACTCATCTTCAGAGATATTTGACAAGCAACTGGAATCCTATTGGACGGCTATGACTCATTTTCATCACCTGACTCACTCGCTTCTTGGCTGTACTTCTATTTCCAATTGTTCCACATGGTCTATTGTCTGTGACTCACTTCTATTCTATTTCTGGCTTCTATTTCAAATTCGCTGCCACATTTCCCTTCATTTCTTCAACCATCTGACTCATTTCTCCATTCTATTACAAACCACCTTCCTATTTTGGTTTTCTGCCTCTCGCCGTTAGTCATTTCTCCTGTCTGCTGTCGACGACATCGTTGTAGGGCATACTCGCATCGTTTGTTGTTCTGCTCATGTATATAAGGCCTGTTTCGCCTTAGTGTACCCCAATTCACCTCTATCAGTTGGATTCACTTGTCTAAGTCTCAAGTCTAAGTCTTCTAAGTCTACTACTACTACTATGTCTACGTCAAGGCCAGCTTTGTCAATCACGTGACATTTGCTGTTGTATCTCGTCTACGCTTACGTCAGCGTATTACGTCATCATCTTCGTCACTGCTACGTCCTCATCTTCGTCTTTGTTCCACCTTTGTTGCTGCTGATAGCAAAGCGCACTGAGCCGAACACCAGTGTAAGTAGCTGTGCAACGACGACACCGCTACCCACTGTCTTTTGGATCCATTTCCGAAAGTAAACCAACAACGCTACAAATAGTACAGCTGTGGACATATATGTACACAATTATAGCATAAGCATAGCCTATGCCTCTACAATACTTATTATATAGTGGTATATGTATGTATCAAGAGAATTATAATTCCCTTACACCCTCCCCCTCAGGCCGAAACCTCGGGGAGGCCGACAATGTATCATACATCATGTTAAACAGATATTTTATCTGTTGCTGGCAGTAGGGTATGGGGAACCCATTTCCACGTCTGGAGGGTGCCTATCCTCATATATCTCAGACGTATCAACCCCAAGATCTTCATTACCTGTTAAGCTAGTATTTGTATTAGCTATGGTGAAGCTACTCCCAATGGATGGAGCAGTGGCAGTGCCTTTTGGCACTGCGTCAGCAACTATGTCACTATAGTCGATTCGTGCATGTAACGACACAGAGGTGTTACCCTCGGTAGCCTTACCTTTCCCTTTCGGGTCAGGTAAAGTGGCAAGGCTAAATGCCTTGCATTCCATGGCACGTTGCTGTGCCGACTGCGCTGCCTTGCTGTAGCGCAGTTTAGAGCTCACCCTCTCATAGTAGGGTTCGAGCAAGTCCGTGGCACAGACGGGGTCAACTCCCCCATGACGGCCCAACCACAATGTGATATCTTTCTCGCTAGTGGATTGGGCGTCACCGCTCCAACTGAACTTATTTGGTGCTGAGGATCTAAGATCCCCATTTCCTTGTGGCATACACCACTGAGCTCCAATGAGGCTCTCCCATTTTCCCTTCTGGGAAAATATCGCCTCTAGCATCATCCGGAAGACGAGGCTATCAAGTTGGGGGGTGATCTTATTCACCCACACCCAAATGTCAACGTCCCTTAGATTTAGCGATGCGTCGGCTTCCTCCCTGATGGCTGCAGGGAGTCCCTCTGGGTTATAAATCCAGAGCATTAGTGATGACTTTAAGTCAGCAGGGGTGTCGGGGTGGCCTGCAGAGAATTCCACCTGGGTGCTCTCCTTGTGGCTCTTTTTTATATGAGCCACAGCTCTCTTCTGAGCAGGGGTACGTTCAGGGTACGGGATTAGGACTCCCATTTTGTACTCATGCAACAGCAGAGGACTATTGATGGCGCAGGTGTCATACCATGCGCTTCTAGTGCGTGCGTGAGGCGTGGGCACTTTGCCTAGGGGATGGGGAATCATCCCCATCTGGGAGTATGGTAAATCGCCTATGGCAGGGGTGATTTCATCCTGTAGCTTGTGCTTTTTAAGTGCACACTTAGATGGCTCCTTTGAAGGAGTCATGCGGACGACGTTCTCGTCACCGTCTGTGGACGCGTCGTCCCACGGCTTATACGGTGGTACCTTATACAGTACTGGTGCACCCGTAGTAAGGTCACGGGTGTATGCATGACCTGGCGGGGGCAGGGGCATACCTGGCTTAGTGATAGGCCAGATAGGGATGTCTGTCCCCATTATGTAGTGCGCCTGGGAGGGCAATGCAGGGCCAGGTGATTGAGACAGCTCACTGCCATCTCCATGTGGCTATATGTCTACAGCCAATTGAGGTATGGTAGATGGCTGCGCTGTTGTCTGTGGAAGGGTTGGAGGACCCTTTTTGTGCAGCTCTGTGAGCTGCACAGCCTGTTTGTCGAGCTGCGCTTGCATCTCGTCTAAACACGATTTGCATTCACATATTTTTTCTTGTGCCGCGTCTCGTTTGCAGCACATGTCATTATACCGTTTTTCATGGTATACAAGCTTTTCCCTTAGCTTGTCAATTTCGTCGATGTACCGACATGATAAATCTGGATATGCCTCATACACGGCATTCCGTACTTCATCTTTGCTGAAGTTTATCTTGCCGGCTTGTATGGCGGCGAGTACGTGAGTTATGTGGGCCTTGCATGGCCCATAGTCACATTTATGTGACAGAATGATAGTGTGTGGCAGACTATGTATCTGCCACTCAGTTTTACGCCAGTAGTTGGCGAGCAATCGGGCCGTGCCTGATAGTTGTTCTGCAGCCTGCTTTGCAGCAGGCTCGGTATGTGCGTCACTCATGTGAGCGTCAGGGTTCATCCCAATGTTGTCCCACTGTGGTAGTGGGATGGGTGAAAAATAAAAGACGCCCGCGGTGTTATTCCTTTTTGGCTGCATGCGGGACTCGAATTGAGTCACGTGATCAGACGTGCTAGACGCGTCTGGGTAGCTCACGAGGCTTTTTCACACCTTGCAGCTCTAGATATTCATCTAGTGCTTCTAGCTCCTTGCATTCAGCAAGTGGCTCCCACGTCACATCTCCTAGAGTCCAACATGCTTGGAACTCTAGTTCTTTCTCGTTCATCCACCTATGGGCGAGTATTTTGTCGACAAACCATTCTTGTTTGTCAGTTTGTCCAAAGTCATAAAACAACTTCGTGTCTCGCTTTGGAAACAACTCATCGTTGTTTGCTGTATACGGTTGTATTAACGCCGTATGAAACATAGGGGTGATCCTTCGTGCACTGAGCTTGGGTGGTGACTTGAGCTTTATGTTAGACATTTCATTATGTACCTCTAGTACTTTAAATGGTCCAATAAACTTGGGCATAAGCTTCCTTGCCCTCCCTTTGGGCAAGGACAAGTTCTTAGTTGACAGGTAAACTAAGTCTCCAGGTGCATATGTGCTGCCTGTTCTTCACTTTTGGTTAGTGTAGTGTGTCTGTGACACACAACTTTCAATGATAGCGTCATGCGCTTCCATTAGGTTCCACAGTGCTTGCTGTGCAAATTGTTTAACACCTCTATACATGGTGTTAATCTCTAGCGTCTGTTCAATTCTGGGCAGATATCCACCATTCAGTTCAAATGGTGCAAATCCTGTTGATGCATTGACACTGCTGTTCAGTGCAAATTCAACCATTGGGCATTTTTCTGCCCAATTCTTTTGGTCATTGCAGACTACTGCTCGCAGTATTTGGCCTATAGAGTGATTCGCTCGTTCTGTTGCTCCATCCATTTCCGGGTGGAATGATGTGGACATGAGGAGCTTAGTCCCCATTAGCCTTTGTAGTTCCTTCCAAAATATGGAAGTGAACTTTGAGTCTTGATCTGATACTGTCGAGTCTGCTGTCCTGTGAAGTCGTACAACTTCTCATAGGTATAACCACGCGACCTGCCACGCAGTTACTTTAACTGTTGCGGGTATCAAATGTACCTGTGATGTTAATCTGTTGATTATTACGAGCAGGTAGTCGAATTCCTTTGACTTTGGGAGTAGGTTCATAAAGTCCATTCCTATAGATTGCCAGGGCCTTTCCGGCACTGGTAATGTATGCAGCAGCCCAGTGAACTGCTGGTAATTCACCTTGTTCTGTTGACAAGGTCCACATGTTTTGCAGAAGGATTGTATATCCTTCGTCATTGCTGGCCACCAATAATAATGGCCAACGTAATTAGCCGTTTTAAATTGGCTAAAGTGGCCAATGGCTTGGTGAGCATGGTCTATTATGACCTTGACTAATATCCTCCCCCTCAGGAAGGCTTCACGGGGTAAGTATACCACACTTCTTTTGGACCTATTCTTGGTCCAAATTAATCCATCTTTGATCCTGAAGTGAGGATGTGCTTCAGGGTTGGCTAAGACCTTTCTTAAGGTCATGTCTTTTTCATAGCCATTGCAAACAAGTGCGGCCAAATCAATCTTATTCTCTACATGTTCACGTAGTGATTTTCCTTCTGGACCTGTGTCCAGGGCAATGACATCTTCGATGTCATTTTCATCTAGTATTCTAAGCAAAATTTGAGAACGCTCAGCTTCCTCATTTAATTTGTTTGCTTCAAAAATTCTATCCTCTTGCTTTTGTTGTATTCAGGCAGACTTGCGTGCAGCTGCTGCTCATATTTCAATGAAACATTCGATGGGTAGTAGCTCCCTGTCTAGGTCTAGTCTGGAATCAGCCTGGACATAGATGTGTTCTGGATGTGTGTCTTCTGGCCCATCAAATTCAAAGTAGCGGGATAAGCAATCCGCTACTTTATTCTTTACTCCATCCACGTGGAGTGTACTGTATGTAAAGCGGGAGAGGAACTCCCACCAACGCACTTGTCTTGGTGACAAATGCAGCTGGGTCTTGAAGTATTCAAGTCCTTTATGGTCAGTGACTAGGACGAACTTTCATCCTAGTAGTTTATCCTCCCATTTCATGAGATCTTCGAGCATGGCTATTGTTTTGTGCTCATGCGTTCAGTAGCTATGCTGCGCCAATGTGAACTTTTTAGACAAGAAGCCAGTGGGTCTACAGGTTTCCCAGTCAGGGCCTTGTCCATATACCATGCCGACTCCAGTCTTGGAGCTGTCACATATGACCCAGATTGTCTCTGGATTATTTATGTCTATGGGCTTCAATATTGGAGCTTTGCAAGCTAATGCTTTGATTGACTCAAAGCACTTGTCTAATAAGGGTGTCCATACGAACATCCTGTTATTCCAGGCACAGCCTGAAAGGGGTGTAGTATATGCTGTTATATCTGGCATATATGGTGCTAGATATTGCACTAGTCATAAGAAACATTGAATTTCAACATATGACCAAGAGCGGCACCACTCACGTATTTTGGCCATTTTGTTGGCATCAGCGTGTATGCCTTTGTTGTCAATTATATGACCAATGCAGTCTACTGTTTCAGAATAGAGATCCGACTTGGATGGCGAGAGGTACAGTTGTACCTCCCTTAGCTTCTCAAACACCTTTCTTAGGTGTTGTTCGTGTTCCTCAATTGTATTTGAGAATATGAATATATCATCCAGATATGCATGGATGAAGCGACCTATAAAGTCGCGAAATATAAACGTCATTAGACATTGGAATGTTGAGGGGGTGTTGCAGTCCCCCATCATCATTACTTGGCTCACAAATGTGCCGAATATTGTTGCAAAGGCCGTCTTCCAGATGTCTGCATCTTTTATGTGTATTTGCTCATATGCTTCTGACATATCCAGTTTGGATCTGTATTTGGCACAGGCTACGTTGTGCCATATGGTGTCTTGATCAGGGAAGTGCATGACATCCTTCTCTGTATTATCGTTTTGCAAACAAAAATTGAACACGGTTCAAAGCTTCCCACTTTTCTTTGGATACTTAACATGGGTATCGCTTGTTTAGCTGATGCCCTTTCCCACCCACCCTGCAGTGGTGTATCATTCAATCTTCTGAACAAGTTCTTCTTTAAGTGCATCTGGGCACTTAGGCAAGCAATAATTTATTTGCTTGTGGTCATCTATGAGATTTATCTCATGATTTATATCTCTCCACAGTGGCAACCATAGAGGTACTTGGCTGAACATATCGGCAAATTCTATTTTCCATTGCTCTCGCAATTTTGGAAAATCAGCAGGAGTTAAACACTCATGTTTGGCTTTGACAGCCATTAAGTGGCATGTGCACCCCTTATTTTCTTCCATCCCCTCCCCCTCTCGCTGTAAATGCGGCAAATTTATGGGTGAGTCGCTCGTTGATGGCTCACCCTTCTCACTTCAATTGTGAGTTTTATTGGTTATAGCCGCAGCTATATGCAGCTTAGGAGGGGGTCTTTTGGCTTCCATTTTGCATTGGTTACTGAGTGCGTTTGTTCCATTGGGGATTTTTTCACTCCCCATTAGTATTTGTCCTGAACCATTAAAGTCCAGGATCAATCTCATCCTTCTCAGGAATGGAGTTCCTAGTATAACATTGTAATAATCAATGTTAGCTACATCAAAGTATTCCTCGATGGTTTTAGTCCCAAATCTTATGGTGTCTCTGATGCCACAGTTTTATGGTAGATTTACTACCAACACAGGCTAGTTGTAAGCCTATGGGGACATTCGAGTTCGAACGTCTTCATCTTGGTTGCATGTGTGAAGTTGGGTGATATCATCACGCCTTCACACCCACTGTCTAGCATACAGTGGGCTTGTGTGCCTCCAACTTCAAAGTAACCAGAGATAGTCTGGTTTTCTTCACGTGGTCGTTTAGGCTGTGTTTGATCTTTGTGTCGAGCCCTATGGTCATAGACTGGCTTGACAGTTTTGTCTATTATATTGCCCACGGCTAGTTGGATGGGTTAGACATGGGAGTTTACGCTCTCATTTTGTATTTGCGCGGCATATATGCTGCGTCTGTCACAGTATCCCACGGCATGTATTGCACTGGTGCGATACTCAGTCCAATTCTCCTCGGACTTGTCGTCTGACCATCGGAACTTTTCTGTAGGTTCCGTTTGCCAGTCTCTGACTATCTGGTTGGGGTACTCTTCTTCAGGAGGTAACTCCTCCTCTTCTGATTGACTTGGGCCGTCTGGCAGCTCTAAGTTCTCTCGTTCTACCTCGTCTCCGAGGTCTTCTTCTATTTGCGTGCCTGCAATGCGTGGCTTGTCCCATAACTTGGGGCAATTAGTTTTTATGTGGCCCATTTGGCCACATTCATAGCAACATACATCTGATGTACGTGTTCTCCCTATTCCGGCTGCGCCCTGCCTAGGGGCGTTATTTGCCACTGCTTTATTTCCAGCAGTGGCCACTGGTGCTGTGGGTACGGTTCGTGGCTTGTATGTCGGTTTACCTGACTGCGTTTTACTTGTACTAGGCTGCGACTTTGCAGCCTGTTCAGGCTTTGTCATAACCTGACTCTTTTTTGATGTTGTACTACCACTGGCCGTGGTAGTACTCACTCGCGTGCTGTAGTCATAGCAGGATGCTGACTCGATTATTCAAGCTTCATGTGACAATTCCTCTAAGGAATGAGTCTCCAGGGTGTATCCCCATTTGAGGACTTCTATCCTCAAAGATGTTCTTAGTGCAGCTAAGATTCTTTTATTCATAGAGTATTTATCCAGCGGCATTATCATGCGTGCCAAGTACTTTAGAATATCACTGAGGATTTCATCCACAGTATGACTTCCTTGCTCTAGGGATTCAAATTTGTTTGACACTTGTCTATGCATCAATGTATGTAGACATTGCTGCTGTAAAGCAGCGACTACAGACTCGAGGGTCCAGTCCCGAATCTCAGTCCCACCTTTCTACTGTCCGAGTGAACCACTCGGACACCTCGTCTTTAAGGCGAGTGCCCATGTATCCTATCTGAGCCTTAGTCTCAGATGGTCCAAGTAGGTTATTCATACTTAACCATTGCAGTATTCCTGCGATGAACGTCTCGAACTCTTTGAGATCGGCACTTCCCCCATATGGTTCAGGGTGAGGCAGTTTTATTCCTGCATTCGCGAAGGCAGATTTTTCGGCACTCACATGTCGATTCTCATGGAGCACATTGTGCACCATCATTGCTATCCCATCCATATGGTTGGGGTGGTCGTTAAAGTGAGTCGGCTAGCAACTGACTTCTGTGAGTGTTACCGATTGGTACCTCTCTGGTATGCCCCGTATACTCGGGGCTCGTTGGGGGGCATCAACATCAGATCCCACTGGGGCCTGACGTATTCCTCTGGCTGCAGTTGGAATTTCACACGTATCACCAGCCAGTCTGGCGTTTGAGACTCATTCATATGAGCTGTATTTGTTACACGCTATCCTAGCGGCGTGCACTGCTTCTTTCATTTCAGGTTCATTGCCCTGAGGATACTGTGCAGCCACTGCCTTTTCCACTAGCTCTACGCTCAGTTCTAGAGCGTGGCAATGCCTTCTGGCAGCCTTTTGTTCAGCTTCAGCCCAACGGTCTGCTTGTTCTGCAAGCACATCTTGCATGTCCACAATGCTAATTTCAGTGATGTCATCATCTGACTGAATTTGTCCAGTGATAATTTCAAAGAGGGATTGTCTATCCCTCACTCTATCTCGTGGTGCTTTACGCATCACTTCCCTGTCAGACTGGTCATGTTCCAATCGAGTTCGTTTCCAAGCTCTAGGTATTTATCCAGGGGGTTCCATTCCCCTTTGAGGTCGTGCTTCACCTTCTTCATCTGTACAATCCCTATTGGGATTGTTTTCACAAAAAGCCTTTTTTCCCTTTCATTTGCGTGTGTTGTTTCACATGTAGTTCTTCTATAATTTTCCTCAGGTGTTCATCATGTCTGACCAGTATTTCGGTAGCTTTTGTAGCTGCTTTCACAGCTTTAGCTGCTTGTTCACTCTGTTCATGGGCGAACATTATTTGTTGATGGGTATCATCCATCTCTCGCAGGATTTCCTCCCTGAGTTCGTCCTCGAGGAATTCTTCCTCTGTTGAATAGTCTCGTTCTGAGGCTTGTCTTTTGGGGCTTACGCACCAATTTTCTATCGTTTTGCTAGAGTGGCTTGCATCACTCTGCTGCCTGGGTTGTACCCCAGGCGTTCCTCCTTTAGCATCTCGCACGGGTGTCATACTCACACGTCTGTGGGGTTCTCCTTCTTGCATGGGGCCTTGGTCCCTTGCTTGTCGCGCATTGGTGCATGATGGTGTGGAGGGTTTTAAACCCTCCCTCTCCATCCTATCAGAACCAGTTGATTGGTTCCGATTGGTGCTGCCTGGGCATGTCCCCAGTGCGCTGGACATTGACGTTGCTGATGCTTCTTTCAAAGCATTGCTTGGATTGCCATCTGCAATCTCGTTCACATCAGCTTCACTCGATGGGCGACTCATCTGACTCCTGGTTCTGACCTGGAGTCTTGCAGACATTCTTTAAGAAGCACTCTCTGCTTCTTTCTCTAGCAAACCATATGGTTTGCTTTTTCTGCACTCTCTTTTTTTTAGATCTAGCCTAGGCTAGTTCTTGGGGTTCAAAAAAAGTGTAAGGATTTTACACTTAAGTTGTGGTTATCACACGAGCTCAAAAGAACCGTTCCAAACAGTTCTATAAAGCGGTGTGTGATGTTTACAAAGTAAGTGATGATGATTAACCTAAGGTTATTCTCACGCTACAAATAGTACAGTTGTGGACATATATGTACACAATTATAGCATAAGCATAGCCTATGCCTCTACAATACTTATTATATAGTGGTATATGTATGTATCAAGGGAATTATAATTCCCTTACAAACTCCTCTGCCTCTGCCAATTCTTCATCAGTTTTCATCAACACCCCTTGATGCGGCATGTCTTCTTGGTGATCGAGTTGAGTTGGATCCTCAGCAAGCTCATCGGTGGGTGGCATGCATGCATCGGGATCTACCCCATATTCGGGGTCATTTGCGTCTGTCTGAGTGTCTCCCGGATCGGAATACCAGTACCCACTATTACGAGCTTTTGTCTTGCTTAGCTCAAAGAGTGCAGTGGGTGTTCTATTCCCAGCCATGCGAATTTTGTGTAAATTCCATGCACTATGAGTGCGGTCCAGGGAAGCTTGAATTCGTGGTTGATATACAAGGTAAAGGCAGGCTCGGTGAATGGCATTCTTCATATCCAGGCTGCCGTCTGCTTCCAAATCTTGAAATATCTGCCAAAAGACTTCAAGGGTATCTTTACAGACATCTCACCATACATGTTCAATACCAACATGTTGCGTGGATCTGTGTTTAAGATTTCAACTTGTAATAGGGTACCATAAGCAACATTAATAAGTAGGAACTAACCTTCCACGAAAATATGCATTGTGCACTTCACCCCAGTGCTCAATCATCTTTTTCTCAATACCATTATTCTCCCCACCAAAATCTCCCCGCATATGACTGGGCCACCCAAAAATTTCAACAGCGTTCAGGAATGCTTCAGTAACGGTCGCCGACTGTTTATTAGATGTGCAGGTAAGGTACGTGAGAAGACGCGAGTGTAAGGGGACGTCAAGGGACAATAAGACGAATGCCTCTAACCCAAGTGTATAACAAGGATAGCGAATATACATGAGCTATCTACTGCTTATATAGACATATGGAATGCAGGGGCGTCTAGATAGGAAACATATCTGAAGGCTATCGACCAATCAATATGCGCAGCACTACCTACCAATCGGAGATACTTGAGATAACCTGCCGAGAGATAACTAAAGATAGAGTGTTAGGTCTGTCATGTGTCCATGACAGGTTAGGGACAGATGATGATAAGGAGATAAGAAGGATGTACCGGGTACGCACTCCCCAGGAGTCTACCGGACCGTAGAGTAGGAACTCTGCTGTAGTAAGCATAGAGTTCCCCTTACAGCAAGTAGCCATCTATGCAGCTGTGCACATAGAAGCCCCACAGTCATAGCTTCTCATTACCATCCTGATGCCAAAAAGTGTTTGCTCCATGAACTCGGTAGATACATCTTCTAATGACGCCATTTCATCTAGTTTGTCTTAGCATGACCTCTTGTTGAAAAAATTCCACTTACCTTATCAGTACACCAAGTGCATCTATGCGGTGCAGACTTGCTTGTACCCTTTCACGAGAAACAAGGATACCCTTTGCCTTTAGATGACCTAAGACAATGGTCTGGCCAATGAAAGGATGTTCAATGGATATTTCTGCAATCATCTCATCCAGATCGTCATCGTCAATGTTAGCATGTGTGGGACGTGCAGTGGGCTGTCTGTTTTGTCCAAAATGGTTATAAATTGTCCTTCGTGAAACCCCCATTGCATCTGCAATGGATTCCCAAGAATTCCCGAGGTCATGGAGCTGTTCACACTCCTCGAGATCAAGCTTATACTTTGGACAGCCAAAACCAGAAGACTCTACTGATGGTGGGGGAGCCCTTTCACCAGCAATCGCCAGTCCGGAATCTTCAAGATAACACATTAAATCCATGATATCTACAATCATTGTGTCCACATATTCAGGTGGGAGATGTGGATCAACAACAGATTGCAGTACATGTTGAATCCCATAAAGTTGTCAAACCGCACGCTCTATGGCTTGTAGCTCAACATTTGGCACAGCATCGGCTATACGCTGAGCCTCCTTGGTAGCACGTGCAGCTTCATTGAGGAATCTCTGAAGCTCATTGCTGTTATCAGTCATGGAGGGAGCTGATTGAGCTGCACGCAAGGATATATAAATAAAACATTGTCTTGCGGTTTTCGTGTGTTCCCTGAGCTTCGCATGTGTAGGCTTATTATAGAATATTCATCAGGTGCCAGCACATTCTAATGCTTCCAAGATTAGTAGTAGTAAAAGCTTATATTGGAGTCCTCGGTACAAGCAACAGCACATACTACATGAATGTCTGGCCTCAATTCAGGCCAACACAAGATGCATCTAAAAATATTCAGTCCTGTATCTCTTTTTGAGGCTGGAGGATGTGGATGGGTTTGCCGGATACGGATGGAATTGCGTGGCAGTAGGAGTGTGCGGGGAGTGACCCAAGTACACGCCAGGGGTGTGAGCATATGGTTGATCGGTGATTGAGTAATCCACTCGAATAAGGCGTCCACATAAAGTCTATATATTGTAAGTTTCACAAGATGTGGGACACAAGTGATAACACACCATGTTGTTCAGACTTAAGATGCACTGTGTTGCATCCTGCACAGACTCCATTGCAATAAATGCATATCCCTGCAAACGTTGCATCTTTCATAATACTGATTATGAAATGTCCAGTACAAGAAAGTAAACCATGACTTACCTTCCAATCTACAATAAGCGTAATGGTCTGTACAACACTGAAACGCAAAAACACGATGTGTAAATCATCCTCAAACACCCCGAGCATTGATGAAGGTTGGGGGATGTAAGAAGGCATATTCTTACAGTAGCATATATGCTACCAATAGAGGAACATAAGCCACCAGAGTGGTTTATAGGAGGTATTATATAAGCCCCATTAGGGGCGCCTGTAGATAGTGGACAACTATACAGTTGTCCACAAGTAATTACATAAGACAGATAATCTTGTATACACACCATGCGCAGATACCAATAAAATATTGGCATAGTCTGTCGAGTGTGAACAGAATCTTACACATTTTTGACTGCCAATCCAGGCAGCACTGCGATAACAAAAATAAAAAAGATCAACCGATCTTTTTACCCAAACCAATGAGTACCACTTGCTGGAATCATTGGAAACAGTAAACAACTGTGTACTGTTTATTCTTCTAATCAATAGAAGAATACCACAGCATGGCTGATAGATTGTAGATCTATGGCGTCGATAAGGAATCAAAGCCAAATGCCTAGATTCCGAGAGGATCCAGATACATCTGGGGCCACAGCCAAGGGCCCAGACAGGAGAGTTGAGCCTGCCCATGATGTGGACAGGTGAACAGGAACACTGATGAGAATAACAAGTCCTCGTATCATTACGATGCCCATAGCTTCCAACTCTAGGAGTCAAAAGCAAGAATCAGAGGATCGAAGAAGATCCGCACAGGACAAGTCAGAAACAGACAATATATTGTCTGTTAAGAAAACTAGAAGAACCTCGACTAGATCAAAGTTACGATCGTCTCTCGATGAGTCGAGAGAACCGCCAACGAGGGACACGGATGAGTTGCTGGGGGTGTGAATGTCGCAGCTCCCATATGTTCAGAAACATTGCAGACCGCGAAGTTCATTGTCCCAATCAGGGACAATGGAGCAAAGGTCGGCACACCGGGAGGAAGAAACCTGGTGATATGAACGTACAACCAGACACATTGCCCAGATGATTACGACTCTCAAGGAGAGCCGTAAACACATAGAAACTACACGTGAAGTGAGCCAGCGAGCGGCTGAGGCAGCTCGTGCAGTGGACGACGCCGCGAACCAACTCCAGACCTTAAAAGATGGTATGGAACTATTAATACAGTCCCTGGAGGAAGAAGTGCAGGGACCTTTGCGAGGAAAGGCCCCCGAGCATGGCAACAATCCCAATAGGGATCGTGAAGTTGACTGTGAGGCAGAAAAGGCTCACAGGAGACGAGACAGACAGAGGATGCCGCCTCTGGCTGTATGGTATATCCTCTGGCTGGTCCAAGCACTAGAAGTGGTCCTCGAGAACCTAGTGCAACGATAGAACAAGACAGCACTAGTACATGCTGGCATACTGAGGAGGAGACAGATCACAAGTTAGATGCTTGCGATGGAGAAAATATTCGCGAAGGAATTTGCAGATCAAAAAAAACTTATAATGAGCAAGAAGTGCTCAAAGCAGTGACCCAACAGTCACTGCGGGAGATGATGAAGTCTGACGCTGACAGCATCAGCACTACGACTAGCACTCATGTTAGTCTTGAATGTGAGTTCGATCACTGGGATAGGATCGAACATAAGGCATCACGACAGAAACACCATGTGCTAGAACTCCATGCTCAACATGCAGATAAGCTAGTCGAAGAGGCATATACTGTAGGAATCAAAGGCGAAGCCTTTGATAAACTGATCGAGTCAGTGAGAGTGGCTCGATCTGTCCTCAGTAGCAGCTATAGGCTGAGGGATGCTTTTATAATGGCTGACAAACGTCGACCGTTGTATCAGATTGACAAAGACATCGTCAATCCACCAGTGCAGCAGGACGTGAATAGTCACGTCCCCTGGCCACACAGGCAGATACAAGCAATACCGTGTGCGGTATTGCTAGCAGTCACAGATCCTGAAAGGAGGATCCAGGAGGTAGGAGAAAATCTGTCTACGTATGTAGATGGAGTTGCAAAGATGGTGCGAGCTGCCCTTGAGAAACACAAGGACAGCGAGCTGGACAAATCCGTGCTTGCCAAAGCCGGAGTAAAACTACCTCATCCAGCAGAATATGCTGGGAGAGCAGATCTCGAAGAGTTCGAGAACTTTGTCTCAGGGATTCTGAGATGGCTAGGCATGAATAGTCTACTGGGACCGTCCAGTACAGAACTCTAGTTAAACTATTTAGGCACTCACCTCAAGGGTGAGGCATTGGAGTGGTATGCCCAAAATATTGAGTGTCATGATCGAGTCATAATCAACTGGACTCTGGAGAGTGCAATTGCTGGGCTACAACAGCCATTCCTTCATGCACTCACGCATAGGCATGCGTCGAATAAGTTCAACACAATTGTGCAGGGGGACCAGAACCATTCAGGAATTACTGAATGATATTACAAAGTATGCAGCACGGATGATACATCCGCCAGATGAGTATATGATCCATAAATGGTTTGTATCAGCACTTCGAGAAGCACTGCATCATGACATGTATAGACAACCAAACAATCTCTGGGTATTGGGAGATTGGTGGCGTCAGAGCCCACTGTTTGGTAGACAGTGGGTGTGAGGGAGTCATGCTCTCTCCAGACTTCATACATGCTGTAGGCATTAAGACGTTCGAACTCGAACGTCCAATTGGTCTACACCTAGCATGTGTCTGCAGTAAGTCGACCATCAACTATGGAACACACACCAACATCCACTTTGGTGAACGTAATATCAAGGAATACTTCAATATAGCGAACGTAGATTACTATGATGCAATACTAGGAACACCATTCCTACGTAGATTAGGGATATCCCTTGACTTTAGAGACGACGGATGCATTTGTATGGGAATGGAAATAATTCCAAACCACACGAATGCTTGGGAAGAGCAGCGGGACTATAAAAACCCAAATGAATGTAAGACTCAAATCGCGAGTCTTAAGCCTAATCTAGCGAGCCACAAACCGTGACTCGAGACTGGCTCCTTGTTGCACATGGAGCCATCCACGAGCTCGCCAAATGAGAGGCGAGACAAGACAAAAAGGAAAGAAAACCCAAGAAAAATTGACGTTGGTCTACTCAACCAATGTACCAACAGGATTGATGAAGGATGTACTGACACCAAGCCACTGTCATTGACGGTGGAGGACTTTCCCAAACTAAGGGAAAGATGGGAACTAGAGTACGCAGACCTCTTCAGAGGTGTGCCGTTAGAACTTCCTCCTTGGAGGGAGATTAACCACAAAATTAAGTTTGTGGATGAAACCAAACAGTTTCATTATTGATTACCGAAGTGCCTGGAAGCACTTCGAAATGAACTGATCAACAAAGTCAACTGGTATACCACCGCTGGTTGGTGGGTATCAGCATCAGTACATTCTGCAGTGCCAGCGCTATGCATTCCAAAGAAAAACGAAAAGCTCAGAACAGTGATAGACCTACATCTACGCAATGACAACACGGTGAAGGACATTACGCCCTTCCCAGACCAGGATACAATTCAGAATGATGTAGCTCGTGCTGCATACCGATCAAAACTTGACATGTCCAACGTGTACGAACAAATACATTTAGTTGAGGAGGATGTCAACAAGATGGCTTTCGCAACCATATTCGGTACATTCAAAAGTCAGGTTATGCAGATTGGTGACTGCAATGCGCCGTCTACATTTCAACATCTCATGACATTGATTTTTCATAACCAAATTGGTCGATCAGTCCACGTATACTTGGACGATACACTAGGGGCATGAGCATATTTTTAGTGTAAAAAATGTAATAAAAATGCTTTTTCCTTACAGATTATTCATTCACTGTTCTGGTTGAGAAATCTCCCAAAAATGCTGCTTTTTTATCAAGTTTTAGGACCTGAAAATCTGGTACATACTTCACATTTCTAGGCATGGGAAATGGATGTAAAATGTGAGAAATAATGAATTTACTCATTGATTTCATGCCACAAAAATGCAAGGACAATCTTGGTTTTCATTGACATTTTCAACAGAAAAGAACCAAAATTTATCCAAGATTTCATAGTAAAAAAAGGTGAGAAAATTAGTAAAATATATGAGACTTTCATGAGATTTTTCAAAACTATTAGCCAATGAATAATCCAACATTTTTCTTTAGTTTTTGCAAGGAAAAACCTGATGGATAAATGTTTATCCAATGGATAATCATTCACCCATAGGCAATATATAACAAGTTTTCTGAACTGAAAAGGCAATGAAAAAGTCCATGGATAAGAGTTTATCCCTTGGATAATCATTCTGCCATAGGCAGAACATTTACCCCATATGGCAGAATGATTATCCAAGGATAAACTCTTATCCATTGACTTTTTCATTGCCTTTTTGGTTCAGAAAACTTGTTATATATTGCCTATGGGTGAATGATTATCCATTGGATAAACATTTATCCATCAGGTTTTTCCTTGCAAAAACTAAAGAAAAATGTTGGATTATTCATTGGCTAATAGTTTTGAAAAATCTCATGAAAGTCTCATATATTTTACTAATTTTCTCACCTTTTTTACTATGAAATCTTGGATAAATTTTGGTTCTTTTCTGTTGAAAATGTCAATGAAAACCAAGATTGTCCTTGCATTTTTGTGGCATGAAATCAATGAGTAAATTCATTATTTCTCACATTTTACATCCATTTCCCATGCCTAGAAATGTGAAGTATGTACCAGATTTTCAGGTCCTAAAACTTGATAAAAAAGCAGCATTTTTGGGAGATTTCTCAACCAGAACAGTGAATGAATAATCTGTAAGGAAAAAGCATTTTTATCACATTTTTTACACTAAAAATATGCTCATGCCCCTAGTGATATATTTATTTACTCGAGCTCTATAGAAGAGCACGAAAAACACCTTCGAAAGGTGTTTGATATTTTACGCGAGGCACATTTGTTCCTCAGCAGAAATCAATCCAAGATCAATTTGTATTCGCCTCGCATGGAATGCCTTGGTCACATAATAGATGACAAAGGCATACATGCCAATGCGGATAAAATGGAGAAGGTTAGAGGTTGGAAAAGACCTTGAACATTTAACGAAGTCCAACGATTTCTTGGACTTGTGCAGTATCTGGCACCATATATGCCAGATTTGACGGCATATACGACTCCCTTATCAGGAAGTGCACGAAACAATAGGACGTTTCAATGGACGCGCTTGATGGATAAGTGGTTTGAATCCATCAAAGCACTAGCATGTAAGGCTCCCATTCTAAAGCCTATAAATCATGCTAGCTCAGAACCCATTTGGGTTGTGACCGATGGTTCCAAATCTGGAGTCGGGGCAGTTTACAGACAAGGTCCAGACTGGACGACTTGTCATCCAGCAGGATTTCTATCAAAGAAATTCAGTCCCGCACAACAGCATTACAAAACGCATGAGCACGAGACGATTGCTATCCTTGAAGCACTTCTGAAGTGGGAGGATAAGCTGCTAGGTCGCCAGTTCACACTGGTGACAGATAACAAAGGTCGCGAATACTTTGAGACACAACAGCATCTGTCCGATAGACAGGTGCACTGGTGGGAGTTTCTCTCCAGATTCAACTACACCATGGTACATGTACCGGGAGTGGAGAACAAGGTAGCTGACTGCCTGTCACACTATTACGAGAACGACAAGCAGGGGGAAATTCACCCAGAAGAAGAGTACGTCGACGCAGATGCATGGCTAGACCCAGAAGGAGAATTCCTCCCAACAGATAGATTCATGGAAATACAAATGGCCGCAGCGCGACAGTCGCAACGATTACAAGAGGTGACAGAGCAGCGTGTCATAGACACGCAGCAGATGAAAAGAGCAACGAAAGAACCTTCCACACAGATGGGAGGTAAGGAGGAGGACGATGTACTAGCTACAACATCGGGTGCAGACTCAGAGAGTCTACATTCACACGTAGAACGTGAGTTTGACCTAAAACTAGCTGTAGCCAATGGCTATGGAACAGATTCAATACTTAAGAAAGTATTGGCAAATCCTGAGGCTCACCCTCGATTTGGGGTGAGAAATGGACTGGTTTGGACAAAGAACCAGTTCAATAAAGACGTAGTATGTCTTCCCCAGGAAGTGTTTTCCAAGGGGAGGAGAATGGTTGAGATAATCATTGATCATGCACATAGAGTAGTTGGCCACTTTGGGAAATTCAAAACCGACAAGTACATCAGGTGATTGTACTGGTGGTCGGGAATGGCAGCCAACATAGAGTCATTCTGTGGATCCTGTGCAGCCTGTCAGGCTGCAAAGAAGGACAATAGACAACCAGCAGGGCTATTGCATACCCTGCCGATACCTGATAGACCTTGGCAGTCTATCGGGATGGATTTTGTTGGCCCATTGCCAGAATCGAAGGGTCACAACTACTTACTAGTTGTGATTGACAGACTCATGTCTATGATGCATCTAGTGCCAACTACGACAAGAGTGACTGTGCGACAAGTCGCATGGTTATACCTCAAAGAGGTAGTATGCTTGCATGGAGTACCGGAGTCGATAATATCGGATCGCAACTCCAAATTCACCTCCATATTCTGGAGGGAATTGCAGTGCATTATGGGCACAAAGCTGCTCATGTCCACAGCATTCCACCCACAAAGATGGATGGAGCAACAGAACGAGCGAATTGTTCTGTAGGACAAATACTCTGCATGGTAGTGCAGAGTGATCAGAAGGATTGGGCCAAGAAATGCCCAATGGTAGAATTCACATTGAACAGCTCAATCAGTGCGACCACAGGATATGCACTGTTCGAATTGAACAGTGGATACTTGCCCTGTATCGGGCAGGTACTATCAGTGGATACTACCTTCAGAGGAGTACGGCAGTTTGCACAACAAGCGTTGTGGAACCTTATTGATGCTCACGATGCCATCATCGCAAGCTGAGTGCAGCAGACAGATACTGCTAATACCAGACGCCGTCAAGGAACAATGTATGAAGTAGGACAGCTAGTATATCTGTCTACAAAGAACCTGTCCTTACCTAAAGGACAGGCAAGGAAATTAGTGCCCAATTATATTGGGCCGTATCCAGTCATAGAAGTGGACAATTCCATTTCTACCGTGAAACTTGAGTTACCTTCCGAGCTCACAGCTTGGAGGATAGTACCAAGGTTTCATGCAAGTCTAATTAGACCGCACATACCCAATGATGATGCACAATTTCCTTGTCACAACGTAAATTATATTTATGACTATGGGAAAGAAGACAAACCAGAATGGTTCATAGATGAGATCCTGGCTCATCACTGGACTAGTAACTCCAAGCTGGAGTTACAAGTAAGGTGGACATTGGGAGATGTCACCTGGGAGCCACTCTCTGCATGCAGAGAGTTAGAAGCGCTAGATGCTTATCTAAAGCTAAGGGGAGTGAGGAAGCCGCTAGAGCTTCCTAATCATGCCTCATAAGGCATGAAAGAGATGACAAATGAGTCC